>VDFB02271358.1:692274107-692827042 GCA_007258455.2 Sequoia sempervirens
TATGTGTTTCCTCCTTGATTCATTTCCATTATTTCAAGGTCCCTTATTTCCTTACTTTTTTGAATCTTGCACTCCATTAAACTTCTTTGGAGTTTGAATAACTTTGGTTTCTCTAGACTTCTTTCATATTTCTATTCTCTTGGTAGATTGAGATGGATTTAAGCTTTTTTTCCTACTTGATATCCTTCTCATAGACTAGGTTCGTAGTGGTTGGACTGTGCTCATCTACTTCTCCACCTATTTGTCTATTAGGCCCAATAATTTACTTTCTGATATAAAATCATTCATCCTTTTGATACATTGGTATGTATCATAATAGTCAAGTTAAAATTTTACTAGTACTCATTTATTGTCATTTTTCATTGTCTCAAATTCTGAAAATCAATGTAACATCCTGCTACACAACCCTGAAGGGTAAAAGCTAAAAGAGGACAAGATATTTTTTTTTATAACATAAAGAATAACTGACACAAAAAATAGTTTCCAATACAATAAATTTACAAAAAGCATGACCAAGCATGGCCAAAAACAACCCTAAGGAGAAGACTAATCCAACCTCCAGAGAAAATACAAATAGGAACAAATAAGATAGCTTCATAAATTTTTCTCTAGAACCCCCTACTCCAGAAGTTCCTATTGCTCTGGAACTACCTGCTCTCAAACCTCTACTCTAGAACTTCTTGCTCCAAAACTACTACTCTGGAACTTCCTACTTCATAACCTCTACTCATGAACTTCCTACACCGAAATCTCTACTCTGAAACTTCTTGCTCTAGAACTTCCTACGCCTGTGCTTTGGAACCTCTGCTCCAGAACTTCCTACTTTGTAACTTTTTGTGTTGGTGCTCTGCAACCTCTACTCTAGAACTTCCTACTCGAAAACTTCTCGTGGCAGTGCTTTATAACTTTGTAACAGTGACATAGAACAACAAATAGAAAGTGGTGATGTGACAAAACTTTTGCAGACTAAAACATGAAGGAAATATAGAACCAAGGCTCTTATTTTTCATGGAAAATATTGAAGAATAATCCATTATGATCATCATAATACAGGAAAGTCTGATACCAACACCAGAACTCATAAGCCAAATGTAAAACATCACATTTCTTCTCATTTAAATTATATGATTACATTTTCACTCTCAAGTGAGTACAATATACATAAATAAAAAAGTTATAGCCATGAATATGAAAGATCATCTAATAGAGTACGTACAAGAGAGAACACCTCCAATTGATGCTCCATTAACCTATACACCAATCCCTAATAGCGGTGGAAACACCTCCCTACCATGTGGACTCAAAAGAGGCCACCCCACCGTGCTCAGAGGTAGTCACAAGGCCGAAGCAAAAAAAAAGAAATGCAAGGAAACATATGGCGAACACTCACATAAGACATGGAGCAAACATGGAATACAATGCATTAAATCCAATATCACAACATGAATATGCTCAAACAATAATATGTCGAGTAGTACTCATGACTACTATGGTATGAGGAACAAGAGTATAGACTAGATGGAGTGTCATTGTGTGTGATCAAAGAGATGGAACCACATAGAACTAGGTACACCTGTCATACAGATGAGGAGACTCAATCATGCCCGTATCAATGCCATATAGACGAATAACTCAACGCCCTATAGATCGATAGATCTTCTCATTTAACCAAATTAGCAATCCAAAAGAAAACATGAAACAAAAGGAAAAACCACAATTTTCTATTGGAGAAACCATTTAAAATAGCCAAGCTAATATTGTTGTAAGACAACACGTTTAACAATTGAATTCAATCATGAAATAGAGGCATAAAAATTACCTAAAAATTCAAAGTGCTTGGATTAAAATTCTAAGCTTGACATAGTTCATATTTTGGTGTCTCAAGTTGAAATCTACCTTCAATTCTCAATTTTATGACACACAATAAGGTGTTGTACTGAAAAATGTAATTTAATGCATGGCTGGGCAAAAAACATTGAAAATGAAAGTGTTTGGATTAAAAATATGGCAATGACCTAGTTTGTATTTCAACGTTTCTACATAAAATCCAATTTTCTTTTTTCACTTTTAACATCTGAAAAAAGAGCAGCAATGGAAAAACGTCATTTTAACAAGTAGACACAAAATTTTGGCAAAAAATGAAAGTGGCCATAATTAAAATCTGCTAAAGACCCAGTTGAGATCTTGAAATTTTTACATGAAATACACCCTTAAAATTAATTTTTAGCAAGGGAATAATGAGAATAAAAGAAGAAACATGTTTTAAAAATTGGGCAAAAATGAAGAATATGAAAGAACCATAAATCAAATGTTATTCAACAACCCATTTCATATTTTTTGGAAATGAACAAAAATCTACCATAAGAAAATTACAGAGCAGAAAATTGAATCCAAAACAAACATTCTCCATTCCTAGAGTATTCACAAAATTGAATAAACAAAATAAATCTGTTAGAAGGAAATACAAAGTTTACCATTCCCAAACTAAATCACATTCAAAACCACTAAAAAAATTCAAGGATTCAAGATCCATAGAAAAATACCTCACTATTGCCCCAAAAGTGAAAGGAAAGATTGTTCTAAATAGAAGGTATGATTGGGTTCCAAGATATGATAGCAAGGAGGAAATGGCATGCTGAGACCAACAAACAAATGCCCACAAATTTCTTCTCCACATTTCTTCCAAACTCTGCTACCCAATTCAAGGGTCTTTTTCTTCTTCTCCTTCCAAAATAGAAAATTTATTTTCCTCCCAAAAATAATGAATTTCCCCAAAGCCAAAACAAATAAATATATCCATCCCCAAAATAAGGCTTCCCCCCTTTAGTTTTAACTAAACTCCTCCAAAACAAAATAAAATAAAACATTTAATTAAACAAGCTTCTAAAGCTTCCCAATACAATTAATTAAACTCATTAAATGTGCAAAATTAAAATACACAAAGCCACCCCCCCAAAAAAGGGTTAATAAATCATTTAAATAAAATATTTAAAACCTCATGAAAATAATAATTTAAATCCAACATTAAATACACACAAGCTCCCTGAGAAGATTTAAATAAAACTATGAGGCTCAAAAAAAGGATTAATAAAATCATTTAAAATTTCCAAATGAAATATATCATTCTCTTGAATGATAAAAAAATTATTTAAAATAACGTATCTAAAATCTCATGGTTAAAACCATTTAAATCTCTCATCAATAAAATAGTATAAAATGCCATAATTAAAATCACGTGAAGATGCCAATAAAATCACATCAAGACATTGGCAACCAAACTAAATATCCACAAAACAGATTCATGAAAACCAAGACAAAATACTTCAGCAAGACATATTGGTAAACCACATACAATAGAAAGGTTCACTAGAACATATGATTGAAAGGTGCTCTAGATGTTATCGTTAGGGAACTGAATGGTAAGACATCAACTAGAAAACACTACCTTGATAGGGTACACTGGGCTAGGGTAGGGGAAATTTGGCCAGTGACTACCTCAAGTAACCACCATCAGGGAATATGAGTACCGTCAGGCCTGTGGATCAAGGCGGAGTCGATACTCAATACCTACATCACTTCCAATTACACATCAAAGTACATATGCATATACATATAGTTGAAAGCAACATCAATCATTAGGAAAGGAGTCATGATATCATAAGGCTTTTGAATATGAAGGTTACGACATCATTTCTTTCCTATCCATAATCATACATAAGTAATGATAACAATTTATATAAACATATAATCATGTAATCTAGAATAATAGTTAAACATGATAAACTTTCATATAACCATCGATGTCTAATCTCATTATAACAACATTTAATAGTTAGAATACCAAATCAAAATCAAATGCTATCTTACCAGCTTGGGATTAGAGAGGCATTACAATCAATGAGTTTCTAGTCATAAAGATTTGGGGTAGCAAGCTTTTCTAGAATATTTCCACAAAATCATTCCATGTAAGCTTCAAGAAATTGAGTAAGAGTTCCATTTTCTTGTTCTCCACTAGATAGAGGCTTCTCCTGCTAACTAGTAGGCTCACCAAATAGCCTTGGTAGTTTCATAATAGTTTCTCATCTCAAAATATTTTTCCATTTGAATTAACCAAGACTCAGCCTCTTCCCCATTGGTGCTTCCTTTGAATTTTGGTTGGGTTATTTTTCTCATATTACTAGAAATTTTGGTTTCCAACCACTTTCTACTAGTTCCTTCAGATTGAGAGTGTGAATTCTCATTCTAATGTTCATGGGTCTAAGTGTGAATTCTCTCCCTTTTCTTCATTGTTAGGAACTTCTTCATCTTCTTCATTAATTGGGAATTCTTATTCTACTCTATCTTTTTCCCTCACTTCTTGCTCAAGATCACCCAACCTTGCATTTTCCACATGTATGATCACCAAAACTTGTTCCAATTTTTCTTTAATACTATCTGTACCTTTTTTGACTTCTTGGATCTCTCCAGGTTAGTCCTTGTTCTCACCATGCTTTGCATGAAAAGGGTTATACTTGAAGGTTCATATTTATTAGATTTCATCATGTTTTTACTTAACAAATTGAAAAATTTAAATGAGCTTTCAATCACACATAAAAGAAATTTCACATAAGATTTGAGCACAAGTTTTCATAAAAACATGACTTTTTAATTGATAAGGATCTAAATATCATTTCCATTTACATATAAAGACTATTCAAATATTCAAGAGGATAGTATTCATTACATTCATTCTTTGATACATAACTCAATGAGGTGTAACCCTTAGGTTTTTGTTCATCTCTCATTTTCTCATCTCTATCCCAAAAGAGGTATAACTTTTTGATTTATCCTCTAATACAGAGTTATAGGGGACATATCCCTCTGATTCATTTCTTCAAGAAATTACAATCACTTTTGATAAAGTAATAACTTGAGGGTACCTAAATATTAATGCAGGACTAATGCTACATTCCAAGGGTATATCCCTAGAAAGTGACAAGGCACCAAATTTTGCTAGTGAGATTGGGGGTAAGTAGTTGAAGTTGGCTTCCTCCTTCATCCTTCTCTTTACTTGACTAATTTGAGAAACAGTGTGACTGATTGTCTCAGTACTAATCAATAGATAATATTTTCATAGTTGGTTCCCTCCATCATACAAAAAATGGCCTCTTTTTCCTTTTTTTCCCTTTGGTAGTGCTCATTCCTTATTACTGAATTCCTTGCAATTAACCTAAGACACACCATCCTAGCACAAGAATTTCCAAACATTAGTCTCATTCAATGTTGGATGGAAAGTATGATGAGCACATAGGTTCTAGAGTTAAACCTGGTACTTTTGATCTGCCATATAGCATTCAAATTGTTCATGTAAGTATATTCTTAGGTTTTAACCTCAAGTAAATAAGCTATGTTTCTATCTCATTGCAATAAAAAAAATTATCTTCCAAAAGGGAATATTTGAGCATATTTGACAAAAAAAAATTCCAAAGTATTGATTTCATTCTCAATATAATATATCATTTTTTTCAATTTAACAAAGGTTGTATACAAAGATAAATACATTTCTCAACTAAGCTTCATAGGCAGTAGATACAAATGATCTTGTAATTCCTAATCAAAACTCAGTCACCAATAAATGAGGAGAAGCATCACTCAAACCTTTTCTACCAACCATAGACTTTAATGTGCTCCCCCACCCATCTACCACATATGGTAAAATGGACCTAACCTTCAATGAAGGGATTAGTTTAAGGTAACCTCTTAACTATAACCTTCTTAAGCTTAGTGTTGTGTCCTACATAACTAGAACTTCCATACAAACTACAATCTTGAAATATTATGCATAAAAGGAACAAAGTGAATTGATAGTGCAACCAGTGGTAGATTTCACTACTTTGGCAAAAGTATTCTCCACTCAGTGCTTCAACTTAAAGTTATCCTATTCACATACACTAATCTGGCTCAATTAGATTCAAAACCATATAAATAGTATGCATAGGTAATTCCCTTCATTAGGTAATCTTTAACCTCAGAAACAACCCATTCCCTCTTCCAATCACAATGGTATATCTACTAAGTATTCACATACATAAGCTATCCCCTTTTTTAGATAATCTAATCCTAGGACTAACCTATGATTTTTCTAAGATTAAACAATTACTTTGAAATAAATAACCTTATAATTTATTTAAGCTTCGTCATATCCTAGTACATAATACTATTGATCACTTTTACTCATTAATATGAAGTATGTAGAAACATTTATAAGGAAATCATAACAACAAGATTATTTTCCTTTCTCTAGCCTTTTTCTATTCTAGCAATATAATGCATTTCTCCAAAAAATACAATCAAAGACATTCAATCTTTTCAAAAATAGATTAAACACAAAAGTAGTAGAATCACATGCCTAATATATGCTATAATCCAAATGAACAAGTAGTTCCTTAGCTAAATCCACTCTAAGAATAAGCTTTGCAACTCTTTCCACTTCTCAAATCCTCTTCATAGAATTTCTTCACAATAACTCTCACTCTATGTGCCTCACAACATCTCTCATCTTAGTAAACAAGAATATCTTTAGATAAAATTAGCATAATGTAGGTGAATGTGCATTCTAAATGAGGAAATCCTCTCCTCTATTTATAGAAAAATATGAGTCCTTGTTTCCTACAAAGAAGCTACTCAAAATGATACTTCTCAACTCCTTAGCTTGCCTCAACAACTTAAACAAAGAAGGTGGAAGCATAAATTGATGTTCTTCAAGCACATACACATCCATGAGAATTATTCTCCTCATTCCTCAAGAAAGAAAGAAATAAGGAAAGAAATACAAGGTAATGGTTGCCTACAAGTCAACTTATTTCACCAACTGCAAAATTGACCAATTCATATTTTCATATTGTTTCATATGCTTGAATTCATTGCAAGTTCAAGACTTCCATTTGATTTGCACCATTTTCCCTATTCTTTTGGTTTGCTACATTTAAAATACTAATTCAATGTTTATTTTCTATGTTTTAGGTAAGTTTGACGTTGTCTTGCTTAAATAACCAGCACATAACATTGGGTTATTTTTAACCAAGCACTTATAGCACTATCATTACTTCATGGAGCATGTTAGAATGCTTTCTGATGGAATTAGAATTACATGTGGCTTTTACTATTATGTTTAACTCATTATACATATGTTGGGCACATAATATTACTATCAATACACTATATACAAAGTTTATACATGTAATTTATATGTTATTAATGAGTTATAATATGTAACACCATGTATTCTTTATATCAAGCATACAATGTATACATACATACATACATACATACATATACATATACATATAAATATACATATACATATATATACATATACATACATATATATATGTATGTATGTATGTATGTATATGTATATGTATATGTATATGTATATGTATATGTATGTATGTATGTATGAATGTTTGTATACATTGTATATATATATATATGTATATACATATTTAATTATTGCATAAAATGCTTTATGTATATGTATATAATTATTTAACAAGCAAGTTCATTAATAAACCATTCAATATTTGGATGCATATATCCATGTTATCTTTTATAAACATTATTGTATGTATATATCTATATACACATATACATATATATACATATATTGAAGTACTTGTATGAACATTTGATTACGTCAAAATATTGATGTATATCAATATGTGTATATATGCATGTGTCAGATATATACTTTTACTTATGTAATCAATCACATATATTTTCTAACTAATCAACAAACATATATGTATGTAATGCGTATATATATATATATATATATATATATATATGTCTACATTTCCATTCAATACATCTATGATCATGTGTAGGTATGTCTACCTACCTATACTCATGTACGTATTTACTCATGTGTATGGCTTATCATTGAAATGTACATGTATACATATATAAAAATTTCATGAATGTATATCTCATCAATTGAATATAGTCACACAAGGAAGAAATCATATACAACAAGCACTTATCTCAAACCAAGAACTCTCTCAACAAAACTCATGATCCTTTCTAATTCAAACACAAACATGACTAAAGGTGACTCACCCATTTCTAGAAACTATGACTCGACTTAACCATTCTATAAGTGAGTGTTTGAAAGCTTAGTTAGGCTTCATTAAAGGGTACCTGACCATGTCCTCTTGAGCGATAATTCCTCCACTCTTTGAGAGGCTTGATCTTGTATCTTCCTTCAACTTAGAAAATTGTCAACTGTAGTCAGTTGTTCATCAAAAAAATCATTTACATTATACATTTCATAATTATAATATCAAATTCAATCAACATTCATTCCTCATATTCATCTCATTATAAAGATAAAATAAAATTAACACTCATTCATTATTTTCTCAATGATATAGATAAACAAAGTACAAACACATCTATTTCAATCAAAGTTACAAATACATTCACAATTTCAATATTTTAACCAATCGTAGTAATAGTAAAAAGATAAACATGCAATGAGTTGTCACATCAATCTTTTTTGGAAAACAACTTTCTTGGTTGTAGATATCTTAGTCCTAAACAATTCATAATCAAGACTTCTATGTGGTAAAAAATTTTTATGTTAAATCTGATTTTAAAAATTGAATGCACAAAGTATGTGTCCCTTGGTTCATTTGAAAATAAGAAAAAGAATAAAATTCATATTTAGAGTTGTTTTTATCAAAATAATTTTGGGTATCACACATGAAAACATCATACAAATTTACTTTGTCAAAATCATCTGGGATTCTAGACTTTCAAAATACTCAAACAATAATGCATTTTTATTGACACCTTCATCTTATTATAAGTCCCTCTTAGGTATCACATTAGTATGAATCAACTCAAACATTAACATCAAACCATTCAAACATTCCATCCTGCAAAAAACTCAAAATTTTGGAAAACAAATCCCTTAAACTAATTTTTAATCAAGCATTGCCTAGTTTGGTTATATTTTTGGAAATATATCCCTTTTCATATATCTAGTTTTATTAGTACATATCCCTTTAGGAAAATGTATCTTAGAGTCACAAGTCTACTCCTAAGATTGGAAAGTTTGTCCATATCAACATATAACACACATCAAAAAAAATTGAGTCTAGATTTTCTTCAAAATTTAGAGTTTCTCATCATTCATCCCTTCATCATATCACTCACATCATCATTGGTCCTAAGAAAATTAGAGGTTCTCTTTTAAGATAGTTTTAATCAACCCAATAATTTAGACAATATCAATCACATCACACTACACCAAAGATTGATACCATTTTTATGGTTACAAAAATATTACAATACAAGAGAAACATGAAACAAAACCCAAACTTACCTACCATGAGTGAAAAAAATAAAGAAACACTTGGATTGCATGAGTTTTATCCTAGGGGTTTCACAACTCCACCACTAACCCCCCACACCCATCACAAATAACACAACATACAAGGTTTCACATAGAAGATTTTACAAAAGTTCTTTTGGACTTACAATAGATGAGATACTTGAGATGAAACACAACCCTAAGGTTCATTATATTGTTAACACAAAGTTGAAACTAAATCCTACCAAAAACATACTTACATTAGTAGAAGGAGGAGTAAAACTCCATTCTACATTTGATGTGAACACACTTAGGGAACAACCCTTGTCAAATGTTGCATCCATGGGTTAACCTTCTCAAAACATGGGTCAATTTTCTCAAAGTGCACCTTTGGTATTTACCATCATTCAATATATGCCACAAACATCTTCATTACATGTGCCAAGCCAACCTACAACTAATAGAGTGGATGCAAATAATCTCACAAGCCAACATCAAAATCCTCCAGGTCTAGGGAATTATAAAAATGTAGGTATTCAAAACACTAACACCAATATTCCACCCACATTTCAAGCTATTATTAGTACACAAGGTTCACAAACTACATCACATCTGCCTCAAGGTTCACAACTCACATAACATTAACATCAAGGGTCACAACTCATATCACAACAACCTCAAGGGTTCAATCACCCCAAGGTTCAAAAAACATACCTCAACAACCACAAGGTTATCACACATCACAAGGTCCTCAAAGTCGAAACCAACCAACTCAATGTGTTCAACCACCTCAAGGGTCACAAAAAATATCACAAAAACCTCATGGGATTCAACCCCCTTAAGGTTCTCAAAATATACCTCAACAACCAGAAGGTCATCAGGTATCACAATATTTAGAACCTCAAAATCAAGGTGTTCAATACACATCACAACATCAACCAATATCCTACAATCCATTTTTACAAAATCAAGGAAATATTCAACCCATGTCCCAACATCAATTGGTACCAAATAAAGGATCACAACAAGCTTTCCAAAATATAATGGCTTAACAAAATCATGTGGTTCACACACAACATCAAATCTTGTAAGGTATTATATCAAAAACATCCCAACATCAACGACAAATTTTCCCTCATCAAATGCAACATATCTCAAATCAAAATCTACCAAATCATGTGTCTCAAAATTAAAAATTGGTTTCACAACATCAATACCAAGTTTTTCAAAATCAAAACATTTGTCTATCACAACATACTCATAATACCATTCTATAAAATCTATCACATATTCTACAAAATCAATACATCACAATAATTCAAAATATTCCACCTTCACAACATATTACTCCATGTCCCTAAAGAAAACAAGAATTGTAAGTACAAAAGCAAGAATTACAAGCACAAAAATATTTGCAAGCACAACAAAAATACACACAACAACAACAAAAATCACTTGGACAACAACAAAAAGGCTTGCAATACAATTAAAAACAACAAAAATATGCTACCTGTCAAAAAAATATTGCTAATCAACATTCATATGAAACATAAGGCACACCACCACCATCATCACCTCAAAATCAATATTATAAAATGAATCCACAATTTATGTCATATAACACATATAACTCTACTATCCTACAATTCAACACATATGTTCCACCATTAAACAATCTTGTAGAGGAACTATCACCATAATTCAAGATATTCAAGTAGGGAAAACCAAAAATTAATAAGCAATACATGATTTGTCTCCCTATCCATTTGATCCTAATATCACAATGGTACCATTCCCTATAGGAGTTGGGATACCTAAATTTGACAAGTACAAAGGGCATGAAAATCTAGAGGAATGCATTAGGGAATTTTATGTGGAATGCATGGAAGTAGAATACAATGATTCTTATTTCATGTCTATCTTTCCACATAGTTTGGGAAGCCAAGCTATAGAACAGTTGTCACACCTACTTCTAGCTATGAAGACATTCCAAGAGATAATAGATCAATTTGTAGCACATTTCTCTTACAAGGTTGATATGGATGTAAGCTTGGAGGAACTCTATACCCTTATACAAAACAAGTGAGGAGCATTTAAAAATCTCTTTCAGTGATGGAGATATAGAGCAAACAAATGTAAATAGCCAATACTACAAAAGTAATAAGTAGAGATCATTGTTGGAAACGTAGAAAATTATCTAGCCTTCCAATTGAAGATGCAATATGTATTGAGATATGAGGAACTACTATCAAAAGGTCTAAACATTGAATGAGCCCTAATTGTTATGAGACCTACACAAAATCAAAATGAACCATCTAGTTTCTCTAGTTTCTATGAAAAACATCAATATCGGGCTAAAAGCAATACAATTACTAATGATGATGTGAAGGTTGTGATTAAGGAACCATCAAAAACACAACAAAATAACCAAAAAATGACAACAATTTCAACCCTCAAAGAGGACAACAACCAAGACAAAACAATTACCCACAATAGCATAAATTCACTCCCTTGGGGGAACCCATTGAAAGGTTGTTGAAGAAACTAATTCAATCAAATCTCATATCCCTCCCTAATTACAAGAACTTTCAAGAATGACAAGTCAAACCTCTATGGTATAGGGATGAAGATCATTTTGAGTTTCACCAAATGAAGGGACAAAAAAAAAAGTTGTGTGAAGATCAAGCATCTTATCTAGGACCTTATTAAGAAAAGCTCGATGTTAATGTTGATCAAAAATCATGAAATGGAAATCTAAAAATTTATAAGGATCCTATGCCTAATCATTGAAACACAAAAAATTCTACAAAAGCATCAAGCTCAAATAGTACAAACCATACCTATGATAACATGGTAGGACACATTTGTGTTACTCTTTCATCACAAGATGAGGAATTAGACATGCATCAAGATAATTTCTTAAAAAAAGTTTGAATCAATAAATAATGTCTAGCAATGTTTCATATCAAAATGGAATCAAGTAGGTCTCAGACTACTATATTCCTCCCACATATAAATTCATGATTTCACATATTGAAGAAGTTCCAAGGAAACAAGGAGCATCCCTTATTTCACACATACCTACTAAAGTTTCAGAATATTCTTTCACCAATTCTATACCATTCACCCAAAATTCATGTCAAGAGGAGGCTTCTGAGTATAATGAAAGTAGCTCTGAATTGAGTCAAGATAAAGAATCCATATCACCACAACATTTCCAAGATTTACATAATATCTTCCAATCCATGAGTGACAATTTCTCTATCACAAGCCACTTCCCCAAAGTACTATCATGAGTTGATGAACATCTTCCAATCCATTCAAAAATTCAAAGATATCCATGACCTTAACAATGAGATGTTCCCTTTTGGTTGACATATGGATCTTCTTCATCCAAAAAAAAAACAAAAAATGGTAGAAATTATTGGTTCTAGGCGATCACACAATACTAGTTTACAATTTTTGGCCAAATTGGATAGTAAACTAATTTTTTCTAACTAAATCTTCACTTTCGGGCACCTATAACAACTAAAATGTGACAAATTTGAAGATTATGTAAACTAGTGATTTGTGAAATTTTGTTTATAGATTCTTAATATACTTTTCTCAAAAAATTTGGAATTAGATTGCACTTCTTTTCCCATCTCCTTTGAAAACTAGTTTTTTTCAGTAAACACCATTTTTAGGGAGTGATGCTCACAGTATACAACATAAATTTGTTTCCATGAATGATAAAATTCTATTTTTTTCAAATTTAGATTTGTAACTAAAATATCTAGTGACTTGATTTAGTTTCATAGTGTTTTATTGAATATTTTTTCCTTAATCAAGTTTTCAAGTCAAACCAATTACAATTCAGACATAAGAGGACTATATACAACATAACTTTTTTGTATGTATCAAAATTCAATTTTATTTTCTTTTTGGATCAAAGACTTCAATATCTAGTGCATTGATATTTTTCAATTTTTTTATAATCTACTATTTTCCACATGTGCAGAACAAAGAGCTTGATTTTTGGTGAAAAACCTATATTCACAAGAAACATAAAATAAATATAATAATTAAATTAAATTAATTTAAAATTATACTTTTTGGGAAGCTTATAATAAGGAATACATAATTACAAAAATTAAGTTTTAAATGAATTCATTTGATGCCCCAAAAGGTAAATCAAAAGTGGTTTTTTTATCAGCATTTTGATAAGTGTAAAGGAGACTCCATTATAGGTATGGTTTAAAACTAGTGAGGTTCTATCTAAGGTGGTTTGATCAAACCTTTTTCAATTGGAATCCTTTAAATGGAACTTTTCAAGGCTTAAATAATTATATTTTCTAAAAATATGTGATTTCAACAAAAAATAGGATTTCCTAGAAATTATAAACCAATATTGTGGGATCACCCTTCTTATAGTGATTGTGCATCATTGAAATCTCTTGGACCGGCATAAATAAATGAAACTTCCCCAATTCTAGTTGAAGATATTAAGTATGAATATATCCAACATTATCCAAGAAAATGAATATTTTTACATAAACAGGGTATCTTGGAATCAGAGTAGATTGTTAACATTCATAAATAGTAGGAAGAAATTGAAATAGCATGTTTCCATGACAAGTCATATTTAGTAACCATTTTTCAAAGGATACATTACTAGATCAAAGGATTAGGTCTTGATAAACATGCAATCTTGAAACTAGTAGAATCAAAGCATATCAGTAATCCCTCCATAATATTGAGGGAAACTTTGTCTTATGTAAACACCTAAATAAGGGGCATGAAGATTCATTATGATGAAACTGATGCCAATGTTATAACTATCCATATCATGAATCAACATCCACATATAATTCTATTCACAAATTGGGACCAACACAAAAAAAATATTCCTATCAAAGCAAGGATAAGATCATTGAAGCAAAACAAGTAGAAAAGTAAAATGAGCAAATAAAATAAAAATAAATACCAAAAAATGGGAAAGAAAATCATCCCAATCATACTCCACCAATCAAAGAAACTATGGGGAAAAATTAAAAAATAAATATATCCACCAAAGACGTCCGCAAATACAAAAGAAAGCTTCTCAAGGGACCTACAAAGTATATCAAGTGGTTGGTCCTAATCTCACTCAAAACTTTGTCTCTGCTCATCATTGCTCATATTTCCAAGTTTGGAGAATCAAATGTTCCAAACTATCAACTGATCCATCTAATATCCTATCACTCATGTCACCATCCACTTCATTCATGATATGTAATTCTTTTGTTGACTTTGTGTTGGCAGGAACCCTTCATCATAGGGATTTTGAAGGAACTTTATCATGGTTTGCATACCTAGAAAAAATTAATTTGGGTATCAACACAGTATACCATAATTCTCAAAAAAAATATTTGAGCACTCATATCAGTAGTAAAGTAACTTCTTCAAGTAGGATACCAATGGAACATTATGATAGTAACCTCTACATAAATACCACCTAGTGGTTCAACATTAGTGTAAAACTTTAAAACAATCAAAAAAATTAAATATCAAGAAAATAGTAAAGATCAAAATTATCCTCGAGTGAAAACCACTTTGGTGGTGCTTTTGGAAAGTACTATGATGAAAACTTGAAAAATAGGAGCATTGAGTAGAATAGAGAATCTATATGATCCTTTTCATATGGAAGTATCGCATTCCCTTCAAGATAAATCCAGTGTTCTCTCCATACATCCAATCCATATTTATCTAGATATAACCAAAAATCTCTTGATGATGACAATGGTTTGGGGTACACTTAAACCTTGCTCATGAGAAAAAATTATTGAGAGGCTCTTTACTATTTTATGAAATCTCATTGCCTATCTATACCATTGATCCTATTGTGCACTAAAACTCTATTAAAATCTTCACATACACATTACCTATCTTGATTTTCTCAAGAAATATGAAACATTGCTTGGCACTGGAGGTAGGTTCTTGCAATCTTGATTTTTAATAATTCTTGTTCCATGTCTTATATATCATAATGTGACATTGAAATTTTGATATAGGTATCATTCATTTCAATAAATACCAAAACATCCATAACATCATCAAAATCTCAAAAACATGCAAAAAAATTGTAATGTCAAAATTCAAAAACATTCAAAACATTTCTAAAAATCCCAAAAACATCCATAGCATCACCAAAATCTCAAAAACATCTAAAAAACTTGCAATGTTCAAAAATCAAAAAACTTCCAAAAATTTTTAATGTCTAAAACCCCTAAAAACATCCAAGAACTTGTAAAGTTCAAAAATCTGAAAACATCCAAAAAGTTGTAAAGTCCAAATCCCCCAAAAAGCATCCAAAACATCATGAAAATCTAAAAACATCCATATCAAGTTAAAAATCTCTAAAAATTTTCTAAAACATCAAAATTCAAAAAAGCTTGTTGAACTAAATTGTAATTGCACTTACGTAGGAAAGGCCATCATCAATGAGCTCCTGAGGCATTAGGCTAGTCTTTTGGAGTCCATCATAATAATCTGACGATTCACCAATGTTCATATCTCATCAATAATTAGTTACTAGTTAGAGTCAATCAAACTGTGTCATCTTTTCACTTACGTAGGAAAATTCATCACTGGTGATCCCTCAAGGTGTTAGGTTAGTTTCCCCTTAGGTCTTGGTCTAATATTTGAAAATACAATTTTTTTTGGAAAAGCTTGAAAAAACCTAAAACATTTGCAAAACATTCAACATACCAAAAAAACATCAAATATATTTCATAAAATCCTAAACAATGTCAGATAACTTGGAAAACATCAATGTTTACATAATCTCAAATGTTCAAAAGTAGCCTCCAAACATTTCAAAATATCAAATAACATTAAAATGTCTAGAAATAAATATCACCCATCTAGTTTCACTTTCACCTAGTATAAACTTCCATTCATAATAAATTGATCATGATCTTCAAACCTTGGTATCAAAAATAGAAACAAGTACAAAAAATCAACAAAGTTAAACTTTAAACGCAAAATAAAACTCTTGATCATTATCAAAAATGTTGATCAAACTCTTAACAACAACCTACTCAATTCAACCCATCATCATTCAATGCATGTCCTAGGATACATCATTCTGACAATGGGTATTCTGACAATGGGTATCGTTTCAGATATCATTTTGGATATTTATCCTCAAAAAACATCTCTTTAGAAAAATATATGAATAAAATTCATTGTTTATTCATTTCCATCTATTGTTATGATTTATCTTATTGCTCCATTTCAATGACCTCTTAATGATTTCGATAAAAAAATGATTTATAGAGAAAGGAATGGGGAATTGATCATTGATTTTATTTGTTGTTCTTGTTGGATATTATTATAATACAACATATGTGAACTTTCCTTGTGTGTGTGTGGGGTAGTCTCAAGTAAAAAAAATGGCTAGGATATAGCAGGTTCTTCATACCTGGTGTAGGGGCACCATTGGAAAATTTTTGTTAATCAAGGTTGATCATGTGTTGTCTTTAGGATTTTGGGATAATATGCACTAAATAAGGTCTTGGAGAATATTTATTATTGTATTGGGTCATGATTAAATTGTTCATTAAGTTTTTAGGTGGTTTAGATTGCTAAAAGTACAAAAATATTGAAAAGTTGTTATTTGTGCAAAAGTGCAAAATTGAAAAAGTTGTAAAAGGGTAGGTTTAGAAGTCCAATGGTCACTAGAACTTGAATGGCCATTTGAGGAAGTTGGAACAGATTTTTTTTGTGTTAAAACACTTTAAATATGTGAAGAAGCTCGATGTAATGGTGTTTGAAACATTTTTTAAGTTTGGCACATTAATACTACTTTGTTTTCCCTACATTTTTTGTATTTCCTAAGATTACAAGGTCAATATATGGCTCGTACAACATCTTACTTATTCAAATTGAATGGGTTTACATATTATCCTATCCTATATTTCATTTTAATCTACTATTGAGAATTTTCATTCAATTTAGTGCATTTTATTGTTGAATTTCTAAGACCAAGTCTGAAGTTGCAAGGTTAAGGGTTTTGTAAGTTTCAAAAATGCAAATCTAACCCAGTCCACTCTTTGTGGCTACTATAACTTGTAGAATGGGTCTATTACATTAGTAAATAATATTTTTAATGTTGTGAGAGTGCATGGGAGGCCAAAAATTGTGTTGAACATGAAGCCCTAGGTGTGGAAATTGAGTTTTCCAATTGAAATTGTGAGGTTTTGGTATGGTCAAGTGTGAATCTTGTTGGTGAATCATTTTGTGATGATAGATTGAGTATGTAAAGGTCTAATAGGACCTTATTGAAGTATTTTAAAGATGTGTGAGGGTTGGAATTGTGACTTTCAATAAAACACTAAATTTTTGGCTAGAAAGGAGGGTTTTGGGTTTAGGAACCTTGTAGGGTGACTTACTGAAGATAAGTTGTGAAATATTAGGTTATAACACATGTATATTTCTGCCCAAATTAGTTTAGTAGTTTTGGAAATTTTTTGAGGCAAGGTCCTTTGTAAAACAGACCTAATTTGGGCTCTAGTTGGCGTAGGAAATTAGTTTTGAGGAATTTGTTTCAAAGAAGGTTTATTGATATGTTATTGAACACCTTAATGAGTCCTTGAAATGGTAATGGCCCTGGTCTAAAAATGCCTTCTCTAAAAGATATTCGCGATTGATTCAAATTGCAATGCTACAAGGAATAATGAATGGTTGTTGGAATAGAGAGGAATTGAAGTCTTGGTTACTTGACAAGTTGTAGTATTTTTTGAGATTCTGTTGTGTGGTTACAAGAACTCCCCTAATTTCTATCAGTACCTTTTGATTTTTAGTCCTATTACTTCGATGGCTTATTCTTTCACATGGTCAAACAAGGTTTTTGTATGTCAAGTATGAACAAGCATACTCCTATCTATTTGAAAATTCAAAGTCCAATGCATTAGATACAACACCATATTGGTTTTCCATACCTTGATGCATCATGTAAATTTTCTATATCAAAAAATAAAGAATCATATGATGAATTTATTCTAATATAAGAAGCAATCAATATCATCTATCTTATCTCATCATATATCTAATAAAGTTTTGAATAATCATAGGCTTGTTAGAATTTTGAATCAATCTTAAAAGTAATGGTTAATCTCCGTTCATATTATTCACCTACCTTCTTTTCATGCTAACATTTCCAATCCAGTATCATGACAGTCAACAAAAATCATATAAATGCATACATCTTGCATCCACAAAATATCAACATACATCGTGCATAATCATAACATTTTGTTGATCGCAAAATCTTGTGCCTCTCTAAACATCCTTATGCGAAATTCAACAAGTGGTGGATTGAATTGTGCCTCACAAAATGACCTCTTGGATTGTTAAAGAAGTCAACTCTTCTCTATGATTTGGGAAAAGGGGAAAAGAGAAATTCATAGAAAAACAAAAGATGGCAATGTTCCAAATATTTTACAACATTTCAAAGATTAATGATTCCTTACTCTTGATGGAGTGGAAAAAAAATGGCACAGACCCTTCATTGTTGGAAAGAGAATGAAAAAAAAAGGATAGAGAAAGCACAGTGTGCTCATTCAAATCTCCCCATGGGAAGCATCCATTAAGGTTTGATAAGAATAAGAAACCCTAAGGTTAAAAGGAATGTTTAGATCTCTACAAGATTGCCCTTACTCTTACAACATAATATGCACTTCAACATAATATTTATAGGAAAGGAAAGAGTATAATAAACATGATCTAACTTCCAAAAGAAAGCTTTAAATATAGAAGCCAATAGCATATAAAATAGTTATCTAGAATATCTACATAGGAATTTTACATAGAGCTTTCAGCATAAATGATATAAGAAAAAGAAATATTTGATAAATGCCATAAAATGGAAAATCTCAAGAGTTTTTCCTTAATAATATTTGTTCTTTGCAATACATTAACTTAAAAAAAAGATCAAATTCCAATTCGATTAATAGTCTTGAAAATAAAAAATTTCATAGAGCGTAAATATTGCTCTATAAAATCCTCCTATTCTTGAGAAATATGTTACCCTATTCTAAACCTATGATTCCTAGTTCTTATTTTCAAACTCTCCAAAAAACTAAAACTATTTTCTTCTCGACTGCAAACCTCTTTAAATAGCAAGGAGAAGGAGCCACCACCATAATCAATAGAGATGAACAACTACTAGATGTTTGCATCTGATAGACTACAATATGATCCAAGGAGTAACTAGATCGCAACAATATTTTCTCATAAAATTTGAGCTACCTCATTTATGGCTCCATATTTTGTAGAAGTTATACAAAGATATACTGTCAGAAGATGATCAAATTCTAGCACTGCTTGTTGAAGTACAATCCAATCAGCTATGAATAATGATAATTCCACCCTAGAACTTCAACACCAAAAGTAAGAACTGTGCCATGTTTTCCAACAAACTCTACCTAAAGAGATACATCCGTGGAAGACACAACCCACTTGATGAAATCATTGACATGGCAAGTTGGAAGGAAATTTATGAATTTGTGAGGACAATTTTTAGGAAATCCTCACCAAGTAGACACGTGTCCCAGTTCAATCCCAAAAGGAAGATGTGATAAAGAAAATCAATGTAGCCACCACATAGTGCGTTGTGCACCCTTATGCAAGATTAACCTTTAGCCTTTGGGGTGTGAAGCCATCATAATGCAAAAAAAAAGTAAGTGTTGAAAGAAGACCTACAAGGATTGAAGATGTTAATTGAAAAATTTTGTTCCAAAATTTCTAACAACTCAAAGGGTGCCTTCGCTTGCAGAGGTATGAAACGAGATATAAAATAATCCTCAAAGTTTAAGGAAAGTGGCATGTTAGGATTCCTAATCTCCATCAGAGGGTAGGATGAGGGCATGTATTATCTTGTAGGCCTAATCAAGATCAAGGACCTCTTTGAAAGAAACTCCTCCCCACCTTGATAAGCTCCTTGACTGTGGGTGATAAGCTCAAATTCTACAGCATTGTTGAGTCTTGAATCTTGAGCTTGATTTCTTCTCCAATTTGTTATACTGTCAATACTCATCCATCTAGTGAGAATAAGGTGGGTAGGATTGGAACTTTGAATTCTTCTTTTATCTCACTGGCCATCTTATTCAACACTGTGTGACAAGCTCTACTTTTCAATGCGACTTGGTGGTAGATGATTTTTTTTTCCTTCCTTGTATATGATCTTCGATTGGGAATCCCAAAATCTTTTAAAGCTTCCTTAGTTTCCTTATATAGTCTTGTGATCAAGACTCCTAATTCTTCTACTTGGGAGTGATTATGTGCAAAGTTTGGTTCATCATTGGGTTGACCTTTGCATTTAACTCCTATGCATCCATTAGAAAGCATGTAACTAGCTCTAGAGCTACTACTACAACTATGATCCTCTCCCAATGAGAGGATAATAATTTTTTAAGCATTGGGAGGAGTCAGGATCCCTGTGTTGCAATCAATTCCTACTAGAATGTGGATTCCCTAGCTCTCATGTTTTCCTCCAATTGATTCTTCTCCCAGGAAGCATTTTAAAACTCAAAGTACATCTTCTCTATTTCCTCACTATGAGTCTATAGAATAGACTCAACATCTTTCTTCTCCTATTTTTCCCTCTCCATTTCTACTTGGGCCTTTTCAAGATAGTTAGAGGCTTGAGAGTAGTCATTAGCAAATTCTTCTTATATATATGCCTTTTACTTTTCTATCTCCTGCAACTTCTTTTGTAGCTCAACATATATACTATTTTTTCTTGTTGTTGTGTCTTCAAGCTCCTTTTTCATTTTCCAATGCTCCATAGTTGTTTCACACTTAATTGTGATTTTGAATTTCAATCTTTGCACCTTCACATGAGTTGATCCTTCTCACTTTAGGATTCTTTGAGAAAATTATTGACTTCACCTTGCTTACCATGTACCTTCCTTAAGTGGTCCATTTCAAAATCCTTTCCTTTAATTTCTGCATATATTCTATTCACTATGGCCTTTACATTTACCAACTCTCTCTCATACTTTTTCAAAAAAATTCTCCACCTTTTTATAGTTAATATAGACCACCTTATGGGTTTCCTTGGGTAGGCCCACTTTTTCATATAGAGAGTTTTTCTTAAATTGAGACCCATGTCTTAGATGTCGTAATCTTTGAACTACATTTCTTCTTCTAGCTTAGATATCCGCAACCTCATAATTGAGATTAACAAAGTGTTTCACTCTTCATTGAAACAAGTTTCTACCTTTTGGGTGGCTAGATTTTCCACAAATTCTACCCATAACTTTGATTCCTCACTTGTTGGTCTTGTTTGGTAAGTTCAATATGAGTCTAAAGGATCTTTGGAGACTCTATACTCTATGTAGCAAGTGAAACACCAACAAGGAGACCATAAAGGGTGACATAACGGGTACTCTCGGTAGATTGAGTTTATGTAGAGGTAAGAGAAAGTGTTATCATTGAAAAGGGTAGTATGCCATGTATGACTTGAGAAGGAGGGGTTTTTATTAGAATAAAAGGGGAAGTAGGTATAAAAGGGAAAAAAATCCTAGAAGTAGGTAGGGGTGTTGAAAATTGCAACATGGGTGTATTAGTGTTTACAATTGGTGTGTTTGATAAGGAAATCAAAGAGTCAATTGTAGCTGAGGCAGAAGATGCTCATTTTATGTGTAGGTTTCTTCATAGGGATCATTATCAAATATAGCTAGGGGTGTATTAAGGATGAGGACATTAAAGTTTGTAGACAGAGGATTTCTTTCAATAGATGAGAGAATAACAACAAGCAAAGATGCAGTAGAAGAAAGGATAGGTGCAAAAATTACATGGGTTGTCAGGGGAAAAGATACATGTGGAATGGATTCCACCTCTTCGTCTCCTTTATCTAATGTACCCAGTCTTCCTAAGTCTTGAAATATTCTTCTCTTTGCATAGATTGTATTGGTTGATTTGAGCTCTCTAATGATCGATCTTGATGAACCCTAGGCCATTGGAGTTGTGGTAGATATTTTTAGAGATTGTCAAGTCCTCTTACCCCTTGGAAGGGTGTTGGTAGAGGATGTGATCTATGATTCCTTGTTTTTCGATCCTTTTTCCTTCCTTTTTCCTACATTAGGCACCTAAGGGGTCATAAATTGACACTTCTTGTTCAAAATCCAAATCTGATTCAAAAATTACTATTATCAGATCTAGCCTCAATGTCATAGATCTTGTTGAAATGGTCAATGCTCGGTTTAACATCTCCATATAGGGAATTTAGGTATTCAGTTTCCTGCCTGTACCCTTAGAAATCATCCTTCTTCCTTTATGACCTTCCCATATTCTTTAGTTATGTTTTGAGGGATTCGCCCATTTGGGAAATTTTTCAAAACTCCACCACCCTTGGATAGAAGTCTACCCATGGGGGTTGTACAAGTGGTATAAATGCTAGGTCGATGTAGATCTCTAGCCTCTCCTCGATTGAGTTCTTCCTCAACTCCCAATATTCCCACTCTCCATGTTTGATACTTGGAAGATTCCTAATAGTATTTTACTTCCATCTCTCACAAATGAGGGCTATGCTAAGATAGGAAAACTTTCTAGTTATCACATCTTACTCTTCTCACTTTATGAGCATTACCTAAATTTTGGTGATGGTAAGTGGAAGAGCATAGAGCACCTTCTTTTCCATCTCGGTGCCATAAGAATTATCAACAATGGTTTCCTGATGGCATGCCTTCAATGTGAGGGTCTTATCTATTAAAAATTTTGGAAGCCTAAAAGGCTCCTCATTAAAACCATAAAATATGATAAAAGATAAATCTACTCCCATAAAATAATTGACCAAGAATTGGTGATTTTTCATCCAATCCAAACCTTTAGGGTGGTGTAGGGGCACCTAGCTTCATTATGTAAATAAGGGTCTAATGTTGGGATTTTATTTTTTTTGAGTCATATTTGATATAATAAGGTCTATTTATACCATTTTCTAGGTAATGAGTCTGATGAGGTCAATTTTTCATAATGTTGTTATGTTATTTGTAATTGTTGCAAAAGTTGTTATGCAACTTTGCAATTTTTTCTTGTTTTGGGAGTTGAACTATCAGGGCATTCAAAAGGTAGTTGCAACCATTGGTTTCATGTTCGAAACATTTAAATATTCCTTGAAAGGCTTCAGGCATGTTTTTTGGAGTTGTTTTGAAATTAAAACAATAAGAAGTGCTCTG
Source organism: Sequoia sempervirens (assembly GCA_007258455.2). Classification (NCBI taxonomy): domain Eukaryota; kingdom Viridiplantae; phylum Streptophyta; class Pinopsida; order Cupressales; family Cupressaceae; genus Sequoia; species Sequoia sempervirens. The sequence goes on from VDFB02271358.1 coordinate 692,297,664, forward strand.
TTTTATGAAATTTCTTGTGTAAAATTGCTGCTATAGGCTTTTGTATGGTTTTGTACTAAGTGATTAGGATATGAAGTGCATTGAATTTTGTAGAGACATGAAATATATATTTTTTTTTTGGATTGATTTCATAAATTTTGAATAATTCTAGAGGCAATTTACTAAAAATGATCAGAAAATGCTAAGTTAAGAGGGTTTGAGTGAAAAAGGGGTTATTAAGTCATTCCAGTGGTGGACACCTCTGGAAATTAGTGGAATGGAACTAGTTATGGTTTTCTTTATTTTTTTGAGGGTTGTAGGAGCAAGGGGTAAGATTTGATGAATTTTTTGTTGTTTCCCTAGATAGATATCACCATGTTTTAGGCATGAAAGGAGGGCTAGAGGTTAGGGTTTGATAAAGAAGAAATGAAAAAGTATGGGACTTGTTTTGGTGAGAATTGGTAGACCCTTTTAAGTGTGTTTGTGTTGTTGGTGAAGTTAATTGAGGCATGGAGTATATATAATAAATAAGCCCCTATGTGAACAAGCCTAAATAGGCCTTGAAAGTAGCATATCAACAAGTTTTTAAGGGCTGGGTTCCAAAGAAACCCTATGAGAATTTGGGATATGTTATGGGGGAGGAAAATGGGTATCTAAATATATAATTGGTTTCTGGGTCTGATGTCATGTTTGAAAACTAGGTTTTAAAAACACCAATTTCTATCCTACTAGGAGAATGGTGAGTTTGTAAGAGAAACCCTTGAAATTTGGGTTCTAGGTTTGAAGGTTTGGTTTTTTTAGGTGAGGTTTTAGTTGGTTTTTATTCTCCCTCCTTCATCTACATCAAATTGGTATCAAATCATAGGTTTTCATCATTTGAACCTGGAAAGAGGTCGAAGTTTGATGAAGGAAAAGTTGCAATTTGAAGGGATCAATATGCCTCCAAAATGTAGTGCAGTCATTGCTAGGGAAATAAATTTGATGGAGTCTCAAGAATCTCTTTTATCTAGACTTGCATCACTATAACAAAAAAAATAATAGTTGAGGCCACTGCAAATGAGAGTGACTGAGAGGAAGAGGCTGAGAGTAAAAACCCTCCAAGAGGAGTCCAAGGTGATGATGATGAGTTGGACCCTAATGAAAGAAGGATGGTTAAGATGTTGAGGCTACCAAGAGTGATGCTCCTAATGTGAAAATAGAATTTCCCATGTATAGTGAGAAGATGAATAGTGAAGAGGTGTTAGATTGTGTTGATGCACTAGACAATTATTTTGAAAATAAGGAGGTAGCAAATGAACAAAAGATGAAGTTTTCTAAAACTAAATTGAAAGGCCCTAACCTAACTTGGTGGAAATATGTGTACGAAGAGAGGGGAAAAATGAAAAATAAAAAATAATTTCATGGTATAGGATGGTTTATAAGGTTAAGTCAATTCTTGCCTAGTGACTATGCAATTCAAACTTTTAGGAAGTTGAAAAATCTCAAGGAAAAAAATATGGATGCAATGGATTACACCAAGGAGTTTCACAAGTTGATCATTAGATAAGGTCATGTTGAGGATGAAGTTGATAAGATAGCAAGGTAAATGAATGGGTTAAGTTTCAATATTCAAGATGAATTGAGTCTTGCCACTCCTAGAATAGTTGAATAATGTCTTCAATTGGTTGTTAGAGTAGAAGAGAAGTTAAAAAGAAGGTAGGAAAGACAAGGTAGAGTTAGAGGAAGAAATTCTAGAGGGCTATTTTCAATTTCTACTCCAATGTAGTCCTATGAGGACCAAGAAGATGAAAATAAAGCATAAGACCAAGATGCTAATCAAAGAGGTGGTTTTGGAGGAGGTAGATTAGGATTTAGGGTAGATTTGGTGGTCAAGGAAGAGGTTCTAAAGTATTTACTAGAAGGTACTATCAATATAACAAATTTGGACATGAAGCAAGGAAGTGCAAGGAAGATCAAGCTTCTACTTCAGATGGTGGTGAAATGAGAGTTCAATTGGTGCAAGAAGATGATAATGAGAGTGTAAACTCTCCAATACAATATGTTTCTCTAGAAGTTGGAGAATCATTAATGGTTATAAGAACACTCATCAAAGCATCAAAGGATGAGCCATCCAAAGGACACTCTTCAAAACAACTTGCAAGTGTATGGGTAAGGTATGTAAGGTTGTAGTTGATTCAGGTAGTACTGATAATATGGTGTCCATTGAAATGGTTGAGAAGCTAAAATTTCCTAGAATACCACATGATACCCCTTATAAAGTTTCTTGGTTGAATGAGGGTCAATATTTTTTGGTAAATGAGCAAACTTGGGTTGAGTTAAGTATAGGAGGGTACAAAGATAAGATTATATGTGATGTGTTGCCTATAGATGTGTGTCATTTGCTACTAGGGAGACCTTGGAAATTTGATAGGTATGTAATGTATGATGGTAGGAGGAATACATATGAGATTGAAAAGGATGGAATATCTTTTACTTTGACTCCATTGATAGAAGATGATAAGGGAAAAACTAAGGTAGCCAGTGTGATAATGTTAGGTAGAAAGGATATCATCAAAGTAGAGAAAGGAGAGAACATGAAACTTGCAACCACTACTAAGCCTCGAGATACCAAAAAAATAGACTTGTAGAATGATTCAATTTTGGAGGGAAATGATGCTTATTTAGTGTCAAAACATAATATGATGAAATCCAAAGATGAATTGATGTTTTAGACTCAAGGTTAGCTCAAAAGGTATGTTGATGTGAAGTTAGAAGAGGTGTTCTATTCATTTTTTTCCAAAGAGGATAGTGGTCATTCAAAGGTTCGTGAACTTGAGGTTGGTAACCCTGAGGGTAAATTTGAGAAAGTAGTAGATATAGGGGTAGATCAATAGATGGAAGAGATGAAAGGTAAGAGTGAGGAGGTCAAGGATAAGTTGCAAAGGAAAATGGAAAAATATAAGCACACAATGGGAGTAAAGAAGAAGGAAGTGAATTACAAGGTATAAGGAAGTGTGGTAGCAAATAAAGATTCATATTTACTAGTATTATTAGGTGAAGCACAAACCAAATGTCATCCATCAAGTGAAGAGCAACATTTTCAAGGAAAGAACCTATCAAAGGAAAGAAACAATGCATGTTTTTAGTACTTGACTCATTGGAAGGGATTTCCTGATGGAGAAAGCACTTGGAGGTTGATGACATCATGAAAAAACAAGAATTTGCTATTGCTACATAGTCCTCAAGTGTACTTGAGTCAATTTTCTCTGGGTTGATGTTGTAGATGTACCTAGCTTCATTATGTAAATAGGGGTCTAATGTTGGGATTTTTGCTGTTTTGAGTCATAGTTGATAGAATGAAAACTATTTACACCATTTTCTATGTAACGAGTCTCATGGGGTCAAATTTTCATAATATTGTCATGTTTTTTGTAATTATTGCAAAAGTTTCTATGTAACTTTGCAATTTTGGCTTGTTTTGGGAGTTGAACGGTCAAGGAATTCAAAAGGTGGTTGCAACCATTGGTTTCATCTTCGAAACATTGAAATATTATTTGAAAGGATCAAGGCATGTTTTTGGGAGTTGTTTTAAAATTAATGCAATAAGAAGTGCTTTGCTTTCTACAATTTCATGTGTAAATTTGTTGCTATAGGATTTTGTACAGTTCTGTACTGAGTGATTATGATCTAAAGTGCATTGAATTTGGTGGATACATGAACTATATATTTTTTTTTTTTGGATTTATTTCATAAATTTTGAAGGATTCTAGAGGCAATTTAGTAAAAATGGTCTGAAAACCCTAAGTTAAGAGGGTTTGAGTGAAAAAAATGGGTTATTGAGCCATTCCACCAGTGGAAACATATGAAAATAAGTGGAATGACATTAGTTAGGGTGTTATTAATGTTTGTGATGGTTTTAGGTGTAGGGTATAATATTTGATGAAATTTTGTTATTCCCCTAGATAGAAATCACCATGTTTTAGACATGAAAGGAGGGCTAGAGGTTAGGGTTTGAGAAAGAAGAAAAGAAAAAGTGTGGGAATTATTTTGGTGAGAATTTGAAGACCATTTTAAGTTTTTTTTGGGTATTGGTGAAGATACCTAAGGCATATAGTAGATATAATCAATAAGCCCCTATGTGAACAAGCCTAAATAGGCCTAAAAAGCAACGTAGCAACAAGTTTTTTAGGGTTGGGTTCCAAAGAAACCCTATGAAAATTTGAGATATGTTATGGGGGATGAAAATGGTTATCTAAATCTATAATTCATTTTTTGGTTTGATGTTAGGTTTGAAAATTATACTTGAAAAACACCATTTGTTGTCCTACTAGGAGAATGGTGGGTTTGTAAGAGAAACCCTTGAAATTCAGGTTTTAGGTTTGAAGGTTTGGTTTGTTTGGGTTAGGTTTGAGTTAATTTTCATTATCCCTCCCTAATCTACATCATAGGGGAAAATCTACATGTACGATGTGGGGAGAAATCCAAAAGTGTTGATTGTAGCAAATACTCAATGGAAGGATAATAATCCCATGTTCTAGAAAGAACATGGGTCTAGGTTGAAACTCGCTTGTATAACCCTGCCATATCAAACTTACGAAGTGGAAAATGACAACTAAAGAACTCAGGGTTCTGATGTAAAATCTAGTGTATTAGAATCAAAAGCATTGTTATAATCTAATAATTGTTTTAGCATACCCCCAATGATTTCCTCAAAAAAATTAAACTGCTTCTAGCTCCTTTATTTCTTGAGCATGAATTCCAAGCCCATCTAGAACTTGTGGACCCTATCATCACTTTCATAGGAATATATAAAATACAACATTAAGAAAACAACCTAGAAATCTGAATGAAACATTTTGTGTGACAGTGGGAAGATGAATTTATTGTTCTCTGATTCCTTATCCATTTCATCTTTATATAATTTTAGCTACTTGCCTTTGGTTACCCAAAAATATTCAATCATCCTATGAAAGAATATCTTAGCCTCCCAATTTGAGGGGATGCACAACATGTCTCAGATGGCTTCCAAATTGCTGATAACCTTCAACCTATTGCCATTGATAGCCCCAGTTTCATCATCCATATTTTTGTGCATGCATCAACTAGTTTTAGGCATGGATGTGTGGTGGGAATCATGAATTATGTAAAACCATAATGCTAGAGTTGTGTTGTAAAGCCATCAGTCAACTCATGGGTGAGAATTCTTTGCAATGCTCCCTCCCTAAGGCCTTTAGGGTTTATATGTAGCTTTGAGTTAAACGTATTGTCTAGAAAGTCCTTAACTACTTCATCTTTGGCATTTTTACTTGGTCGCATAGTTTTGGCATGTGGAAAACTCAGATCTTCTAATGCTAGAGAATTAGTATACAAAATTTCTCCAAAAACATTGGTATCCCAACCTTATGAACAAGACTCCAACATGTTGACCAAAAGATGATCCTTATGCCATTTTTTATGTTCCTGGAAGGATTTTATAGAAACCTTTTTCAAAGAAAGCATTTCTTGAGAGCTTGCTAAGTTCTTCCAATGAGGTGATACATGTAGAGTGGGGTTTGTACTCCTTGAAAATTCCTTCCTTTCTATGAGAATTAATTTAGTACATTCCTTATGCTACCCCTTGGATACATAAGCTTGAACAATGGGAACTTTTCTTTAGAAAAAGACATCTTCATTAGTTAGGTTAGGTTTACCTTTCAAAAATATCCTTTCACCTAGGAAAGTAGGTAGGTGTTGAGGATAATGACAAAAAAAAGGTGACATATTGTATACACGAGCATTAACTCCCAATTTCTGAATTAATTCCTCAAATATTGGTTAAAAATCCTTCATACGATTTACCTTCACTACTAACTACCTTAATATGTTTTTTGTTGCCACTTGATGGGGAATGAATTTTCCATTTTTTGGCCTCCTCAGTGTACATTTTTCTATAAATAGCAACATCTACCTTGGAAAAATACTCATTGAGTTGGAATTTGAGTTGGTGAGTTCTTTTCATTGCTTTCTTCCCTTTACTACTCTGTAAATTTCTTTGTTGCAATTATGACTAGCTTGGGTACTCAAATTCAGCTCTTGAGCTAGAAGCAATAGATATCCTTTGTAGGAGAGGTCAGCAATGAGAGGATCAAATGCTTCATACATGAATGTCATTGTGGAATTTAAGTGGGTGCTCGGGAAGGACTATGTTAAAGATGAGAACCAACCATGTTGTAACATGAATGTCATCTCCCAACTTGTGGCTTTGTTGTTGGACTTGGACATTTCCAAGCCTTGGATCCTCAAGCTTTTCCATGCCATGTTTGACTCAGTGTACCTAGACAACTTGGGTGAAGTCATTCAAGTGGTCATTCTTAGCACAAGCATCCCAAATGCCATGAACATTCAAAGGCACATTGATAATGTGGAGGCAATGCCTTGGCTTCCTTTCCTTACATACCTTCGAACCATGGACCTAGAGCACCATCTACTACTATCCTGACCCAAAATATCCTTTATTTTGAGGATGTACAAGGTGGAGAATTTCCCTAGGGTCAAGTGGAAGACCCACTTTGAGTTCCTTGTTTACAACCCCAACATTAAGGATTAAGGTTTGTGTCATGCCCATGTGCCTTGTGTGCTAATAACCGTATTACTCCCTTACTGTAGATACTTGGAGAACACAATTTTTTGACTACTATGACTGATGGAGGATGAATTTCTTCTACCATTATAGTAAGTATTATTTTATGAATATAATATATAGCATCTTTCTATTATTTGTGTTCACACTCATGGCTTTATTTGCAACTTTTTCATTATATTTTAGCACAAGACTCCCCTCCCTAAAATTTGGGTTAGAGGAATTTTTATCAAACCAATATTTGACTACCTGCTAGCATATGATCATGGCATCAAACACCATTTCCCTTTTTTCCTTGAGGCCTAAGAGCTCTTCTAATCTCACCTCCATTCTGGTGTCCTCAACTTCCAAAGCTTTTAAAAGTTGTAGTGTTAGGATTTCCATCGAAATGGGTAGGACTACCTTCTTTCCATATGCTAATTCATAAGTGAAGCTTTTGAATATCTTCTTAGGTGTAGTTTGGTCTACCCATAAGGCCATTTGTAGATGCTTGTGCCATTCCTTCTAGTGTTCCAAACTAATGCACTTTATTAACCTAATCAGGTTATTGTTAGTTGACTTTGATAACTTGTCTCCTTGCAGGTAGTAATGGATGAATTTTTGAGATAGAACCCATGATTAAGAGAGAATTATAACATCCCAAAGCTTACAAAGGTTCGTGTGTTGTCAAAAATGATGGTTTTGGGCAAATGAAACCTTGCTACCAATTCTTCAAGAAAATTGACAATTTCTTCTTTTGTAGCATTCTTTAGGGGGATGGACTTCATCCATATTGTGAAATAGTTGATTATCATGAGTATCCAAGTGTTGTGCCTAGTGCTAGAGACATGAATTGAACATCCCAATAAAATACAAACCCCATCATGCAGAGTCCTCTTTATTCATGATTGGGCTCAATGGCATGGTGGAGTTCTTCCACTTGACAAAAAAATATTGGCACTAAGAATATTTTCACACTAGATGATGGGCCTCAGAGAATATTGTAGGCTAGTAATAGCTAGCTTGCATTATTTTTGAGGCAATGGTCTTGGTGGAAAAATGTTCACCCTCAAGGCTACTTTGGAATTTTTTTAGAATCCTTTAAGCCGGAGACTTGTCCATGCAATAGAGAAGGACCCCATCATAGTTTATTTAAAAAACAATCTCCTCTATCAGTACATATCTGACACCTTACAGTCGATAGTAGCATCATATTTGAGGTGGGGTATTGATTAAGTATTACCAAGTCTACATAAATCTCATCAAATTAGCCACCCATGACTCATTAGACTCTAATTGGTTTGCATAGACCTAATCAGTCTCTTTTTTGGGCTGAGGACTTAATTCCTATGCGAGGTATTCACAAAGTCCACTTCCTTAGACCAACTTAGTCAGTTGTATATCCACATCATATTCCATGATTTTGTTCATCGAGTTGGCCATTTTTTTGGTTATCTCACCCTTGGTGATGTATTCTCTAATTTTGGAATGAATTAAGAGGATGGTAATTCTACTAGCCAATACTAGATGTCAAAATTTATTTAAGCTTTTGAAAATAGCAAAGGCCTTATTTTCAAAAAAGTTATATCTAGTCTCATATCCCTTGAGATTCATGGAATGAAATATGATGGCATGTTCTCCACTTCCCTCCTCATCCTTTTGAGTGATCACTAAAGCTATGTTGTGCCATCCTCTATAAATGTAAAGAAGGAAATCTTTGGAGAAGTTAGGGTTAGTATAGAGATGGATGCCTTAACTTTATCGAAAGAAAGCTTAGATTAAGGATTCCACTTGAATGTTAAACCCTTCTTCAACATCAGCGTGATGGGTCTCATGATACCCATAAAATCTGAAATAAACTAGATGACAAAGTTAATTTTTCCAAGAAAAGACTATAACCCCTTCTAGTTGGTAGGTAGTATTAATTCCATTATAGCCTTCACCCTTTCGAGGTATATGGATATTCCTTCTTTTGATACCATAAATCCAAGCAACTTGGCTTGTGGTATGCCAAAAACACATTTGTTGGGATTTAAGGAAATCCCACACTACTAACACTTCTAGAAGACAATTTCTAGATGATCAAAATGATTATCTTTTGATTTTGAGAAAATAGTTAGGTCATCCAGATATATTAGAATGATCTCATTGATTAGACCTTTGAAGGTGATATCCATTTCTCATTGAAAAGTGGCACCAACATTGGAGATTCCAAAGGGCATCATTACATGTTTAAATTCCCCCACTTAGTGGTGAACGCCATTTTGTGTTGGTCCTCCTTCCTTAATTAAACTTGGTTATACCCCAAAAAACCATCAAGTAGTGAGAAAATCTCCAATTTAGCCATGGTCTGTAGAATTTTATCTATTGAGGGAAAAGGATGGTGATTTTTAATGAGGCATTATTTAAGTCCCAAAACTCCACATAGAGCCATATGACACCATTCTTCTTTCAGATTGGCACTAGATTGGATACCCAGGTGGAATGTTTGATCAAGTATATGATCCTTGAATCAACCAACTTAGTAAGCTCTTGTGCAATGAATGTTTCTACTTTTGGATTAATCAACCTTTGTTTATGTCAGATGGTCTTTGAACCTTTGGCTAATTGAATAGTGTGTTAGACGATGCTTGGATCATATTCCTTGAGATCATCTTAGGTCTAGGCCATGACCCCATCATACTTAACCCATAAGCCTTCCAACCTTTCCTTATCCACCAATAGGAAGTTCCTTTCGACTTTTATCTTTCTACCTCCTCCAATGTTGAGATCCTAAGAGTCCTCTTCATTAACAGTGAATCTTCACTTACTATTTCTTACATCTTCACAGTCGAAGAGATTCTCGAGAGAAATCAAGCCTTGTGGGAGATTATTTCCTTTTAATTGAATTACATGTTCTTTTGCAACCCTGTTAGCTTTAGATCATGAATGATTAGAAGATTTCCCCAAATTTTTAGAAATGTGGTGATCTAAACATCATCCTCAAAGACCTACCAGTTTTGATCATTATTAGGTATTGATGGTCAAACAATGGTATGCATTACATGTTGATTCTTTTTTATCCAAGGGTTGGCTCAAATTGTGAGCCAATCAAAGCCATCCAATCTGGGAGAAAATTTTGAATTTGTGGGATAACCTATATGTTAAAAGCTTCGAAACCCTCGATCAAGTTCCATATTTTGTGTTGGTAAGATCTCATCCTCAAATTTTTGGCATTTTCCTATTCACGGACTTGGCTTGCAACCAACTCCATATCTTTTAATACCTTTATTCTCTTTAGACCCATTTTCTCGATGAGAACCAAACCATGGACCAAGGCCTCATATTCCATCTCATTATTTGAGCATAGGAACTAGAAGTGGAAAGCTTTTAGGGTCTCTAACCTAGTTGCAGTTACTTTTTAGAGGCCTGCTCCAAAGCTGATTTTGCATTCTGCATAATCAAAATGTAGTTTCCATAAACTGTTGTTTCCCTATCCACTAGATTTCTCCTATTCCTTTACCAATTTTTGGAGGACTTGGTCATCATGAAAAATCACATATGTGCCTAACTCGGTAGAATGGAAATTCTCAAATGGGTCAGAATTGATGAACTAATTGAGAATGAGCTCCTCCCCAAGGGTCAAATTACTTGGTTCCTCATCTTCCAACATCTCTATGAAATATGTCTCCTTTTCTAGGAAGGAACTATGCACTTCATCAAAGCTCGATACCATGTCTTTTGATATGTTTTTGGGATGCAAAGAATCCAACAAGATTTTCATCTTTTCCTAATGCTTTATCCATAATATCATATGAGACCAATCAAGTGCTAGATATCTGTCAAAATTTTTCATGAAGTCTCTTGAAAAAAACATTCCAAAAACTAGGGGAATGTCGATTACAATTACTTCTTGTGTGACAGTTTGGATTGAACATGAGAAAAGGGTCAAAGAAAGATCCTTAATATAGTTGATAGTTGAGACTTTCTTCTGATCTAATTGCATGATCCCTTTCTCAAGAGGCTCATGCTTAAGATTTATGGTTTTAGCAACTTGTTTTGACATAACCATGGTACTATCCCTCAATTCAATCATATTATTGTGCAAAAGCTAATCTACCACAATAAGTGTTTAAAAGAAAGGGGTCAAATTTAGTTTCCTTAAATTTCTTATGTTTGTATTATTTGTGACATTCATGTATATTGTAGCTCCTGAGGGTTGGGTTTCCAATACAAGCCCTTTTCCTTTATCTTCATTGTGCAGTGGCATTATATCTTCTTGTTATGAATGTTCTTCTTTTTTCGATGCCTCCTAGAGCAATTTATTTTTCTCCAGTATTGATATAATATTCCATAGAGATACATTATTGGGCATCTTCTTTAGTTTCTCCATGATATTCAACATTTTGACTGGCGGGACCTTAGGGTCTAATGGTGGTATTTCTTTTTCCTTAAGAAAATGATGATCTGATGTGGATGGGCTCAAGGCCTTGTGCATGTCCTTTCATGGAAATGGTGGAGTCTGTGATTGTTGAGTGGGTCACATCTATGAAGCTTACTATACTTGTGGTTGATATTGTTGTAGTTGTGGCTATGATTGTTGTGGATTTTGTTGCACATACTCTCAGGTGAGTCTTCTCTTGGATAACATATTGTAATCTAATTATACTTCTGAAGCATTGGTTGTTAGGACATCACTTGCAAATACCACATCTTCCTCCTCCATCCAAGAAAAACTGCTTGGTCCAGTGAGATATTCGGCTCTTGCTCTAAGGACATCCCTTGTGTCTATGCTATGAAGTGAGAAATATCCATTTTGGAAGACTAATAATATTCTATGTTAGAAAAAACACCTTGGCCTATCTATTAAATTACTACCTTCTATTGCAATTTTCCCCTCAAAATTTTTTGAGGCATATGGCTATCATTACATGGGAAGAACCACGTGTTCTCATCTTTCACTAGGTTATTCTAACTTGGGACCAAATCCTTGTTTGGGCTATTCTTGATAGTCTTAAATGGCATGGTGACTGGGACTATATGTTTGTAGACACTTGTTGATTACCTCCTTTTAGAGCTCCTTGGTAAGTTTTCTATTGATAAGGTGACCTCCCTCCTTAATAAGTTTGCATGGGAGGCTTCATAGGTGTTTCCTGTTGATGTCAAATAAGGACTAGCTCATTTGCAAAGGACCTTATAAGGCTCTTCATCATTGAAATATTCTTCTAGTGAAGAGGATCTTGTCATGCTAGGTTGTGCACTTGGGTACACATACATGGATGGTGGTCGTGCAGCCAACATGCTAGGTAGGGGAGTGGAGATACTAGGAGTTGCTTCCTTCAAGGGTACACTAGAGATCTCTATGAACATGGGCATCAACGGTCATGGTGGAAGCTTCCCTACATCAATTAGGTTGTTCTTCATGTGCACAACTAGATCATATGCATTAGGCAAGGTATCTCCTCCTATTGACTGTACTAGGACTATGATGCCTGAATTGAAATCCTTTAGATATAACATGAATGCCATAGTTGTTATATTCCTAGTAGTCACATGAATCCTCTACCAAGTCTTGTGAAAACTGGTGTTGAATTTGACCATGGTCTCTTGTGGGGCTCTCTTGATCATGGTCAACTATTGTAGTAAGGAGGAGTGATCTCCTTTCTTGGAGAAATGCTCAAACAATTTCTCTCCAAGTTGATCCTAAGAGCAAATGGAGCTAGAGATCAAGGATATATACAAGTCCTAATACTTCCCTTTGAAAGATGTAGCCAATAATCTAAGGGCCACATTTTATTCCACAATGTTATGGACTCTACAAACCTCCACTATGTCCTAGAAATGTTTGGAAAGTGTTTCAAAATCCTCTCTAGTAAACCTTGGAATTAGTTGTAGAGCATTGGAAGGTATGGCGGGCCACACACCTAGGGGTGTAAATGGAAGTAGTGGTCTACCACTATCCTAGGTTATAAAATTTCTAGGAGCAGAAGAACCTAAGTGAGCCATCAAATTCCTATGGACAAGGTAGATGGGTATTCTAATTTGGAAGGTTTGGCTTCCTAGGAGAGTGGATAAAGTGATTGTGGGATAACACTTATCACTCTATTGCTCATGATAGGTGATATGGAACTTGTAACTTTTCTTCTCCTAGGGGTCAAACCTATAACTTTGGGCATGATATTTCTAGTCTCCTTAGTTTGATTTATAAAAAATTTCTAGAAAGGCTCTAATTAGACATTTGTGAAAAACTTGGTTCGCACAAGGCATGCAAAAAAAATATGTTGATCATAAAATATTGCACCTCTCTAAAAAACCTTATGGGAAATTCAATGAGTAGGGGATTGAATTGCACCTCACTAAATGACCTATGGGTTTGTTAAAGAAGTTGGATCTTCTCTACTTTTTGGGAAAAGAGGAAAAGAGAAATACATAGAAAAATAATACATGGTGATGTGCCAAAGATTTTACAACATTTCAAAGATTAATGATTCCTTAGTCCTAATGGAATGGACACAAAATGCCACAAACCCTTCATTATTGGGAAGATAATGAACAACAAAGGATATAAATCATAGTGAAGTCATTCAAATCTCCTCATGGAAAGCATCCATTAAGAGCTGATTAGAATAAGAAACCCTAAGATTAACAAGAATGTTGAGATCTTTACAGAACCACCCTTTCTCTTACCTCATAATATGTACTTCAGCATAATCTTTATAGAAAAGGAAATAATATAATAAACATGATCTGATTTCCAAAAGATAGCTTTAAAAATACAAGGTAAAACCATACAAAATAGTTATCTAGACTATCTATGTAATACTTTTGCATACAAATTTCAGCATAAATGATATAAGAAAAATAAATTCATGATAAAGATCATAAAATGCACAATCTCAAGAGTTTCTCCTTAATAATATTTGTTCTTTGCAATAAATCAATTAAAAACGAAGGCCGGATACCAATTTGATTAATAGTCTTGACAAATAAACATGCCATAGAGTGTAAACAATGCTCTATAAAATCATCATATTCCTAAGAAATATATCACCCTATTCTAAACCTATGAATCCTCATGGTTATTTTCTAACTCTGCAAAAAATAAAACTATTTTCTTCTCTAATACAAACCCATTTAAATAGCTAGAAGAAGGAGCCACAACTACAATCATTAGAGATAAAAAAAACTACTAGGTTTCTACATCTGATAGATTGCAATCCAATATATGGTTTGATTAGATTGTAACAATCTTCACTCATAAAGTTTGAGTTTCCTCATTTATGGCCCTAATTTTTTTAGAAATCCTATGATGATATGATGTCTGAAGATGATCAGATTCTAGCACAAATTGTTAAAGTATGATCCGATCAGCTACGAAGAGTGAGAATGCCACCGAAAAAATTCTAACCCCAAAACTAAGCACTTTGTTGTGCTATTCGACAAAATCTTCCCAAAGAGATACATATGCATAAGACATGACCCACCTAAAAAAATGGCTAACATGGAAAGCTAGTAGGAGATTTTTTAATTTGCGAGAATAGTTTTGAAGAAATCCCCACCAAGAAGACATGTGTCCCAATTTGGGCTCAAAAGGAAGATGAAATAAAGAAAATCCATGTATCCACCATGTGGTGCATTGCACGACCTTATGCAAGAGTAGCCTTTAGCTTTTGGGGCATGAAGCCATCATAAAATGGACAAGAAGTAAGGTTCAAAAGAAGACCTACAAGGGTTGAATACATTGAAGGAAAAAAATTTCTCCACCATTTCATATGGAAAAAAACACAAAAAGAAATGCATCTCATAGCATATAGATACTGCATCATCATTAAATATCAAATGAGGAAAGGTACCTAAAAGGAAATCATCCATTACATTTGCATACATTCATATTACATTATATCATAAAACATATATTCATATCATAAGTATAGCCATAAATCATATACATCACATCATATGCATGACAAAGGAATAATCATCATAAAAATGGGCATCCATGCATAAATTGGCATAAAAATTAGAATGCAATAAAAGGAACATCATCATTATAACTTTTTCATCTCCTCATCTTATACATATCAATATAATGATTTTCATGATACATATCAAAATTAATGTGTGATATACATAAAAATATATACATGAGGCCATCCAAAACTAGCCAATGAATATATATACATCAAAATATACATATGATGCTATCAAAAACTAGCCAATGAATGAATATATATCACTAATCAGGTTATACATAAAAAATGTGTTTATATAGCACTATCACTAACTCTTTTGGTCATACTATTGGGAAAACTATCGATGCCCTCCATCTTAAGGACCCCCTACTAAGGGCCCAAATAATGAACCTCTCAGTGCAACCTCACTCCTATGGGAAAAAATCTAGTTGTTGTCAGTGTTGAGGAACATCTCCGTGGTACAATGTCTAACAATGTGAAAGCCTAAGTTTCTATGAATTGTCCATAAAGAGTAGTGGACACACATCCTTGTCCTTGGGCTTGAGCCGGTAGCTATATAGTAGCCTCCAAGTGCTGCATTTGGACCATCTCTTGAGCCAACTATAGAGTCAACTACTGGCTTTATTGTTGCTTCTAGTCTTGCTCTTTTTGAGTGAAGTCTTTGTCCTACTTATATTTGTCCCTCTTAGTGTAGGTAGTATCTCTCTCCTGAATCCTAATGTCTCTCTCCTAAAGGGCCTGATCCCTCTCATCCATTAGTTCCTGAGTATGCATAGGATCATCATGGAAAAAAAAGGGCCTTAAGTGGCAAAAAATTCACAAAAATTAGAGTTAGGCAACTTGACGTAAAAATTTGAATAAGTTATCTATATCATTTCAAAAATATGTAAGAATAGAATCTGTAGAAAATTGAATGTAGTTTCTGAAATACTAGGTTTATTAAAAAAAAAAAAATCATTTGGTGACAATTTGAAATTTCAATGCAATAGTACTTAAATTTTAGGGAAAAAACAAGAAGTAGGTGTTTTTCTGACCACCCTAACCACAATAAAATGATAATATTTTTTTATAAGATTTTAGATATAACTAGAGGACTCATGTCACAATGTGATACATATGTTTTTGCAAATTTTTTTGAAGTAAATAATTAATTATGAATTTTTTATTGCAACTTTTAAAAAATATTAAAACGTGTATGTCTGACCACCTTAACTTGGTAAAAAATTCATGAAATTCATTTTTTTTAATCCTATAGTATGTCAAGCATAGAATGTTATGCATGTTTTGGATTCAAAAAATGTGATACTGTTTGAAAGCTATAGATTTTTTTCAATTAGCCTATCAATCAATAATTTAGTCATAATTCAAATAGAAAATGAATAATAATAATTTATTAAATTCAAAGTAAAGCATACTTTATATTGGTGGAAATTTTAAAATCTCCTTTAAAAACCATTTTCATTTCATCTATTTTGGGTAAAAAAAAGTTGTCAGCCACATGGGCCATCATATCACTTACATATCACCAATTTTTGGCCCATCATGATCCTATACATACCCGCCTGTATCCTCCAATATCTTAGATCTAGCCACTATTGTTGTGGTGGTGGTGGAGGAGGTGGTCTTGCCTACTATAATGGATACACCAATGGAGGTTGATGCCTATCTACAACAATTTGTCCATCATGGGGATGCTATTGTGGTACATGTCCAATTTGTACATTGCCTCTACCTCATTCTCTCCCTCTACCTACACCATCATCCCCTACTAGATCTATCAGTCTAGTTAGGGCATGTTGAGTGAGCCAAGCATCATAGGATGGTGTGGTACTCAAATCATTGAGTCCCCCTATGTAAACCCATGAAGGTGGAAGAAGATCTAGAAAATGTTGAATAGCATCCTAAGGATCTACCTCCTCTCTCCAAGTTGTCTCTCTTATAGTACATGTGCATATAGCTTTGTAGTTTTGTGGTAGGACATACATCTAGTCACCAAACCAACTAGAATATCTATCTAGAAGGTATCTCTCAATGATATGATGATGGTGGCCAATAATACATTGTGTCTATTTAGTGTAGAAGAGATCCTACTAATCATCAACCCATGGGTGTGCCTAGAGCCAGGGTCTCCACTTGAATACTATCATATCATCTATCGCCCTTCTCTAATATTCTATACCTACAACTCTAGTGTGGTCGAGTGTGATCACGGGTCAATATCAGTAGACAACTAGTTGCTCCTCATCTACATCTACTAATGTAATGACAAGACTAAGCACAAGAATGTTCTCCCAAGCCTATATGTGCAATAAAGTTAGCTGAACATATAAGCTACATCCTCACATATACACCATCTAATGCATATCATCGTATAAAGAATCTAGTATCACTAGGGCCCATGCATATATGACCATGTCATCATCCATCCCCTATAGCACTAAACCCCTTCTAATGCTAAATCCTCAACTGCGTTTGTCAGAAACAAAGATCCTCATAATCAATCATGTGATGACAATTTCAAATCACCAACACATCCTCAGTATCAACGTAGTTCTATCTGGTAGCTGTCCACCCATAAAAAATGATATCTAGAACTTAGAACATGGCCTCCAAGCTGAGTTCTATGTCATGGATAACTCAGGAGCAATTAATGGGTACTCAAAGGATGCACCAAATATCCTCAAGTGTGATAGTTGCCTCCCCCATTAAAATGACTAAAAGAGGACGTCTTGGAATCCCATCTCTCCATGAGCATTTTCATAATTGCAAGTTGTGTATGAATCTCTGACATGTTTACAATGAATCCTAAATTTATGGTTCCTAAGAAGAAGTTCTAATCATCCCTAGAATGGCTCAATCATGACAAAATTCTAGGTATCATCTCTTGTGACTCAAACAAATAGAAGGTCTCTTGCATGCATCATGTGCAAAACATCAAATTTGCTAAAATTAAAAAAAAATCCAAGTTAGGTATCTTGAACCAACAAATGTGTCACATTACACAAGTGTGTTGCACTATCAATATTTCAACCGTGTGAAAATTTTACAAGTGTTCCACTATAAAGAAAGTGCATTAATCCTCACATGTAAGCTACACTAGTAAATGTTACAAGTTCATTGCTAAAAAACCATATGTGCAACACTTTTGCAAGTTTTCTTAGGGTTTATCATATGCATCACTCTACAAATTTGTATAAGCATCAGTTTGGTAGAAAAAAAGTACACAAGGTTTGAACAAGTGTGTCACACTTTTACAAGAGTATCACTGGCAACACAAGTGTATCACTGACTATAACAAGTGTATTATTGAAATAGCAACAAACTTGTATAGAGTCTAATTCTTCTTGGTTTTCCCCTACTACTGGTCTAGCTAGGTATGACCTCCTGGTGATCACTAATTGGAAGATAATGTCTACCCCTACTATGAATCCTAAGTCTAGATTAAATGCTAGATTGAGCACTAAGTGGTAGCCACCCCCTTCGGGGTGGGTTAAAGTTATTTTTTATGGGGCATCGAAGGGTAAACCTAGACCTATAGGATGTGGGGAGGTGTTGAGGAATGAATTTGGTAGACTCCTAGGTGTGGTGGCACTATCATTGGGAATTTGGAAAAATCACCATACTAAGGTGGAGGTTCTGTATATGAGTGTTAAGTATGTAGTAGACAAAGGTCACTCCAAAATATGGGTTGAAGGTGATTAGTTAAATATCATTAATTACCTACGTGGTACTCACTAGCCTAGTTGGGATGTGGAATAACTTATGAAAGATATTATAATCATGTTGTGATCTTGTGAAGAGATTCACATCTCTCACATTTACCAAGAAGGAAACTTGTTGGAAGATTTCTTTTCCAATGAGGTTGTTAGTTTAAATGAGTTTCATGTGTGGGACAAGGGGTTGATCCTTCCCAAAAAGGATAGGATCTTATTGAGAATTGATGGTGTGGTATAATGTGGTCATAGAATTCAATTCTAGTACCTTACCGTGCCTCAAACACTTTGTGGGTTTCATTTGGATTTCTAGCATTTAGTTGAGTTATTTTCACAAGGGCTTTCTTTTGATGGTGTTGGAAGAAATGGGTGGTGATAGAAGCATAATAGATCTATATTCTTGTGTAGGCTTAAGAAAGAAAGAGAAGTTTTGGAATATCATTCATCATGGGAATTTCAAACCCTTTTTAAAAATGTTGCATGGGTATGATCCTAGTGACTTGACTGAGTTTGTGTCATGTTGGCATAACCGCAAGCTACAAATAAAGGGTATGGAAGTGGTGGTGAATGAGGAATTGGTTTCTACTATTACTAGGATGTTGATGGTTGGTCACAAGTTTTACAAGGATAAGAAGAGCAATGAGGAAGTGATGGCTGAATTCTTCAAAGATGAAAAGTGGAAGGAATTGGTCAAGATAGAAAGTTAAGGTATGAGCGCAATTGCCTTAAGAAGATTTGGGAAATTGTTGTGGAGGTGTTAATGTGCTATGTGACTTTGGAAGGTAAGTTTACTGCTAGCCTTGGTCACCATTTCAAGCATGGTTTGTTCATCTCTTTTCTAGTTTTTCTATTATCCATGGAAGTTTTTGTTTATACTCATTTAAAGAATAGGATGGCTCCCATCCTCCATGAAGGTCTCATTCTTTTAATCATGGAGCATATTAAATCTCTTCTCCCTACCCTTTCTATTAAGGTTAAGGAGAATATTTTGAGTGATGTTTCTGGCTCATTAGGCTCAAACACTAGCATGGGAGATGATGAGGAATGGAACACAAAGGAAGATGATGTGTCCTTATCCCCTATGACTACTACCTCAAAAAAGAGGAATATTGGTAGTATTAAAAGCAATTGAAATGACAAGTGTCTTGCTCTTTCAAATAGTCAAGACACAGAGGTGGGCTCATATGAGTCCCCACCTAGGAATGTGGAGTTGGTTGTGGCCAAGGAGAAGTTGTAGGTGAAGGAAATGGGGAGGGTTTGTAGGGAAATTTTCTAGGTATAGAGGAAAATGATATACCAAGGAGGTCATCCAAATACATTTCCAACTTAAAGAACCATGCCTCAAAAGTTTTAGGAAAGGAGCCAAAATGATTTGTGAGGGGAAGGCTTCTGGTAAAAAGGTGGTTGAGATTGATGATTCCCTGATTCAGGAATCACCCTTTTTGGAGCTGAAAAAAGAGAAGGAAAAAGTTGAGGAGGATTCTCAGAAGAAGAGTATTTAACTGGAGCCTCTGAAGGGTTGGGGCCACTTGAACCTTTAAATTAGCTAAGTGGAATCTACAATAGTTTAATAAGGTTAATATTAAAATTATAGGTTTGAAGGAGAACTTGAAGAATGTTCTGAAAGGCTCTGTGTTAGACATCCTGATTGACAGAATCCTGGACCTTGAGGGTTCCTTCCATTATTTCAAATCTCTATGTGAAGAATGATTGGATGGCTTAGAATCCAAGGTAATGGGTACAAATGTGGACATAAATAAGCTTCTTAATGCATGTCACATTTCTACAAAGAATAGTGCGGACTCCTTGGAATTACTATTCTAAAAGATAAGTGAGCTTAGGTAGGACCAATTGTATTTTTTTGAGCTAATGGAGAAAGAGCGGGTAACCAAAGGAAAACGTAAAAAATGTGTGAAAGATGATGGTAAAGGCCCTATTGATAAAGGGTCTGGTGAATGGAAAATTTCCTTTGAGGCTAAGAAGAAGGATTTTCTTGACATGATTGAATTGCATAGAAGCTAGGCACTTAAGGTGGCTAACAACTTAAGGAGCATGAATTAGTGTTTGGCTCTCTTTTTGTCTATTTTTTGTTTGCTGCTAGGTCTTGGTTTGGTTTCTTTTGTTTTTTTATTTTTATGTTGTTGGGTACTGCTATTAGTCTTCTATCTTATCTCTTGTGCAACACCTTTTTGTCTTAGTTTTGGTTCTTGGTATGCTGCTGGTATCTTACTAAAGTTGTTTTTTAGCAACATTTTTTATCTCAAGTTGTAAAGGGTTTTGGGTCCCTTCAAAACCCTCTTTTCCCATATAATAAAAAAAAAAATTGTAAACCATTTTGACCTTAAAACCCCTATTTAGAAAATGATGCATGAATTTTATTTTGAGGTATGTACTGGTGGTCCCATGTCAACTAGGTGTTGGAACTCACAAAATTGATCTGTGAGGTGTAGCAGGAGCACATGGTCAACCATTACATGAAGAGCTCTATAGGGTTTCTCTTCAAATATCTCAAATTATTAAACTAAAAGTGTGTAAATTAGTTGGAAAGTGAATTTTGGCCCTTCTATAGGCATGAAAATAAGGGTTTTTGACCTAGTAGCATAGTGCTGCAAACCTAGGTTTTTTCTTGTTTATCTCTATTTTGAGCTTGGAAGCCTATTTAAAGCATTTTTCAATGTATTGGAGCTTATTTTCATATCCTCTTTATAGTTGAATTAATTTATATCCTTGTTATCATATAAACTTGAAAATAATTTTTTTGCTCAATCTCTTGAGGTTGCAAGATAAAAACATTCATTCCTTCCATTGGGGCACTGTGGGGCATTGAGAAAAATCACAAATTTTTAAATTTTTTATTTGAGCAACAATGTTGATATGAGAAGCATCAATTCATTAAAGCAGTGTACCAGGTACCTCACTTCAAAGAGGGGGAAAATGCAAACACTTAAAATTGTAAAAGTTGAGAAAGCCAACTTCACATAACCCAAAGATAACCTGCATGCAAATAACCTATCATAGAAAGGAAGAGATGGAGACAAAAAAGTAAAGGGTGCGCTGAAAGTTGAAAATGCATTAATCAAAGAGAATTGAGGTTTGAGATTATTTACAAATGATACAAGAGATGCCTTAAAAAGGAAATGAATATACAACCCTAACTTGAGCTAAAAGATAGCTTAAGTTAGATAAGATTACTTATTTCAACAAGATAAGCTAGGTTCTAGAAAAGCCAACAAAGACTTTCTAAAAATGAATCTTTTTCCTAAGTAAAATTATGCATGTGTAATTAAATAAATAATTACACCAAAAAATTGTCTTGATCAATATCACACATTTGGTTCAATTTACTAATATCTTCATCCTAATTCAACCTCTTTCATGAACTTACTTAAATAATCCTAATTTTTTATTAAATTGATCATTTTCCTTTCTTAATCAGATAATCAACATTATTAGATTAATTCATATCTTTCATACTAATTTCCATCCTATTTGATTAAATAATGTGAATTATTTAGTTAAATCCCCTAAGTCCTCTCATTTTATTAAATAATCTTAAATGTTTAATTAAATGTCACTAATTCCCCTTTTTCAATTAAATGAGCTAATTGTTTAATTAAAATCTTATATTCCCCCACCTTGTATAATTAAGTAATGTTTTAATTAATTAATTTGACTAATTTCCCACTCTTCAAAGGAATACTCCCAATGAATATTCTTTCATTTCAAATTTGAACATTCCCTCCAACATTGAAATATCTTGCAAATTCCTCAAAAAATTAAGGATTTATGTTTTTCAAAATCAATTGCAACCCTTGATTAACTTTATCAATTGATGTGATCTTTTAATCTCATCCATGGATTTTATCATTGATCCTTGTCTTTTCCTCAGATCCATTTCTATCCCTTTATTAACCAAATTGATCCTAGCCATTAATTCACCTAAAAATCCTATAAATAGCCCCCATTTTATGAGTAATTCATCCATAAGAATTTAGAGTAATTACACCATTTCCATTTTTAGAGCCACCTTTTAGAGAATTTATCCATGTTGCATCCATTTCATCTACTTCTCTATTAAAGCATCATTTCAAGCTTGCTTCAATAATGGGATTAGGAAAGGGTTGATTATTCCACATAAATTTAGTACTAGTCCCCCAATGAGATTAGGTCTTCATGTGTAATTAGATTTCCTTTTATAAAATTTCTTTTAATTGCATGTTTAATGGCTTACTAATTAGATTTTCAAATATTTCATTGGTAATATGGATTTGTTATGTTAATTGGTTTATTTGATTGTTCATTTCAATTGTGTTTAGCCTTGTTAATATTCATGTTCATAGGTTGAACTATGATTATCTTGTATTATTCCTTTCATATGAGGTTTACATATGTGTTTCGAAACTCATATGAGCTTCATGGTCTAGTGTCCTATTGCTAATACCCCCATGAGACATAGTTTCTAAATAATTGCATCCAATAATGTCACCACCTCCAACTATTAAGCCTGAGTCTTATAACTCTTTGACACAAGGTATGGATGAACAACTCAATATATTTTTGATTTTATTCCTCCCTACACATTTCCCATGACTTCCTCATAATCCAACATTTATGTATACATAGAGGTCATTATTTCCCATGTTCCTAAGGAGAAACTAAAATAATTGAACAAATATTTAGAATTTATTCAATATTACTTAAGTATCAAATGTTTAGTGGGTGAAATGATGCCTATTACTGATAACCTAAGGAAGTTGATAAAAAATTCTCAAGGAATATAAGTGTTGTGTAACCTAGCTTTTATAGTAGATACTAACATCCCTATGATAGATAGTTTCTCTCAATCATTCACAACTGACCAAAACCTTGGAGTAAAAAAAGTTTCCTCTTCCATGATCATTCCTTCTATTCCCACATTTACACCTCCATCCATAGAATCAACCATACAATATACTAATGGCCTAAATCCAAGCTTAGGACCGTTTCCTAGTCTAAATCCTTAAAGTTTTGTCACCTCACCCATAACACCACCATTTTCATCACCTTTCATAAATATACCATATAGTAACCAATTGGTCATTAACTCTAGTTCAATATACTTGACAAAATTTCAAAACATGACACCTAATGGTTTAGTGATAATCTTCTTTTTGTAAAATTTGACATCACTTCAATAAAAAAATCAAGATTAAATCAAAATCAAAATGTTTAAACCTCTACAATATCTCACATGAAATCCTTTGTCATTTTCCATTCTCAGAATTTCCATACCTCCAAACTTTGAGGTATCCTAATTTGAAAAGTATAATGGTAAGGGTGATCATAACAACCATCTATCAATTTTTACTATGTCATGTAGTGATTTCATCCTTGAAGATGCATTCTTAGAAAATATATTTCCTACAACATTGAATACATGGCCTTGGAATGGTTTTTCCTATTTCCAAACAACTAAATCACTTCATTCACACAAATTTTTAGTTAATTTCTTTAACATTCTCATGAAAAAATTGGTCCTCAAGTGACATTAATTGAATTAATTTATTGTAAACAATAATCTAAAGAAAAGGTAAGAAAATTTAAGGGACAATATAAATTTCTTTACTCACAAATATCCTATAGTATTTTTTATTTTGATATCCAAAGAGTATTTATAGGAAGATTGCAACATAATATTCAAGAAAATATCTTATTAATTAAGTATTCATCCATCATACAGCAATGTACATCTCTCTATGATTATCAGATATTAGTTAGTCAATATGAAAGAACACCTTTAATGGCTCCTATTGGTCAATCCAAATCTACACCTAAAATTAACTACATGTCATTTAAAAACTAAAAAAAACCTTCAATAATATAAATACTCCTCAAACTACCAATAATATTGAAACACATGTTATCATAAATACAATGTGATATAAATTTAGATCAAGAGATAAATGGTTTTAACAATTACCCAATTCTCTTCATGTGATAATATTACTATTATTAAGTAAGAACACAATTCAACTCCCTATAACTAGGCCTATTGATACAAGTAAACCATTACCATCAAATTTCAATGCAAAAATATTTTTTCAATATCATCATACACTTGTACATGATACATAGTCATCTGTGCATCTTAAACACCAAGTGAAAGACTTCATCGATTCTAATCAAGTCTAGTTGGTTGGTGTTAATGACAAAGGAAATAAGTCACTCTCTACCTAACTATAACTTAAAAATATTCATAAATCCATTACTAATTCATTCACCCAACTTTATGTAAAGTAGTGATAATGATGAATAGGATGATGATTTTTCCAACATTATTAGTACAATAGAAATTCAACCTCACAAGGTCCAAACCACTTTTTCATCTGATATTGCTCTTACTGATATTGGTATATCCATAAATGCACCTAATGGTCATCTTTATATCACTAACTTTACTAATGATAAACCCACAAGGGGATACTCATTGATCCTATTTTTTGAGATTATGTGATGACTAAAGAATTCTTATTTATGCATGTGAAATTTATAATGACAACTATGAAGAATCAAAAGCTTGGCTAAAAATTCATGATGGTTTTGTTCACCATACAATAGGTCTAATAACTCTCTCACTCAAATTTGGAGCAAAATAACTAGTTTGATGTCTCATTCACCATTATCTTGACATTAGACCTTGAAGTTAGGCTATGAATGGTTACACTCAATGAATGCAATCCCATCATTTACACAAATGCCTAATGTTTCCATTTTAGGATGAAATACATATAGTGTTTCATAGTGGATTCAAACCTTTGTCTTCCCATGGAATTTTTCATTAGATTATTTTCGGCCTCAACCTATTGAACTTGTTAAACTGCATGATGATCACTTTTTCATATCATATCAAAAGGTTAAAGCCAAAAGTATAGTTGAATTATCTCTTTCTAATATTCCACTTGAGGTTTTTCAACTTACTTTGATATTAATGGATGTTTCTCCCACCTTTAAGTTATTGGAGGGACCTAAGTTTGAACAAATTCTCCTTTATTGACCACATGGCATGTACAATATAGTTCCACTCCATTTTTAAAAGACTAAGAGATAATCATATAATGAAAATTTTACCTCCAAAAGAAAAAAATAAAATATATGCCTGAAAACATGGTGACTCCCCAGCCTATAATGGTCCCTTCATTTCCTCCATCAAAGGAAGAAAATATACCTATGTTGGGATATATATCGATCAATCCTTCAAAATTTATAACCCATGCAAAAATAAATAAAGGTGCTAAAGTGTGTAAATATAGATTTCATTCCATCGCCCACTAATTGGATTAAAAGAACAAAAATAATTAACCACCCATCCAAATCAACATCTATGAATTTCCTCCTACCTATCCATCCTTGTCTTCACCTAACTAAATATTATTCCACCCTCACCAAACCTTGTCATTAAACCTTAAATGTCACAACCGAAACAAAAAATGAAAAGTGAACATATGGATGATATCATTCATAGTCAACCTATTGTGGTAAACATGGATAATGAATATAAACAATTACATAATGAATTATCTCTTTTGTTTTCAAAATATATGGATGGGGGCAACCGTGAGGATCTTGCTGGTGAGAGTGATCCATCATGTGTTGAACCTAGTGATACTCCTTGTAAAACACTTGTGGTAGTACCTTTAGCATATTGTTCATCTTTTATTTATGATGAATAAGATTTGGATGCAGATAATTTTCTTTAGATCAGCTCACATGTGTTGTACCTTTGTCTATTGTACTTTTGTGTATCTACTTAGACGTGATATGATCTCCTATGTTGTACTACTTGATATATCTTTATTTTTATTAGTTTTCTTTTGATGGAACTTGTTGTTCGCATTGGCACAAGGATACAAAGGAAACAAATCTGTTGTAACATCTAACTATTTGTATCTCCATTCTTCTTTATATCATAATTATTTGTTATTGTCTTGTGTTTTTTTTTTGGGACAAATCAAAGCATTAAGGAATTTATGTATCTTCCATTTTAACCTTCCTCTTATTCTTAATGAGGTGGTGGACCTAAAGAGGGATGAGAAAACAATTTAGGTAATTGTGAGCCCAAAGTAGAATCCCTAATCTTGTAGTCTAATTCCTAATGTTGATAGCATGAATTGGGGAGATTGATAAATTGGACATGCTAAGAATAATAGATTTTCCTAATTTGAATGTCCACTGACTCCTTCAGGTATTTTGAGAGACTAACCTCAACATATACCTAACATTAGGGTTGAGTAGAATATTTTTTTTAACCTCAATGCAAATGATAAAGCCTAAGGAAGAAGCTATTTTTTTAAGAAAGTTCTAGCATGGCAAGGGTAACCTAGGGAAGTCAATCTAGACAAGGACACAAATACACATTTTTTGGACATAGAAAAGTGATGATTCTAAGGTTTGAACACAATGAGGGAATAGAAAACAAGCCATGGGACTCAATGAAGGATAGCCTCAACTTGATATGTCTCAACACAAAAAAAAAGAAGAAGAGGGAAAACCCCTTAGTGAGGTTTTGCATGTCTTCAAGGTGGATCCCATGTGGGGATCAAGCCTTAGGATAAAAGCAAAAATCTTTGTCACACTTTTAAAAGGAAATGACCAACACTAATCCAACTTTTAAACTTGAATCACTAAAAAGTGACATATATGTTTTGAATTTTGAAATTATGTAAAGTAATCAAATATTTCTTTTTTATTATATTTTATTCTTTTATTTCTTTTAAAAAATTTAAAATTATTTGAATATAGTTTTTTTATAAATTGCACTATAATTTAGTTGCTAAAAAACTTTTGAAAAATGAAGTCACATGAGACGTCAACCTTTATATAATAATTTTTTATTTTTTCTCCTTAATTTTTTTGTGTGTATTTATAACTTGAAACTTTAGTGCATCGATATATTTGTTTCCAATTTTGATAAATATATATATTTTAATGAATATTAAAATGTGCACATATTAAAACATAGTTGTTTCTATTCGATGTCAACTTTCATATTATCTATTTATCTAAAATGAAAAAAAATTATACCCTCTTGATATAGATTCTTTCATCTAGTGCATCATATTATTTTCATATATTTTCAATAAGTTTTACTACTTTTCCTTGACATAGTAATCAACCTAATATTTTGTGTTGATAACCTACTTTTTGTAAAAATAAAAAGGAAAATATAAATAATATTTTAATTATTAAAATATATATTTTTGAAAACTAGACATATGGATTTACAAAAGGGTATTTATATATTTAAAAAAATGTTATTTACATGAGTAGAAATTGTTGAAACATCAATTTTTCTAGAAAAATCTATTTTTTTGGTAAACTAGCTTTAAAGTGGTGTTATATATGCATTTAGCCAACAATTTAATATTACAAGATCATGTGTTTGACCAAAATATATTTTTAGATAGAAATAATTAAATTCACTTGTGCTGATAAGTTGGTTGAAAGTGTGACACAACTTTGTGTTTTTATCCCTTACCAACCTAATCT
The DNA here is from genome assembly GCA_007258455.2 of Sequoia sempervirens. Classification (NCBI taxonomy): domain Eukaryota; kingdom Viridiplantae; phylum Streptophyta; class Pinopsida; order Cupressales; family Cupressaceae; genus Sequoia; species Sequoia sempervirens. The sequence continues at coordinate 692,325,410 of VDFB02271358.1, forward strand.
TGACTATAATCCTCTTATGAATGTTACATATGTTGTAATTTGCACTCTTCTAATTAAAGAAAGAAAAATAGTTCTTCTTAGCGTAAGACAACCGCATGTTAAGATAATTTGAAAACAAATACATTTTGGGAATACCAATGTGACATTGGAACCTAGTGTTGCCAATAATAAGACATGGTTAGACATTTTAAATTGCAGAACCCCCGGGACCCTTCAAGTTGATAAAATAAATAGTGATAAAAAAAAGAAAAATGTATTGCAAAAATTAAATTTAGAATAAAAAGAAACAATAACACGAAGGAAAAAATTTATAGTGGTTCACTATAAAAAAGTTTCATCCACTTTAAAGCAGTGAGAAACCATTTTATTATCTCTATAATTCGAGTATAGTTCCAACAATATTATAATCAACTAATACAATGATCAATTACATTATCCAAAAGTGGATAAAACTTTGAAAAAGAACGAAGTATGAAAGGTCATTACAATTGGAGGGAAAAGTGTGAGAGGACCATTGGGCTTCAACACCCAATAGTCTCCCACTCAAAGTCTAACATTTAATGAAAAATTAGACATATTCCCCCACTTTCCCCTATTGTCACATCTTGAAAATATCGAGAGAAGTCCTAGAAAACTCAAACTTCTCCCTTGGTACAATCTTCATCAATGCATCTATTGGATTGATTTTTTTATCAATTTTCTCCACTTTCATTTTGCTTTCTTCCAAAAAATTCCAAATAAAATGATAGTGCAATTCAATGTGTTTAGTATGATTATGAAATGTTGAGTTATTGGCCAAGTGAATAGCATTCTTGCTATGAAGAAAAAGAGTGAAAACATGTTGTTTGAATGCCAACTTTCCCAATGGTACTTGTAACCAAAGCATCTCCTTTGTAGCTTCATTGAGTGTAATGTATTAAGCCTCAGTAGTGGAGATATAAACCACTTGTATCAATAGTGAAACCAAACTGATCGTTTCCCTGACAAATGTGAAAACATATCTTATTGTATACCTCCATTTTTCCAAGTCTTTGCCCATATCAGGGTCAACAAAATGACAAAAAATTTCATTTCCTCCTAAATAAAAAACATAGTTTGAAGTTCCTTTTAAATACCTTAGTATCCACTTTAGTGCTTTCCAATGAGTCTTTCCTAGATTGCTCATAAATCTACTCATTAGTCTGACTGCATGAGCAATGTCTAGATGAGTACACACCATTGCATACATGAGACTCCAAACCGTTGAAGAATAGGGAATACCTTTCATTTTTCCTGATCTCGAGGTATTTTAGGGAAGATTTCATGTGAAAAATGAAAGTGATTAGCAAGGGGAGTGCTCACAGGCTTAGCACGCTTCATATTAAATTTTTCCAACACCTTGTCAATATGCTTTTCTTATCAAAATTGAATTTCCCTCTTATGTTTGTCCCATATTATAGTCATGCCATGTATCCTCTTTACTGCCCCAAAATCTTTCACTACAAAATTTTGAGCTAAATGTTGTTTCAAATCATGAACAACTCTCATACTAGAACCAATAATAAGCATGTCATCAACATAGAGCAATAATGAAGAGAAATCATTATCCAAAAATGTATAATACACACATAGATCATATTTGCAACATGTGAAGTAGTTTTTAACCATAAATGAGTAAAACTTAAGGTACCATTATCATGGGGCTTACTTTATCCCATACAAGATCCTCCTTAATTTGCAATATAAGTCTTCTTTACCTTTAATCTCAAAACCTTCTAGCTAATGGAAATATAACTCCTCATTTATGTCACCATCTAAAAACATTGTCTTCACATCAATTTTCTCCATATCAAGGTCATTTACCACTACCAAACCATAAACCACTCTGATGGTAGTCATCTTGACAACTAGTGAGCAGATCTCATTAAAATAATTACCTTTTTTCTGATCATACCCTTTGAAAAATAATTGTGCTTAATATCTTTTCATGCCTCTTTCCTCTTTCAATCTGTATACCCATGGAATTTTTAAAGATCTTTGATTGGGTGGAAGTTTCACTAAATAACAAGTATCATTGGAAATCAATGAATCCATTTCCTCTTGCATAACATCCAACCACTTCTCAGGATGAGCATCATTGCAAGCCTCTTTAAATTTTACTAGTTCTAAGTGATCTGATATTAGTAATTGGTAGTCATTAAACCTTACTAGACATCAAAACTCTTGGATAGACCTATGCACTTGAGGAATCACTTCTTGTACATTGCTCTATTCCTGTAAGTTACCTCTATTATTTATCCTCTTTACTACATTATTTTGAGTAAATACACTATAATCAATTGCTTCTACATTACCTAAAATTCTAGTGTCAACAATATTACCAATATTATTATTTCACATATCAATACTCCCTTGTATACCCCTTCATATATTAACAACCTATGTATTACTCTACAAACAAGACACATTATTTTGAGCAAAATTACCCAAAGCTAGAGCATATGCAAATTCTGATTGTGAATCTTGTGAGGGACACATTGGAAAATATCTACTCATACCAACATACTATGTGGGATTATTGTTTGATGGCACTGACTTTGGAATACACTCTGGAAAAGAAATGGATAGTAATAAATTTTCAAATTTCTATTTAGGAATTAATTATCCCATTTCATGCAATGAAAAATAATTACCACAATTTGGGGTGCCAATTTGTGAGAGATGTATATCATTTAAACTTGTTGTTGAATTGGCAATATGTCTCATACTTGATGGAGGTGATTTTTTTTTCGTAGGCTAGGAGTTGCCAAAAGGAGAATGCTATCTAGAATTTTTATTTTGCAAACCAAATTCATGTGCATGCCATGGGGATAAGGTAGGGGTGGGGGCCTATAAAGTGTGCATGGGATTTGAATATACCACAAATTCTAGCAAGTATTTTTCTGCATACCTAAATCCAATTGAGCATTGCGATAGGCAGGGACATTCAATAGGGGGTGAACATATGGAATAGGCACATAAATTAGACTTGGTATTGTGATTTGAACAAGCACATAATCATCGCATGACGCTAAAGACTCATGTGTATTTGATGGTAGATTCAAAGATCAAAAAATATATTTAAACTCATGTTGGTTAGGGATGCCATCAAGTGTAAATTGGGAAGAATCCAGACCTTGAATTGAATTTCATTATCTATGAGTGTTTTTCAAATTTAAATTGACTACTGGCTGCAAATTTGAATGAGGAAATGATAGTGAACTTCCTCCAATGTATTGTTGAGCCTGAATTGAAACTATATCTCTACGACTCCCAATAGCATTGGTAGGAACAAATTCATTCACTAAACTAGTCTATTTATGCAAACTTGGAAATACCTTTTCATTAAACACCACATCTTGACTACAAACCAACTTATTCATCATGGAATTCCATAATATGAAGCCATATTGATCTTCTCCATACCCAACAAAAATACATCTTTCAAATTTTAAATCTAACTTTGTTCTCTTTTCTATTGGAATATGAACGAGTGCTAGCCAAACACCCATAGATGTTTGTATGAAATTATCCTTCCAATCCATCTCTCTTCTAGAGAATTAAAATCGATTCTAGAAGAAGGGTTATGATTAATCAAATATACTACTATATTAACCACCTCCACCCAAATTTTTTTACTTAAACCTACACTAGAGAGCATTCTTGGAGCTCTCTCAAGAATTATGAGATTCAACCTCTTAGCTACCAAATTTTCTTGAGGTGTGAATGGCACAAATTTAATGCATTGAATACCATTATCTACACAAAATATATCAAAATTTGAAGAACAAAATTCACCCCCATTATCCATTTTTAAACATTTAATCTTGTTCCCCATTTTATTTTCAATAATAGATTTAAAAATATTGAATTTGGTAAAAAAATATGATTTCCTATTGAGCATGTAAATACATACCTTACATGTGCAATTATAAATAAATGTGAAAAAATAATTAGCTCCTCCATATGAGGTTACATTTGTGGGCCCAAACACGTTAGAGTGCACAAGTTCCAAAGGTCTTGTCTTTTGGTCATGTCTGGTCTTCAAGAAGCTGATATTCCTTTGTTTTCCATATAGACAACACTCACAAAGATCCAAATCCATAGACTTTAAACCTGAAACATGATCCCTTTTAAGAAAGATTTCAAGCCCCTTCTTGCTCATGTGTGTGAGCCTTATATGCCACAGTTTCGCTTCAATTTCTACAAGCTTCATCACTACTCCCACTTTAGTGAGACTCTCCAGCACATATAATGTTCCCAATTTGTTTCCTCTTGTAGCCACTAACACTCCTTTGGTCACCTTCCATTAGTTTGACTCAAAGGTGACTCTACACCCTTGAGCATCTAGCTGTCCCATATAAATAATATTTCTTCTTAGCTCCATAACACGTATTACACAACAACCACTTGTTTCCATTTTTCAACATTAACATTACATCACCTTTTCCAATAATTGTGCATGCTTTTATTATGACCAAGATACAATTTATTGAATTTACCTTCTTGATAGTTTTGGAAAGAATAATGGCATGAGGTTTTGAAAATGGACGCATAGGAATCCAACACCCATGAATCCTCCGTAGTTTACCCATTAAAAAAAATACAACACTATCTTCCTTTTCATACATGGTGTTCATCTCATTGCCCTTTGATTGATTTTTCACCTTTTTGTATGACCAAAAATTCTTCTTTGTATGGCCTTATTTTCCACAAAACTAACAACCTCCATTTTTTCACCTTGATATTGATCTCCTTATTAATTTTTATCTTTTTCTATTGTTATTTATACCCCTTTCTTGGTTTCTACCTCTATTGCCAAAAATCAAGGCATCACCAAATGTGGTTCCTTGATTTTTTCTTTGCATATCTTCGGTGAGAAGAGTTGCAACAACATCATCAAACTTAATTTTTTATTTCCAAAATACAGAGGTGTTAATTTCCATCACAACACCTTCCCAACTATTCTGAAGAGAACACAAAAATAAGATAGATTTAGTTTCATCATCCAAAATAATGTTTATCGAAACCAATTATGTGATTAGCATGTGTGAATTCATTCAAGTGGTTTGATACAATTCCACCTTCCTTCATTTTCAAATTGTATAATTTTATTTTGAGATAAACTTTATTCAAAGCTAAAGCCATCTCATACATATATGTTAATTTGTTTCATAATTCTTTTGAAGTCTTCTCTGCTATGAAATTGAAAAGAACATTTTTGGACAAAAATAAGATAATTTTCACTCTTTCTTTCTTATCCAATCTTTCACAATCTTCATCTAACATCGCAAATGGCTTCTTTTCTTTTCCATCCAATGCAATTGGAATAATGCCTCTAATAAGAAAATAATTCATCTACACTTTCCACAATCCAATGTTCTGCCTTGCAAACTTCTCTATTTTCCATTTATTTGCTTCCTCCATTCACAAAAATTATCACAATTTTTGAACAACAATTACACCAAGCTCTAATACCAATTGTTGATGAACTAATTGTAGATAAAAAATAAAAATAGATTGCATAAATTAAATTTAGAAAAAAAAGAAACAATAGCATGAAGACATGAATTTATAGTGGTTTGAATACAGTTTGAGCAAGATCATAATCAGCTAATAAAATGATCAATTACATTATCTAAAAGTGGATAAGACTTTGAAAAACAATAGAATATGAAAGGTAATTACAATTAGAGGAAAAAGAGTGAGAGGGTCATTGTGCTTCAACACTCAAAACTTCAATCAATTAATTGTAAGGCTCATATAGCATATTAAGTCTCCTATGGCACACAAGGTGGAAAATAATTCCAACATAGTAACTTTAGAAATAATAGTTGAAAAATTATGTTAGCAATTCAATCTAGTCCAATAATGTCAATGTCATATCATAAGAATGATTGGGGAAAAGTATTAAAAGTATGGTGTTGTCAATAGAGCATCTATAGAGGAAATGTTGAAAATAGATTTATTTTATATATACTAAAAGATGGCTTATGGAGCATGTCAATCATTAAGGCTTGCGCCTCTTCCAACAACCTTATGGGAAATTCAAAGAGTGGTGGACAAATTTGTGCCTCATTGAATGACCTATGGGGTTTTTAAAGAAAGTTGGCTCTTCTTTGGGTTTGGGGAAAGGGGTAGAAAGAAATGAAAAATAAAACATAAATATGGTGATGTGCCAAAGCTTTTACAAAATTTTAAACCTTAACTATTTCTTACAACTAATATGATAGACACAAAATGCCACAAACCCTTCATTGTTCGGAAGAGAAAGAGCAGAAAAGGCTAAATAAAGAACAATGCAATCTTTCAAATCTCCTCATGGGAAGCATCCATTAAGGTCCAATTAGAGATAATAAAACCTTAAACATTAATAGGAATACTTAGATATTTATAGAATCCTTCCTCCTTTATAGCATAATATGAACAATAACATACCTTTTACAAAAAATGAAAGAGTATAATGCACATAATCCAATTTATGAAAGATAGAATAGAACATAGAAGCTAACAACATGTAAAATAATTAACAGGAATACCAATGTAAAGATTTAGCATAGTGTTCTCAATGCGAACAAAATACGAAAAATAAGCTTGAAAAAGGCCATGAAAATGCACAATCTCAAAGATTTCTTCCTAATAAATAAAATTCTCATGATATATTAAGTAAAAAGAGATGTCAGATGCCAATCTGATGATAGTTTGAACTAAATATAAAAAATCCAAAAGAAGAAACCACCAGATTCCTAAATTTGATAGCTCACTATCTGATCCTAGATCTTGATTAGATTGTAGCAATATTTTCTCATTAAGTATCAACTGCTTCATTAATGGTTTCATATATTTAGCGAAGATATGATGTCAGAAGATAAATGGATTTTAACATGGCCTAGACAAATATGATCGATCAACTATGGAGACTGATGATGCTAACTCAAAGTTTCCACCTCGAAAGTAAGACATTTTCCACCCTCCTCAACGAACTCCACCAAAAAGATAATTATAAGGAAGGTACAAACTGTATGACAAAAATAGATGATGTGTCAAGTGAGCACATGATTTCAGATTTTGTGAAAGAGGTTTTGAAGAAAATCCCTACCAATCTGACATGTTTCCTGGTTCAAGCTTGAAAGGAAACCGATATATATAAAGCTATGTATCCACCACATGGCACATTGTGTCTTTATGCAAGAGTAGTCTTCATCCTTCAGGAATGGATTCATCTTGAAGAAGAAAGGAAAAAAGGGCTAAAAACCAAAATGTTCAAAGGAAAAAATATTCTTCATAGTTCTAGCAACTCACATGGGGCCTTCGCTTGTGGAGGCATGAACTTAGATCTCAAGCTATTCCTAGAGTTTGAGGAAAGTGGCATGATGGGTATCCCATTCTATATCAGTGGGCTAGATGAGGGTGCATAAAATATCATATTATTGATTTAGATCAAGGACTTCATTAAAAGAAGCCCCTCTCCACCTTAATGAAACAACTCTAATGTGGTAGTATAGTTGGAAAGGGGAAGAATCTCCTTCTCGATCTCCTTGATAGTGGGTGATTGGCTAAAAACCTGTAGAGCTATGGGGGCCTATATTTTGATCTTGATTACTCCCATGATCTACTCAATTGTTAACACTTCTCCAATTTTAGAGAAAAGGGCAAGAAAGCCATATGGAAGTAGCATTTTGAACTCCTCAACGATCTCACTGACCTTCCTATTCAATGTTGTCTAGAAAACTTTACTTTTTGATGAGATTTGACGGTAGTCAATGAATTCGTTTGCTTTCCTCATAGCTACTCTTTGTTCACGAAGCCTAACCTACCTTAAGGCTTCTTCAGTAGCAAGCATGACGGGAAAATGTGTGGAGAATTTGGTCGAGCACATGGTGAACCTTTACGTTTAATTCTCGAGCATCCTTTAGAAATTGTAAGGTTGGTTTTAGGGTGACAACTACAACTATGATTCTCTCAACTATGATTCTCTCCCAATGAGTAGATATTAGTTTTTTTAGTATCAAGAGGATCTTGAATTCCAACACCACATTTAGTTCCTATTATAAAAACAAGGAAAGACAACTGAGATGGGGGGTGAATCAGTTGTCATAGTTTTATAAAAAAATTCAACCTTAACTTATTCTCAAATTTGATGAATTAGCAATTAATTGCAAACAATCATCACAATAGAGACATAGACAACACCAAGATTTTTTATGTGGAAACCCTATTAGAGGAAAACCATGGTGGATGTTAGTCCACATTATTATACCCTATTAAAAGTATAATAAGAATAATATGGGGAATGCACTTGCATTTAGGCATATTGCCTAGAGCTCACTACTCAACTACAAAGGAAGGCTCACTACCTTATAGACAAAAAAAAATCTGCAGGGTGGTGAATTTAAAGAATAGATTCTCCACAAAGCTTGATTATAGTTCCAATCAAGCACAAAATACTTCTTCACACTTTGCACAAACTTCTCCACACTCTACTCTGCACTTGAATGATAAAACACTATGCACACACTGGCACTTACTTTGGAACTCCTTCATACACAACTTTTCTCCAACAATTTATCTTATATATCTGCTACATGGATTTATATCAACAACACTGTCGGCTAAAAATAAAATATGAAAATATAAAACATATACATGATGTTAGCCTAATTTACAAATTAATTTACAATGTGAATCAAACTCAGTTGACCAATACTAAGTTATGACCCAAATCAACATCTTCAACATGATAACACCTTAATTAATTTCTCCTCAAAGATACACAATACACAACAACCATCATGTCAGCCAAGAACATGAAAACTCGATCATGTAGAGGAAAAATTACCAACAATGAACACCTTGATCAATGTGAACATGCAACAAGGATAAAGCATGATCTAGAAGCATCCAAAAGCATTAAAAACCATCAAAGAAATATCCACAACAACTAACATTACTGAGATCACTTCATCTTCAATGAGGCACACCAACTAAACGCACACAAAAAAAATGGTCAAAACACTTATGTTCACAACACAATTAAATCTTCACGCTAACCTCTAAAATTTTTTGTGGATAGACTAGATACACTCATCATGAAACCATTTAGACCATAGCACTTGATAATCAATGTACTAGAAAATTCACCTTCATGACCTCCATAGCTCCATTGTCAACCTGAAACACTTCTTTTAACAATTTTTCAATATCCTCAACATATCTAGTTTCCAATACGATCAATGCTAATAGTGTTGACATCAATGACAATCACATATCAGCAACATAGCCACAAGATCCAAAAATCTCCCCCTTTAGCATTGATGGCAACACAAGATGTGAAAAACACCATCAACCCAACTCTTCATCAATACTAAGTCCCCCTTAGATTCCAACTCTTCTTTTCATCCTATTTTCTTGTTTTTCACTTGCTCTTCTCTCCCTTTGAAATCAATGGAAAAGATAAGAAATATCTCTCCATATGCATGATCTGAACTACATATCTACACTTCTGACTACTCTGCCTAAGTAGCAGCCATGAAAAAATCAATCTGGATCAGAATATAGCTATGATACACACAAATTGATGCATACAAATGTTAGTTCTTATCAGGAGAGGTGATTACCCCTAGCAACCCAAAAGTATCTTTAAAATTATTTTTCTTGGACTTTGTCTTGGAAATCAAACAATGCTCATATGCAATTCTTCTTCTAGTTTTTACAAATTTACTCTTATATCCTATAATTTTCTCTTATGAGTGATTCAACCGTACATACCTTGGGATTTTAGGATTATGCCGCACTTCAGGTTCTTTTGCTCTTTCTTTTGTACTTCCACTTGTCTCTCCCTCTTGAAATTTTTGATCTATTAAAATAATCTAGACATGGTTATGTGTCTGAATACTCTTCCCTTTGTTTGAACTATCTTGTTGCTCATCAGAGTCATATCCACAATGTCTAAAAGATCTAGTAGAGTCCTCATGAACTATGACATTTCAACTTTCCACCATGTTCCTCAATATTTTGTTATAACATCGATAATATTTTCTCTTTGTAGAATATCCTATAAAGATTCCTTCATCGCTTCTTGCATTAAATTTTCCTATGTCCTTATCTTTCTTAATGTAACACTTTCTTCCAAAAATCTTGAAATATTTCACAATAGGCTTGTTACCACACCAAAGCTCATAAGGTGTCTTACTAGAATTTTTGTTGACATTTACCAAGTTCAAAGTATAGAAAACACTGCTTACTGCTTCTCTCCAGTAGATGTGAGGCATTTTTCCTTCTAACATCATTGTTCTAGCAACATCTAGTATTATTTAGTTTCTTCTCTTAGCAATTCTATTCTATTGGGGAGTTTGAGGAGTAGATAGTTGTCTTCTAATCCATGATCTTCATAGAAAGTATTAAACTCTTGGGATGTGAATTCACCTCCTTTGTCTAACCTTAAGCATCTTATCTTAAAACCTATCTCATTTTCTTCCATGGCCTTGAAACTTTTGAACTTTTCTAAGGCTTCATATTTTTCTCTTAGAAAAGCTACCCATATCATCGTAGAATAGTCACCAATAAGGAGCATAAAATACCCATCTCCTTGTAGACTTCTTACTCTAGAGGGACCACACAAATCTATATGTACTAGCTCCAATACTCTATTGGTGTGATCTTGTTTGCTTCAGAAGGAGACTCTTGTTTGTTTACCCATCTGACACTCCTTGCATATTGGATTAGCAGGCTTCACCAACTTAGGTAAGTCTCTAACTACTTGAGTGAACTAACTTTGACAATGTTATCAAAATTCACATGACATAACCTCCTATGCCATAGCCAAATCTCATCTATTTGAGCAATAAAAAAAAATTATCAGTTAGAATCAAGTGAAAGATGTTACATTTTGTCTGTGTACCTGATGCAATTACATTTCCAAAACTTTTGATTATCTCGCACTTTCCATTCTTGAATTGAAGATCATAACCCTTTTCCACCATCTATCCAACACTCAACAGGTTGTGCTTTAATCCTTCAACATGCATAACATTATCAATGATATGCTTACCACCAAGATATATAGACCATTTTCCATGAATCACATAGACATTATTGTCTCTAAATCTTACAACTCCACCATCATATTTTTTTAGGCTCACAAAATTGCTTTTATCTCCAATCATATGGTGTGAGCATCCGCTGTCAATAACCCATTCATCTTTTCCTTCAATTCAAGCTGCAAGAGCTTTCTCATCATTTTCAAACTTAGTGGCTTTTAGACACTTTTCCTTAATGGCAATAAACATCCAATTGTTGTCATTTCCATCTTACTTTTCATCTATCTCATATTCTTCAGAAAAATAACACTTCTTTTAAAATTTAGATTTCTTAGGCTTAGGTCTTGGAACTCTGTCAAGACACCTTGAAGAAAAATGACCAATTTTATTGCATGAAAAGCATATAAGGGGCAACTTCCCTTCGTACTTACCTTGCCCTCTTCCTTCTCTCTTTCCAATCAATGCTTCTAGTTCATGAACTTCTCTTTCTTCATCTCAAGATGTTTCATTTCTTCCTCATATTTGAATGTCTGCCTTGAACACTCTCCTAGATCATATCTTTGTTTGTTTCTACTAGATACAAAGGCCTTGAATGCAAATTCAGTCTTAGGTGAAAAATCACCAAATTTGCTCAACACAAAGGCAGTAAGTTTTCCAATCAACATGTCCCTTGTCACATTTGTCACTAATCTCAACTCCTCAATGGCATGAGATTTTTGTTTGTATGAAGAAAGTAATGATCTAAGAACTTTCGCTAAAATTTCTTGTTCATCCAGGGTACCACTGGCACATCTGATACCCATCACTAGTTTTTTGACTATTTGCATAAAGGAAGATATATTTTCATCCTCACCCATCTTCAAAGTTTCATATTTCCCTTTAAAAATTTGTATCTTAGTGACCTTCACAAGAGAATCTCCTTCATACAATGTCTCCAACTTCTTCCATATTTCATGAGTTGTCTTCAATTCCATTACATTAGTCATCTCTGAATTTATCAAAGCACTCAATATAGCTTCCTTAGCCTGGATGTTATAATCTGCATAAGTACCACTTAGAGGAACAACATACCTATTCTTTGTAATATCCCAGTAGGGTTCTCCAATGGACCTCAAATGACATTTCATATTTTCCTTCCATAGAGAGTAGTTGGTTCCATCAAATATGGGGTTTTCCTTCTTGAAAGATGCCACATCAGATCACCTCAAGCTTTTAAACTTCTTTCAGAGGCACTAGCTTTGATACCAATTGTCGGAAAAACAAGGATAGACGACTAAGAGGGGGGGTGAATTAGATGTCATTATTTTATCAAAGTTTTCAACCTTAACTTAACTTATTCTCAAATTTTATGAATTATCAATTAATTACAAAAAATCAACATAATAGAGACACAAAGAACACCAATATTTTTGCGTGGAAACCCTTTTAGGGGAAAAACCATGGTGGATGTTAGTCCATATTATTATACCCTGTTAAAAGTATAATAAGAATAATATGTGCAATGCACTTGCATTCAAGCACACTTCCTGGAGCTCACTGTTAAGTTACAAAGGAAGACTCGCTGCCTTACAAACAAACAAAATAGATCCACAAGGTGTTGAATTGAAAGAATAACTTCTCCAAAAAACTTGATTATAGTTCCAATTAAGCACAAAAATATTCTTCACACTTCGCACAAACTTCTCCACACTCTATTCTACACTCGAATGATAAAACACTATGTGCACACTAGCACTTACTTTGGCACTCATTTGTACACAACTTTTCTCCAACAATCACTCTTATATATCTGCTACACGAATGTACATCAACAACACTATTGTCCAAAAATGAAATATGAAAATATAAAACATATACATGATGTTGGCCTGATTTACAAATTAATTTACAATTCGAATCAAACTCAGTTAGCCAATATTGATTTATGACCCAAATCAACATCTTCAACATGAAAACACTTTAATTAATTTCTCCTCAAAGATCCACAATACAAAAAAACCATCATGTCAGCCAAGAACATGAAAACCCGATCATGCAGAGGAAAAATTACCAACAACAAACACCTTGATCAACTTAGATGTGCAAAAAGGATAGAGAATGATCTACAAGAATCCACAAGAATTAACAACCATCAGAGAAATGTCAGCAGCAACTGAGATTACTAAGATCACTTCATCTTCAATCAAGAACACTAACGGAAGGCACACAAAAAAATTGTCAAAACACTTTTGTTCACAACACAATCAAATCTTCATGTGGACCTCTAAAACTTTTAGTGGATAGACTATATACACTCATCATGAAACCCTTCATACCAAAACATCTGATAATCAACGTACTGAACAATTCACCTTCATGACGTCCATAGTTCCATTGTCAACCTGTAACACTTCTTTTCACAATTTTCTCAATATCCTTGACATATACAACTTCCAATATGATCAATGCTAATAGTGTTGAAATCAATGACAACCACACATCAGCAACACATCCACAACATCCAATAGTTACTACTAAAATTAGGACTCTCTTTCTTTCATAGTTTCCTTCAATCGATTATTCTCCTAAAAGGAGTTTGTAAGCTCAAAGTGTAGCTTCCCAATCTCTTCATCGCAAGTCTAAAAAAATTGACTCAATATCTTTCTTTTCTTGTTTCACCCTCTTTGTTTCTACTTTGGCCTTCTGAAATTTGTTGGAGGCTTGGGATCAAATAGTATCTAATTCCTTCTACATGTCCTCTAGCCATTTATCTAGCTTGTGAAGCTCTTTTTTTAGCTCATTAGATACATTGTTTATTTTGGCTATATCTCTGAATAGCCTTTTCTTCCTTTGTTGATACTCTATGTTTGTTTCATGTTTAATTGTGATCTCAAGTTTCAATTTCTCTACCTCAACATAAAGCTAGTCCTCACTATGGGCCTTTTCAAGCAATTTAGTCACTTCACCCTGTTGACCTTATAACTGCCTCAAGAAGGCCATTTCTACATATTTGACTTTGATTTCTTCCTATAGCCTATCGACTGTGGCTTTTACATTTTCCAACTCTACCTCGTGCTTCTTCAACTTTTTGTCCAGCTTTTCATAGTCGGCATAGACCACCTTTTGAGTTGCTTCGAGCAGAAGCATTTTGTCGCATGGGAAAGTCCCATTCAAATTGAATCCTATTTTTTTGATGCCATAATTTTCAAACTACATTTATCCTTTTAGCTTGGATGTTAGTGGCCCCATGAAATAAATCAGAAGAGCATTATACTCTTCATCAAAATAGGCTTCAATTTTGTGAGTTGATGGTTTTGTCACAACCTTTACTTGCAGTTTTAGCTTTCTTGGTTGTCAGGCCTACTTTTTTGTATCCATATGACTCCAAAGACTCTATGGGGTGTTAATACTCTATGGGGCAAGTGAAACACCTAGAGGGAGGCTAAAAATTGTAACAAAAAGAGAGGGCTTTAGTTGTGTGAGGTTGCAAAGAGGCAAAAGGAAGTGTTATCATGGAAAAGGGTGGGATGCCATAGGTGGACTAGGAAGGATGGATACCCAACAGAGTGAAAGGGGAATTGGGTTGAAAAAGAGGCATTTTCCTAGAACTAGATGGGGGAAGTTAAACTAGAAGCATATATGCATTAGTGTTTTCAATGGGTTCCCATGTTAGGGTGATTAAGGAATCAATTGCAGTCAATGCAAATGATTCTTGCTCAATGCATGGGGTCTCTTCATGGGGCTCATTATAAAATATGGTCAGGAATGTGTTCAATATGAGGACATTGGAACCCATGCATGGAGGATTATTTTAAATAGATAAGGGGGGAGGAGCTACTAAAGACACAATAAGAGAAAGAAGGGTGGGTGTAAGACTTACCTTGGCTATCAAAGTTGAATATCCTAGTGGGGTAGACTTTTCCACTTTGTCTCATCTACTTGATATTCCTAGTCTGCCTAAGCCTTGGGCTCATCTCTTCTTCATAGAGGTTGAACTAGTGGATTCAAATTCCTTGGTGGCCAATCCCGCTAAAGCTTGGGCTCCTAAAACTGTAGTAGATCTCTTTGGGTACAATCGGGCTCTTTTTACCTTTTGTAGGCCACTAGTGCAAGATGTGATATATGAGCCCTTGTGTTTAGAACCCTTCCATTTTATTTTTCTTGTGTCAGGCTCCTAACACTAAGAGGTTTAAGGTGGCACTTCCTCCGATCCAATCTCTCGATTGGATTCTAGATTAATATTTGTGTGCAAGTGCTTTTATGTACTCTAAGATGAAAAACTAGATGAAATGGAACAAGTAAAAAACACAAAAGGGTATGTGCAGGATCATCATGGAAAAAACAGGCCCTTAAGTGGCAAAAAATTTAGAAAAAATCAGTGTTAGGCAACTTGATGTAAAAATTTGAATAAGTTATCTATATTATTTCAAAAATATGTAAGAATGGAATCTGTAGAAAATTTAATGTAGTTTCTAAACTACTAGGTTTATTTAAAAATAAATAAAATCTATTTGGTGAAAATTTGAAATTTCAATGCTATAGTACTTAAATTTCAGGGAAAAAATAAGAAGTAGGTGTCTGTCTGACCACCCTAACCATAATAAAATGATAATATTTTTTTATAAGATTTTATATATAAGTAGAGGACTCATGTCTGGATGTGATGCACATTTTTGTAATTTTTTCCAAGTAAATAATTAATTATGAATTTTTATTACAAATTTTAAAAATATAAAACCTCGTGTCTGACCACCTTAACTTGGTCAAAACTTTATGAAATTTATTTTTTATTTTTTTAATCCTATATTATATGAAGCATAGAATGTGATGCATGTTTTGGATTCAAAAAATGTGATACCATTTGAAAGTTATAGATGTTTTTCAATCAGCCTATCGATCAGGACTTTATTCGTAATTCTAATAGAAAATGAATAATAATTATTTATTAAATTCAAACTAAAGTATAATTTATATTGGTGGAAAGCTGAGAATCTCCTCTAAAAACCCTTTTCGTTTCATCAATTTTGGGTAAAAAAAAGTCGTCAGCCACATACCCTAAAAATACCCATAATATTGCCACTTTTTGGCCCATCATGATCCTGCACATACCCAAAAAAAACACTCAATATTAGGCCTAGTTGAATTCAAACAAAACACAAGAAAATGAAACATTCTACCTTGTTCAAATTGATGGTTTGGTTGGCCCTTGTGGGAATTTGATCATGTGCTCCTTGCTTAGCAAAATGGCATGAAACCTATCTCTAAATGATCATGGAGTGATGAGGAATTCAATGGTGAAAATAGTTACTGGAATAGATGCAAGATTGTGGCTCAAAGTGTTGCAACAATGGTGATAGCTTGAAAAACATGAAAAATGGCTAAGTTTCTATGCTTGATTTCTAGATTGTGGATTGCCAAAATGGAGACATTTCCACCATTTTTAGGGGAAGTGCCTCTAAAGCAATGGAGGGCCAAGATTGATCCATGGTGGAAGAGATCAAAGGCTAGGGTGAGTTGATAACTCACAAGTCCTCACATTTTGACATGTAGTGAGTAACATGGAAGGGAGGGGATGATGTGGATATGACATGGAGGTTCAATGATGTACCTTGGAAAGGGACAAGATATCCTCATAAAGGAGGCCCTTGTCCACATGTACCTTGAGAGGACATGTGAGGAATTAAAAATTCCTCACAAATCCTCATGGGGATTGGGGAAGGAATTAAAAATTCTTTAAAATGAATTGAGTGAATAATTGTGAATTAAAAATTCACATTGGAAAGGGGATTTCTTCTACAAATAGAGAAATAATTTAATGTAGGTTGACTAAGGACAGATGCCATAAAGGGCATGGAGATTAGGTTAGCCTAATTAGATGATAAAGGTTGTACAAATACATGATTAGGTAGGCTAATGAAGGATTAGAGGCAAGTAGGAGATTATGGAGGATGTGACCCTAATAATGATTAGGGGTGTGAACATCCTAATTGTGGATTAATTAGATTGATCTAGATTAAAGAAGATTATGGAGGATGTGACCTGAGCAGAGAGTGAGGAAAATGAATTAAAAATTGATTTAATTCATTTGGGCTGATGACTAAATTAAATAAATTGGTCTATTTATTTAATTTAGAGATGAATAAGGGTAAGGTATTTGATTAATTAATTAAATACCTTAGGGGGAATTAGGGTAAGGTGAAATATTAATCAAATAATAACTTATTTAATTAATGTGGTTTAGGAATGTAGCATAGAAAAATGAAAGGGGTGAATTTGACCATATGGGGGTGGTCAAATTTAGGTTTCTACATTTTTCCCCTCTTTGAAATATTGTTAGAATAATAGTGTTTGGAAGAAAAATAAAACACAAATGACTTGATAGAAGAAAATAGTACTAGACAATGTCCTAGTATCGCAAAAAGATGGATAGGAAGGATGAATGAAAAAATATGGTAGAGTATGCCCCCTTGAGATGCTGGATTGAAAAGAAAAGGGGCCCAAGGCGACTTCTCGATATGGAGAAATAGAGGGTACCACATCATAGAGCACAAAAAACCATGAAGAATGGATTTTGAATGGAGGAAAATAGGTAAATAGGGTGCAAATGGTAGCCTACAAAAGAAAAGAGGTGAATAAATTAATAAAAGGTTAATTAAAGGGTAAAATTACTCAAAAATTAAAATTCTAAATAGGGGAAAAAATGAAAATTATAAATAGTAAATTTGAAAATTTACTATTCACCTAATTTTCATTTGCATACTTGGCATCTTGCGATTTGAAGAGAGAGAGAGAGAGAGAGAGAGAGAGAGAGAGAGAGAGAGAGAGAGAGAGAGAGAGAGAGAGAGAGAGAGAGAGAGAGAGAGAGAAGTCTAACAAGATGAGTGATGAGGAGCAGTAGTCTACTAGGTAGGCTTCTGATTTTGACCTTGTGATTTTGATTATAATTTTATGCACATTTTTAATTTTGGGATGGGTAGACTAGTGTATGAAATCACCATGGAAGGGTGGATTTTCCCTTCCACCAAGGAACATTCACCTATTTGGTGGCTCAACAAATAAAGGGGAGGAATCATGCACCACAAGGGTGGGCACACTAGGAGAGGGGTGATTATGAAATGACCTCTCTCTGAAAAGAGTGATCCTACATAATGCAGGTGTAGGAATGAACTAGGATAGGTGATTGCACAATCACCAAAACTGGAAAAGGCTGAATGTGAATTCACCCAAAAAATGGAATAGGAAGATGGAAATATACCCCTCAGAGATAAGGGTAAATGTGAATTTTCCTCTTGGGAAGAAAAGGATACAGGGGATATTATGAAATCTCCCATGGAGGAAAAGGGTGAATTCAAATTTGCTTATGTGGGAAAGATGGGAGAAATTCTTCCCAGACAAGAAAGGGGGTAGGTGGGCTTGAAAAATAGGTGGACCCACAAAAGAAAGACATAGGGGCGAATGCACTAGTTGGATAGGTAAACACGTTGGAAAGGAAAATGGGTGAACTTACCTTCATAGAGGAAAACTTTCCAAACTAGGATAGGGATGAAAAAGACAACAAATAAGAGTGAAATTTTAAAAAACTAGACAAAATGGTTTGCATGGATGCAGAACTTTGACACACTGAGGACACACTAGATACACTCAGTGGTGGTGGAGGTTTGCATGAGGTCAATGAATGATGTGGACCATATAACATTAGCTCAGGTGGGATTACAACATATTTTGTGGTATCCCAACATCTGAGCACACATAGGACTACTAATGGAACTGATGGAGTGATGGAGCTTTGAGAATTCGACCTTCCATCTCTTGACAAGGGAGATGACTATGACTCTAGAGAATATGTGGTGGATCTTACGATTGCCTATTCGAGGAAATTTGGTCAGTGCCACACCTTGACGATCAATTGATAGGAGTGTGTGGGTAGTTTTTTGACCTATGGACCTCCTTATCCAAGTGAAGGAGATGGATGTTCATACTTAGGGATTCAGATGGTAGCACTACCCTATATCTCTTTGGACTCATTAGTGGGATTCTCCTACCAAAAATGAGTGGATGCTTCTTCATCCTCAAGATGATTAAGGTGGTGAGACACATAGTGGAGAGACAAGAGGCATATTTTGCATGGGGAGCATGTGTATTGGCACCATTGTACCATGACATGCACCATGTCTGCTATAGACAATCACTCAAAATTACATATGTGACTCTGCTCTAGGTATGGGCCTGGAAGCACGTTAAGGTAGTGAAGCTAGAAATTTTGATTGTGGGAGTCTGGGATGAGACACTAACTATGGCATACTAGTTTGGATTTAAGTATGGATATAGATTGCATTATTAGGAGGTGGAGAGTTTGGAGGAGTGATGAGGGAGGATGGATGGGCTGGTAGATAGAGGAATTACTTGTAGGTCATACTTGAGGTGACAGATCTAGGGGTAGAGAGAGGATGATCAGTGATGGATGGGATATATATTCTCATGATGTTACTTGATTGGGTGATATCCATTCATTATTGAGCTACATAGACTTGACAGAGTCACTCAGAAGTATGGACTATGACAAGATATTCTTGTAGGGTCTGAGAGGTTCCAATGAATGAGTTGAGAGTCATCAGTACTATGGGGTGAGAATATTATAGTGGAGTATGCATGATATATGTAGGAGGTGACCTTGATCATATTGTGGGCATGGAGAGGAAGAGTGATGGATGCAAGCACCACTATGTGATATGTTGCATGGTGGGCGGAGCATAGGCCATGGCATATGACCATAATGCACCCGATCGTAGGTGTTATGATGTTTGGATCAAATGATGAGAGGGATCTCGCTAGGCCATAAAGGAGGAGGAGAAGGAGAGGTGGTAGGTAGAGGAGAGGGTGAGATGGTGACATAGAGATGCAAGATGCAAGGGGGAGGATCAGACTATTGATGTGGATGCCCCAAACATGCACCCATTAGCCATAGTTCCTTATGTGCCACCACCACCTGAGGACCCTGAAATGCTACTAATAGGAGCCCTAACCTGACTAGGGATAGTGGAGCATAGGTTGAGGGAGTGAGAGGCAGACTAGGATAGGCTGCAAGTTGAAGTGCAATAGTTGCAAGCAACACATGGAGATGGAGATAGATCCTTTGGTTAGTTCGAGGATGAGGCAAGAAGGCCTTCACATGAGGCAGAGATAAAGAGAGATGATCTATGGAGGCTAGTGGGGGAGTTGCAGGAAGGGTTGGAGGAGACACAGAAAGAGAAAGAGATGAAGCCCGAGATAGAGCGAAGTGCATAGAGGTGGTTGTGGTAGATGCAAGGGGATTGTTGGAGAGGGGGAAGATAGTAGAGGTGTAGATAGGAAACCTGTAGAGGGAGAAGGAAGTGGCAGCATAGATGATATCCTAGATAGAGTCACAAATTGAGCAAATGTGGATGGAACAAAAGGCTTTGGAGTGAGAGAGATGGCATATCAGTGGAATGTGGGATATATACTAGATAGAGAGGTATATAGAATGGTCATAGGTTACAAGAGAGGCTAATGTTAGGATAGAGGTTGGGTATTACATGAGTTCCTATTTCAAAGAGGTTTCTAATCCAACACGAAGGGTGCCACCATACACCTGAGCACCACCACATATGCCAACATCCTCACACTCATAGGCCATATGCACATGAGGATACATCAATTATCACGAGACACCCCCCCAAGGCCTCGGTTCAAAGAGATTAGATGCAAGGAGCACCAAGTAGAGGGAAAGTGGGGATACATGATCCTAATTTTTGATAGGTGTAGGGTGGATGTGCAATACAAGTAGACAAAGACTAAAAATTATTTAGCATAGATTGGATAGATTGATTCATTCATTTATTCTTTACTTATTTAGGACACCATGATTTGTCAGATGTAGTCTTTGTATTTAATTAGATCTCTACCCTTGTACCTTATTTGATGGATTTCGATGGAATTTTGTGATGGAAACATTATTGTTGATGTTCGTGGACTTTTTGTGATCTTTTATTATAGAATATGATGGACATGTGATGGAAACTATATATTTTTTGATATATATATGATATGCAATGGATATTTATGTGATATGGTTGATTCTTAGATGATGTCATGGATCTTTATTATGATTATGTTGTACGCATGTGATTATGATGATTTATCCTTATGTTTATGTGGATGATATGGATGAAATGTATTAAGTCTAATTCCTTATGATGGATGTGATGGATGATTTATGATTTTATGATATGCACTATGGATGTGATGCAGGTGGTAGCGTTGGTATGATTTATGATGTATGTGTGTAAGATATGATATGATGATGAATTATGTATGGATAATGAATAATATATGGATGGTTTTGTTATGATGATTAATATTGTATGTATGATGTGATACGAAATATGTAATGGATGTAATATGCATATGTAATCATGTTGTGGATAAATGTATTGTAATGTATGCAATGAAATGAATTAATGTGTTTAGAATAAAAAATCTAAATAACACAAAATGATAATGAAATGACCTTAATATGCTTAGAATAATCAATCTAAATTGATCTAAAAACCTTAAAATGATTATGAAAGCGATAATGCAATGATATGAAATGATATGAAATGAACTTAAGATGCTTAGAATAACCAATCTAAATTAATTTAAACAACTTAAAATGATTAGGAAAATGATAATGCAATAATATGAAATGATATGAAATGAACTTAATATGCTTAGAATAACCAATCTATATTAATCTAAACAACTTAAAAAGATTATGAAAATGATAATGTGATGAAAGGATAATGAAATAATAAAATGGAGGCCATGAAATAAAATGAACTTAAATGATAGTAAAC
The DNA here is from genome assembly GCA_007258455.2 of Sequoia sempervirens. NCBI lineage: Eukaryota > Viridiplantae > Streptophyta > Pinopsida > Cupressales > Cupressaceae > Sequoia > Sequoia sempervirens. The sequence continues at coordinate 692,347,302 of VDFB02271358.1, forward strand.
ATGGATAATGAGATGAATGATGATGGGTGTGATACTATACCTATCAAAACCATAAGAATCCTAATAGGAAGAATAGGAGAGGGAAGAACACTTGCACAACCAAAATCACTAACTATAGGCTAGGGGAGGAATGGACGAGGATAATTGCAATGCAATGGGATGATAAATGAAATGAAAACCTAATACCATTTTTCCATATTAGGAGCACTAATTTTTTTTGTAGCATAGGACTTGATACACCAAGGTATGAAGAACTAGGGCCAATTAGCTTCAAATGCATAAGAAAAATATAGTAGACAAGAAGGCTATCCCAACACCCCAAAGATGTGATGGATTTGGTTGAGCTTGATGTTGCAATAACCACAAGCACAAAGGATTCCTCAATATAACACAAGATCATAGGGATATCGATGGGTACTACATGGGAAAATTAAGAAGACAAGAACACACGAAAATAAATCAAGATATGCCCCTATGTTTACCCATTAAAAGTGTGCCATGATATGATAGATCATCGAGACCTTGACAAAATATAATAGGAAGCTCAAATTTTAAGAAAAATTCCAAAAGCACCAAAATATCACAAAAAAATACAAACGTCCTTTGTCATAGGATCAATAAATGGATGAGATTGACACAGTCTAACTTAAGGAAGGATACATCATGTTAATACAAAAGATGGAGGGTAGACTAGGTGATTGACATGACTCAGGATACTTAAAATTGATTGAACCTCATGATACTAATGGATTTTGTTTTTAGGAACCAACTAGATAGGGACACACTTAATGACATGACACGACACCAAGAGACACCCTAAGGATAGACCTAGGGTCATGGGGGTTCATCAATTGATGGCCTTGCCTACGTGAAAGTGCATAGACCTTGTAGTTTGATAAAATACCAACGATTGACCATGTTTGTGCTTGGAAATTTTTCTTGGGTCCGAGCTAAGTTGTACCCAATTTTGGAAGATACACATTAAGTGTAGTTGGAGAATTGAGCTGACTAAGTGATGAATATTTTGACATGAAGCAACTAATGATCTTTAGTAGTAGATATATATATGAGTTTGGTGAATTCATTTTAGTGCAAGAGTAGTGGCTGGTGAGTTCACTATGTGGTGATGTGAGTAGAGAAGAATAGAGCAGAACAAAGCTTAAGTGTTGAATCTGATAGAAGGTCAAGATGTTGTTTTGAGAGCTTAATTGGAATTGTAACTTGGAATTTGGAGATGCTATCATTTCAGTTAATCTTTTTATTGTAACACAAACTTTTTGTAAAGAAGTGAGCCTTCTTTATCTTGAGCAGTGAAATCTAGGTAGTGAGCCTAAATGTAAGTGCATTCCCTTTTTATTTTCATACTTTTAACAAAGTATACAATTGTGGATTAACCTCCACCATGGCTTTTCCCATAATAGGGTTTTCCACATAAAAATATTGGTGTCATGGTGTTATGAATGCTTTCTTCTTGTGGTTGCATCTTTACTTTTGTTTATGTGCTATGAATGGTTTAAGATCTGGTTTATAATTTATGTTTTATTGAACACTGATTCACCCCTCCCCCCCCTCTCAGTGTTCCTTGAGTCCAACAATTGGCCTATGGGGAGATATTCAAGAAAAACCTTCCCCCCTATCAGATGTTGGCACCAATATGTAGGATCTTGTCAGTAGGTGTGCTAACAGTCTTAAATTGTGTTGATGATCACTTGTGCATAAATTTGAAGAGTGGAAAATCCACAAATGAATTTTTCCCTTGTTGTCTAAGAAAGTAGGTTTTCTAGAACTATTAGGGAAACACATTTAATGCGATGAAAGTTAGGTGTGTGAAGCTACAAAAAGGAATTTTGAACCCTCATGTGTTACCATCCATTAAAGAAAAACTGAAGGAGATTCTTTGCAACAAATTTTGAAGGAGCAAAGTAAATTCATTGGTGAATTTGTTAGGTATTTCAATTGTTTGAAGAATTTTCACTTATTTTTTGTATTCGAAAGAAAACTTGCTCCATACAGAAAATAAATGAATGAAATAAAAGGAAATGTCATTTTAGACAAATATTGTAGCAAGAAGATTAGGAATGTAGGAAATTCATTGATGAAAAATGAATTGAAATGGCTTGGAACTGCAACCCACAAAATTCTAGACATTTGGCATGAATTTCCTTACTTTTCTAATGTGGAAGTCATTAAAGGTATGTCTTGAATAGATTGGATGATGATATTTTAAACCTTGATAAACCCTATCACATTACAAAAGTAATTAAGGATCTAACTAGTTTATGTGATAATGGGGATGTACCAAAAAATAAATCTATTTGGATCACTAAAGTTCAAACCCTAACCAGTGTGACTAGCGATCAAAGAGCTCTGATAATCTCGATGATCAAAAATCAAATTACAAGGTACTTTGCACATGAAATTTCCTACAAAATATTTTTCTAGAATAGGGAAAGTGCTACTTCAGCAAATGCAATATACATTTCTCATAAAATGATCACAAAAAATCAAGAATTTGATATATGTAGTTTATTGAAGGATCAGTTGATGGAAAATGTTCAATTATCAAAACAAACAGATTACGCTTTCAGGTTTGGAATCTTGATTATATGTCTTACAATGTATTTGATGAATTTTATGCCACAAAAAAATAATGTTGAATGGAAAAAGGATGAACTAGTCTGTAAGAAAATGTATGAACATTTTAGTGCTTTGGATAATTGTGAGGATGTGTATGCAAAATTCTTTAAGGAATTGCTAGGGAAGTTCAAAAAAATCAGCATTTCTCCTTTAGTGAAAACTCATGAGGTTGGATCATCCTCTAGTGAATTGGAAAGGAATAAGAAGAGAGTTAAACTGACTGTTGTTCATACTCCTCCAGTACTCATGGACCCAAAAACTAAAGAAAAAGGAAAAAGAAAGTGGTACTTGATGACTCTAAAGAAGAATTTGAGGAATATACCCTGATGGATGAACTAAAATCAGTTGAACTAGTTGCAGCAGTAACAAAAAGAAAAGAAGAAAAAGATTTAACCAAAGAAATTATATTGAAACTTGTTCTAGAAAAGGATGGAATGAAGAAAATTGTTGACATGTGGTATGATAGACCCTCATTTGAACAATATCTTGGTATGTGCAGGATCATGATGGGCCAAAAAGTGGCAATGTGATGGGTATGTGGCTGACGACTTTTTTTTAACCCAAAATTGATGAAACAAAAAGGGTTTTTAAAGGAGATTCTCAACTTTCCACCAATATAAATTATGTTTTAATTTGAATTTAATAAGTAATTATTATTCATTTTCTATTCAAATTATGACTAAAGTCAAGATTGATAGATTGATTGAGAAACATCTATAGCTTTCAAATGGTATCATATTTTTTGAATCCAAAACATGCACCACATTACATGCTTCACATACTATAGGATTAAAAAAATAAAAATTGAATTTCATGAAGTTTTGCCAAGTTAAGGTGGTCAGACATAGGATTTTTTTATATTTTTGAAACATTATAATAAAAAATTCATGATTAATTATTTACTTTGAAAAAAATTACAAAAAAATATGCATCACATTAGGACATGAGTCCTCTACTTATATGTAAAATATTATAAAAAAATATTATTATTTTATTGTGGTTAGTATGGTTAGACAGACACCTACTTCTTAATTTTTCCCTAAAATTTAAGTACTCTGTATTGAAATTTCAAATTTCCACCCAATAGATTTTTTTTTTGAACAAACCTAGTAGTTTAGAAACTACATTCAATTTTCTACAGATTCTATCATTACATATTTTTTAAATAATATAGATAACTTATTCAAATTTTTACGTCAAGTTGGCTAACTTGAATTTTTCTAATTTTTTTGCCACTTAAGGGCCTGTTTTTTCCATGATGATCCTGCACATACCCATTTGATTGAAAGAACCTTGAGTACTTATTTTGAGTACAATAATATTGATTTGGAAAGTTTGAAGAATTTGTTTTCTAAGGAGATGATTGAGTGCATAAAGGAAGTTATGACTTTTAAGTCCCAGGACAAAGAAGAGGATGAGATAATCTTTCATCTAAAAGAATAGTTTAGGTTGTCACTTACAAAGTTGAAGAAGAATATGAATGAATTGACATAGTGCATTAGTGTCACAAACAACATATACAATTACTATCTTCAATGGCCCCATGCAATTGGGAAGTATAAGGAGAAGTTGGATCAAATAGAAGATAAACTAAATAAAATTGGTCAATATTATAACATGTATCAGGACAAGGATGGTGTTGTGAAGAAAAAGATTCAAAAATTGCAATCGGAGCATGAAAAATTCTTATACAACAAAGATAGGCTTGTGGACACCTTTTGGAAGGTGAAGGACTTGACTGAAGGGAGGTTGAAGCAACTAATTGAAGTTCTAAAGAAAGGACAAAAGCTAGCGAAAGAGATTACAATTAATAGTGAATTGATTTTTGGATTCGATTGTGTACAAATTTTTTGCATCAATGTTTTGGATCACACTTCATGATCCATCATCAAGATGAAAGCAAGAGCATAAGGAAAAATATGATAAGTTGCAAACCAAGATCAAAATTTAAGAACCAAGGGGAGGGAGAGAGGTTGTTGCTCTTTTTTTCATTCCTCTCTTATTCTAGTTCTCTCTTTTCCTTTTTTTCTTTGTATTCTCCATTTTTTCACTTTTTAGTCCTTGTGAGTTCTTTCCTTTCTCTCTTTTCTCTCTTTTATTTTAGGATTTTTTCTTTCTTCCTATATATATATATATCAATCATTTTTTTCTCTCCTTTTATCTTCCATTTATCCATGCCTCTTTGTTTTATTTCCTTTTATGTTTTCCTTCTGTTTTGCTATTTTTTCCTTGAATTTTTGAGTTATTCTCCTTTTGATTATGGATGCATTCATTTCTTTGCATTGAGTCTTGTCCTAGGTTTCTTCTTTCCATTATTTGCTTTTCATTTTTCTTAGGTCTCTTCCTTCTGTTGTATGCTTTTAGTCATTTTTTTCTTTCCTTTCTTTCTTTTATTTTTGTTCTTTCCCCTTATTATTGTTAATTTTCATTCTTTAAAATTTGTATTCATCTAATTGCTTTTATTTTTATTATTCCTTCTTGTTTTTCATTTGGTATTAACTCATCGTTTTTATTTGTCTTATCATATGTTTGGGTTCATCTTTTATATAACTTTTTTTTCTTTCTTATTTGTAATTCTTTTCTAGTCTTTCCCTTTCTATTTTGATTCTCTCTCTTTCATAGGTTGTCTTCTTTTATTTGTTTTCATTCTTACTTTATTGCTAATTAATTTGTATTTATTATTTTATTATCCATCTTCTTATTGTCATATTCATTCATAATTTATATCTTCTTTCTTTATTTATATTTTTTGATTTATATGTTTTTTTTTTAAGGTTTTTTTGTCTTTTATAAATTTTCCATCTTATTTTCTTGTTTACTCTTATCTTTGAGTTTCTTTCTTTCTTTTATATATATATATAACTTTCCTTCTTGTATTCACCAAGGTTTGGTTCTTTTAGTCATTCTAAGTTTCTCCATTATTTTTGTTCTAAGTGTTTTTTTTTTAATTCTTCTATTTACCTAGTCTCTCAGTTTCATTTCTTTAAATAATTATTTTTGTTTATTCTTTAATATAATGTTTTTTATTTAGTCTTTGTTTATTTCTTTAATTATTCTTTTTGTTCTAAGTGTTTCTTCTCATTTTTTGTATTTTATTTATCTAGTCTCTAGGTTTATTTTCTTTCTTTTTTTCATTTATTTATTTTTCTTTATTTATGTATTTAGTTCATTTTTTACCTTCACTTGTTGTAGCTCTTTTTCTTATTTTTCAATCATTGTTTTTCTTTGAGTGTCTCTAATCATTGGTCTCGTTTCTTTGTTCTTAGCTCCCCTCCTCTTTTTTTGTCTTGTTTTCATTTATTTTGTCATCCTCTCTTTTTTCTTTTAATTAATTTATTTTCTTTTTAATTGTTAATTGGTCTTGTCTTCCTTGCCTTGTGTGAAACCTCTCTCCTTCCCCTTGGTTCTTAAATTGTGATCTTGGTCTATAACTTATCATTTTTTTCCTTATGCTCTTGCTTTCATCCTGATGATTGATCTTGGAGTGTGATCTAAAATGTTGATGCAAAAAAATTGTACACAATCAAATCTAGAAATCAATTCACTATTATTAACATGGATTGTGGAAAATTGATATCATTAGGAGATTACAATTCATGAATATCTTGTCAAGATCATAAATCAAGCATCTACAAATAACAACCTAATTCTAATAATTGGAATCTTAGCGGAAGCCTGGAAGAAATTTCTTCTAGAAATGAAGGAGAAGTACAAGGTAATCTTCTAACCTTGGTGGTAATTGAATCTCTTTAAAATTTGAAGCAATCTTGGGGAAGAGAATGAATAAGTGGGAAGAGAGTGCATGTTTTGAACCTATTCAATTTTTGAAGTCTTCTTGGGAAAAGAGAAAGAAAATTTTGGGGAGTTAGAAAAGGTTTTTAGTTACATTTCTGATATCAAAAGGGAAGAAGAATGTTGAAATAAAAAAAAAAATTGTCATTAATGTCTAAGGGGGAGATAATGTAATGAAAATTCCTTGTCATGCTTAGGGGGACCTATGTTGGGGATATTGTTGTCACTTTTCACTTTGGCAACACAATCATGTTTTTGACACTTAGTCATTTTTCACTCTATGTTGCCATCAATGAAAAAGGGGTAGATTGTTGGAATTTTGGGGAGTTTGCTAGCATATAGTGTTGTCATTGATGGCAACCAAAATCATCCCTCTGGTTTGTAGATCTAGATATGATCATACTAGCAGACAAATTACAGAACAAGGTATTACCAAAATAGTGAATGGAGAATAGGGCATCCAGTTAGTATGATGTTTCACCAAATCATCACTTTGGGTTGAAAATATTAGATGAAGGATTTCATGTATATACTATACCTTATTGTTGAGTTTAATGATGGTGCATTAATTAGAGTGTAAGCTTGGAGGTCCAGTAGGATAATTTCCTATTGATTAGTGCATGAAGGCCAACATGATGCATGTAGCATGTGTGGATACATAAGAAGTGTTTGTGCGATTGTTTTTGTGCTTGGGTCCTAGCTAAGTTGTAGCCAACTTTGGAGGATACACATTAAGCATTGTTGGACAATTGAGCTAAGTAAGTGATGAATATTTATATTTGGTTGAAGTCAACATGAAGCAACTAATGATCTTCAATATTGGATATATATGAGTTCAGTGAATTAATTTTGGTGTGAGAGTAGTGGTTGGTGAGTTCAGTATGTGGTGATGCAAGAAGAGTAGAGCATAGTAGAACAAAGCTTAAGTGTTGAATCTAATAGAGGGTCAAGATATTGTTTTGAGAGATTAATTTGAACTATAACCAAGCATTTGTAGATTCTATCATTTCAGTTCATTCTTTTATTGTAATACAAAATTTATGTAAGGTAGTGAGCCTAAATGCAAGTGCATTCACTTTTTATTTTCATAATTTTAATAGAGTATACAATTGTGGATTAACCTCCACCACAGTTTTTCCCCCAATAGGGTTTTCCACATAAAAATATTGGTGTCATGGTGTTATGAATGCTTTCTTCTTATGGTTGCATCTTTACTTTTGTTCATGTGCTACGAATGGTTTGAGATTTGATTTATAATTTATGTTTTGTTGAACATTGATTCGCCACCCCTCTCAGTGTTCCTTGAGTCAATAGGATAAAAGTGGAAAGAGTACAATGGTGACCTCGATCGATGACCAAGATAGGATAGAAAAATACCTCATGGGATAAGAAAATTATTAGCCTTGCCTATGTGAAAGCATAGGGGGAACATAGTTCAAAAAAATGGATGAAAGAGAAGATGGGCCTAATGATAACTGACATGATGAAGGATCCTAGATGAAAACATGAGACTGACATATTACACAAATATATAAGTGATGGAAATCTTAGAGTAAGGATGAAAGCTCAGGATTTTGGATAGCCAATTTGAATCATCCAATGCTCAATAAAAATATACCAAGCAATGGATAAATAGGATGTCAATGGGGGAATGTGTATGATAGGATATGAGATATGCATATAGGGTGGATGGGAGCATAAAGGAAAATAGGAAGCAAGGTAGATAATGATTAAGTCCTCTATGAATGATGCTTGATGCTAGGTTTTCACAAAATGTACTTATCCAAGGTGCCATCAAGGGTGGTTCTCACCATAGGATAAATTATTTCTCTTTAATACTTTTGTATTTTTGTTGGTTTTTTACTTTTTTTGGTATTTTTCTAGGTAGGATAACCCAGCTAACTCAAGTACAGAACTACTTGAGATGCATGATGTTGATAGGCTCCTCTAAGGTTTCCCCCTTAGGTTTTGCAAGCCGATATTCTCCAAAACCATATTTTGATGTGACCACATATGGACCCAATCGGTTTGCTTTAAACTTTCTTTTATCTATCTTGTTGGGTGTATTGATTCTAATTTAGGACTAGATCACCAACATTTAACTAGCAAGGGAAAACCTTTTTGTTGTATCTTTTCCTAAGAAAATGTTGATATGCTTGGAGATGGTTGTAGGCTTTCATTTGTTTCTCATCTAGGAGTTCCAATTGACTTAGTTGTGTGACCCGAGCATATTCATCATTGATGAGATTCTTCAAAGAGATTGGAAGTGATGGGATCTCAACCTCAATTGACAAGATAGCATCGATGTCATAAACAAGGGAGTATGGAGTAGCACCGGTAGGAGTGTGGATGGATGTGCAGTATGCCTAAAGGGCGGGATTGAGATATAGATGCCAATCTTGCCCAGTGTTATTGACAACCCTTTTGAAGATTTTGATGAGGGTCTTGCTAGTTGCTTCAACTTAACCATTACCTTGTGAGTAATACGAGGTAGACCAATGTTGTTGGATGTGATAGTTGTCACAAAGGTGCTTCATATACTAGTTTTTGAAGGGCTTTCCATTATTGGTGATGATGGTGGAAGGGATTCCATATCTGCAAAGAATATGGAAAATGATGAATTTGGTAATCTAAATACCAATAATTTAGGACAGTGGAATTTCTTCCACCCACTTAGTAAAGTATTCAGTGGCGATGATGATGAAGATATAGCCATTAGATTATAGAGGGCAAATCTTTCTGATTAAGTCAAAACCCCATTGTGAAAAAGGACACGGTGCAATGATAGGCTACAAATCTTGTGTCAGTGCATGGATTAAATCTGCATGTTACTGATAGGGTAGACTTTTCTTCGTGAACTCACAAGCATCATGCTCCATGGTAGGCCAATAATAGCCTACTTTGAGAATCCTCTTTGATAGGGCCATTCCATTAGAATGAGACCCACAAACTCCACTATGCACTTTGTTTAATGCAACACATGATTCTAATTTGTCTACACATCAAAGTAGAGTGCCATCATACCCTTGACGATAAAGTGTATCTCCTATGATGGTGTATTGGGAAGTGAATTGTATAAATAATTTCAATTGATTATGGGTAAGGTCAGATGGTATGATGTTGTTGTGGAGATAAGCATAAATGCCACAATACTAGGGTGATTCAAGACCTAAATATTGCACACTATCTCATTATCATGTACATCGTATGTTGGGATTAGAAATTGTTTAACTAGAAACTCACAATTTGTTCGATCTTTGGGCATTTTGATGAGAGAGCTAATTTTATGCATGGCATTAATTGCATTGTTCTGTACTCTAGGAATTTTTTCAAACTATATGTGGATGAAACAACTCTTGAAGTCATCTACCATATGCTTATAAGGAAGTAGTTTATCATCTTTGGTTTGAAACTCATCATTTACCTATTTGACAATCAATTGAGAATCACCAAAGACATGAAGACAAGTGATATTTCATTGGATTATGATTATGAGGCCAATGATTAGAGCTTCGTATTCTGGGATGTTGTTTGTGCATGGAAAGTATAGCATGAATGACTTCAAAATGTAGTCACCTTGAGGGGTGACAAAGAGGATGCCCACACCAACTCCATTGTGCATATATGACCCATCAAAATTTAGTGTCCATGTATCCAATTTTGAGGTTGTAAGGACACCTTCATTAGAAAACTCTTCTTTTAGTGGATATGCATGTACCAAAGGAGCATCTACCAATTGATATGTTATTACTTGTCCCTTGACTTCTTTACAATCCACATACTCCATGTAAAACTCACTCAATAGCATAAACCACTTGGCCATGCAACTAGTTAATGATGTTATTGATATTAAATATTTAAGTGGGTCAACTTTTGATATTAGCTTAATGGGATGACTAATCATGTAATGACAAATATTTTGTTAACTAAATACCACTACCAAGAATTCTTTCTCCATACATGAATAATTCAGGTCATAGCCCAAAAGTGTTTGGTTGATATAATAGATAACACATTCCTTGGAGGACTTAGCATGCTCTACTAGCAATGCCCCTAGTGAAAATAATGTAGCTAAGATGCGTAGCAAGAGTGGCTTACCTAGAATAGGAGACATTAGAATGGGAAAATTAGCTAAGTACTCCTTGATCTTCTTAAAACTTTGCTGAAATTCTAGATCCCATTTGAAGGTGATATATTTTTGTAAGAGATGTGTGAATGACTAGAACTTATCTACAAGTTGGACTACAAAGTGCCTGATAGACTGTAGTTTTCCTTGCAAGTTTCTTAATTGTTTGAGATTATGAGGAGAAGGCATGTACATTATGCCCTTGAATTTTATTGGATCCACTTCAATCCCCATTTTAGATACTATGAAGCCTAATAATTTTCCATATGTGACTCCAAACACACACTTTTTTAGATTCAATCATAGCTTGTAATGTTTTAGCCACTCAAAGATTTTCCTCAAGATCATGGGATGCTCTTCTCTTGTCTTGGATTTTTCTAGGAGATCATCAACATAATATTTCATGATGATATGGATGAGATCATGGAAGATCACGATCATTGCATATTGGTAAGTTTCCTCCGCATTTTTGAGGCCAAATGTCATGACATTATAATAGAAAGTTCCCTAGTGGGTGGTGAAGGTCATCTTATGTTGATCTTCAGGTGCAATTCTAATATTATTGTAGCTATAAAATCCACCCATGAGGGATAGTATGGCATGTCCTTTTGTAAGATCTACCAACATGTTGATATTTAGAAGTGGAAAATCATCTTTTGGGAATGCTTTATTGAGATCCTAGAAATATGTATAGATTCTAATGTTCCCATTGGGTTTAGCCACATGCACTATGTTGGATATCCAATTGAATTAATCAATAGATCTAATGAGTTCGGCCTCCAACATCTTTTCCATTTATTTCTTAACAAGTAGTTCTAATTGGGGATGCATCTTTCTAAGTTTTTACTTAACTGGTTTTACATCTATGTGAACATCAAGATTATGCACAACTAATTGTGGGATCCAATCCTAGAATATCTGAATAGGACTATGTAAAATTAATGATCCCTTCCTTGAGCAGAGTAGGTTAAAAATTATGGGATACTCTTCTTCTAATAGTGACTTGGCCACATAAGTGATCTTAAGCTCTTCCTCTATTCCCAAATTAACCTCTTGTGTTTCCTTCATCAGTATTGGAGATCGTTCAGATAGATGAGTTCCAACAAGGGGAAGATGAACATCCCCATCCTCTAGTGCCTCATCGAGGTTTTCATTCTCAGATAGACCCTTTGATTTTACTTTTGATAACTCAAGAAGTGCCTTTGAGAGGTTTTCACTAGATGACCTTTTTTGTTTTGTTTATTTTTTCTTTTTTAGTTAGGGTGTTCATGTTCCCCCAATCCCATAAGATTTACATAAGTTTCCATTGAATGAAAGGTGTCAACTGGTGCGCTACCTCATAGGTCCCAATCAATAGGATTGTGGTGACAGAGTGAAAGGATGATAGTGAGGACTGATGTGGAATCAAAAAGGGAAGGTAGATCAACATTATTATATGAGAGTATGATGGCTTCTTCCTCAGGTATTTCTTCAAGGAAGTCATTATTCGAATTGACATTATTTGAAGTACTAGTTGATGATGTGGAGCCCTTTTGTTTGGTGTCATAGCCTGGGCCAACTAATTTAGGTCACACAAGTGTCTCAATAGGCTACAATCTGTCATGTTCCTTTATGCCAAGACCTCCCCCTTGGTAATTGTATTTTTCTACTAACTTTGGCACATGAGGATAAGTCTCTTGAAAATATTCAATAAGAGGAGGTGAAGGATTAGGTTCTTCCCTATATATCCATTAACTAATGTCATCATCTAGATGGTCTTGCTATGTTCCTAGGGACTGAAAAGTGCTAGATCGCATGTTCTTAGAACTGAGCTTTTTTTTCTTCACTTCCTCCTTTGGTGCAAATTGAGAAGGTTGACCATATGTGCCCAGAGATGGAGGCATAGTTTCCACATTAAGAGCCATGTGCATCTCATATTATCCATAGCCTTTATGAACGATTTGAACCTTGGTAATAGTGGATTCAAATGTGGTGGATGGAGTGGATGATGTAGTGGATGATGAATTAGATGATGGATTGGAAGATGATGCCTGAGGTGCCCCCACTTCTACTAGGAAATTTTGAGAGTGGGGGAAAGAAGCTTATAGAGCATGACAATACTCAAAGGGCTGAAGATCAACATGAATGGTCACTTCCACCTCATTTTATGGGAATTTTAGGCATTGATGGTAGGTGGATGGAATAGACTTCATAGTGTGGAGCCATGGTCAACCAAGGATAAAGTTGTATGGCAGGTCTAGATCAAGAACATGGCATGTGGTGTATTGCACAATGGGGCCAACCTAAATAGGAAGACAAATGGTACGTTTTGAGTAACTTTCTACATTTTCTTAAGCCCTGATTGTGATGGTTTGACCATTCAATTCAACATGAGTATATCCCACCTATTTTATAAAGTTTAGCGTACATAAGTTGAGGGCAAATCTATTATCTACCAAGACCTATTTTACCTTATGGTAGGTGACAATTACCTGTGGAGGGAACAATTATGGGAGGAATCAATAGGTGGCATGTCATTCTGACTAAATCCTAGCTGGTAAGTAGATGACAAGTGCCCTACTAAAGTCTGAAACTAAGTAGGATCTATGACATTGAGCACATGTATATCTTGTAGAGTGTTACTTGTGAAATTTCAACTTTTGAATTCCAAGTCAAATTTGTTTTTAAGTTCCCCTTCCATGAAATTTTTTATATTTTTTCCTTCATTAATTTCATGTATATCTTAGTCATGGCTCTAACAAATCTCATAACTATCGTAGCCTTATCAAGTTTCCTAACCAAGTCACTAGCTTCTGAAATTTCAAAATCACTTGACTTACATGCAACCCTTGGAGTGATGTCCTATGTAGTCGAGATATTGGAAGTTCTTAGAACTCTAGAACTTTCGACAGATGGTTACAAAGTTTTATTTCTTAGCGATAGGGAGACCTTAATGAGATACACAATTTTTAGAGTGTCAACTTATTTAAGGAATTGTACAGTGCCTTTACATAATATCTTCTCAAATGTTTTGAAACATCAACTTGAAGTTTAACGTAATCTTTAAAAATCCCCTAAAAGGATAGCTCTTAAATAAGGAGGTTGGAAAAATGAATTTTGTAGTAGATTTACACATTTTTCTTAGGAAATAAATCATCACTTCCGTAGCCAAAGTTAAATAAGCCTGCATGTAAGGGAAGGTGATAGTATTTTTAGATTCTAGAATTTTCTCAAGATGATACTTCCTGGTGATGTTAGAGAATGGGAAGATGAACTTGTCCCCATCATGCAACCTAAATTGAATTGGCCAAAGGAAGAGAAACTCAACATTATCTCTCAGTTGCATTGGATAGCTTGGAAGGATAAAACCAACTATGTTGAGTACAACAGGGTGATCCTTGTTTTGGAAGAAGAAGAGGATCACGCTAAATTTCACAATTTAGTCATGTAAATGCAATTAGAGTTGTATAGAGTTCTGACACCTCCAATAGTTTAGCAGCATGCATGGAACTTTTTGTGACACATAATAATAATATCTTTTCAAAAATAGTTGTTGTTTCAAGATATTTTGTCACTGATCATTTTCAAGACTATTACTTTGTAAATAGTTTTGGTATGATTATATATAGAGCTCCAAGTTAATAATGGGGGTTCATCTTTCCCCTCTTTTTCTACTATTCTAGAAAATGGGGGAAGTAGGGAACAATTTTTGTTTTCTTTTAAACATAGTTTGTTGTACAGAGTGTTGAGCCTTTGTGGTCATATTTTTGATATTGGAGAAATAAAGAAAATGTTTTCAAATCTTTGCATGTGTTGATTTTTTCTTTGATTATCAATAAGCTTTGGGCCTTTGAAATTAATTTCTAGTATTAATTATGTTATATCAAACTATATGCGTAATTATTTTGAATATTTGAATGTAGAATAATTCATCCATTGAAAGAGAAATTGGTTGCTCATTTTTTTCTTGTTTCTCAATCGTGGGTGTGGGATAAATGTGCTTTGTATCATTCATGTGCATTCAATTCATTCTAAATTTACTCTTTCACATCTATTTCATAGCTATGGGTAGATGGTAGTTTTCCTTTTCTACTTTCCGGTCAAAAGCATACCCCATTTCCTCATTCATTACAAACCATTCGAAGGTAGTTGTTCCTTTTAAAATAAGCTGAGAGTACGTACAAATACCATTGCAAGTGACTTAACTATTAGTACTATGTTTTCTTCTTAGTGGGCATTCTGAGTCATTTTCTTTCATTCCTTTTCGAAGGACAAATTCGTTTACTAACAAATTTTTGGTGACTCCGCTGGGGAAATTCAAAATTGAAGAATGATGTTTTCTTTTTCCTAGAAATTTGAAGGTGCCTCCCTAAGGAAGGAGGTTAGTAGCTTTGTTTGAAATGTACTAAAAAATATTTTGTTCCAACGAAGACCTATGTTGATTTAATTTTTAGATTTGCATTATGGCATTGATTTCTTCCCAGCCATGGGGAAATCATTTTGGTCCTCTTTCTTTTCTTATGTATTCACCATTGCCTAAAGGATCAAGAAATAATTTTCTGAAATTTAGTGGAGAAGACCATCAAGATGCTGAAAAACACATTCTAGCATTCATAGTTACATGTGGGATTTTCGGGGTAAGTGAAGAAGATATTTTTGTCATATTATTTATTAAATCTTTGATTGGACCTGCAACAGATTGGTTTTGCTATTTAGAAGATAAGTACATAACTGATTGGGATTCTTTGAAGAATAAGTTATTGTCAAGGTATAAAGTTCATGTTGATGAAGCTACCTTGTTGAGTCAATTTTTCAATATTCAAAAAGAAGAAAGTGAATTCATTAGAGATTTCATGGAAAAATTCAACTGGCTACTCAAAAATATTCCTACCTCTATTCAACCAAGTGAGAAACTTCAGCTTTATACTTTTGTTTCTTCTTTGCATCCAGATGTTTAATTTGAGTTGAAAAGAAGTAAAGTAAATGACATTAAAATTGCACAATTAGAGGCTATAAAAATAGACCTGATGATTTGATATCAAGCGGGTTGTGGAAAGAAAATCAGATTATAGGGAATTTGATTTGTTAACCTATGATGAAACTAGACATACAAAAATTATGTTTTCATCCTATGTGTTTCCAAAATACTCAATCTCCTTTTGTTGAATGTATCAATCTTTTTGTTTTGGTTCCAAAACACTTCGGTATAGATGAGGTGAGTGTTGCAAAAATTAAACCTCATATAGATGGAAGAGTTGAAGCTTTCTATTTGCATTATGAGAAAGAAAAGGATGAGTTTGCAAGTTCCTCATTTAATGTAGAAAAAGAACAATCTTCCCATAATAGTATGAATGGTATTGTATTGAACTCCTTATCTAATGTATAAATAATTTCATTCACTTTCACCAATAATGAGGAACAAATTGAAGATACAAAACACAAAGAAGAAATTTGAAATGAATTTTCGCTTGATTGTGAATAAGATAAATATGAAGCCTTCACATTTCCTGAATTGGTCGATGTTGAGGCTATGAATACAGGTGATGAAGTTAACCATGAAGTTGTTGAAGCAATTCTTGAAAAAGAAAGTAAGTTTGTTCTAGTTGAGAATAATTTCCAGTCATATGGAAATATTTCTTGTAATACAAAATTTTCAGCCTAACACAGTTTTGCATGGGGTTGATGATTGTTCTTTTGATTTGGATTACTCTCCAATAGCTACTAGAAAAGTAGATTTTATGTGGAGACATGATTTCACAAGTAAAAATTAAATATTTTCAAATGATGTAGTCATATATACTTATGGTACCAAAGGGAGGCTCTCATCTAAAGGTTTGTATGTGGGTTTCCCAATTTAAGAGATGATTTTTCCTTTCTTGCACAATCAAGTGCATTATAATGTTAAACTTGAGATTATACAAGTTGATGTTGGAAATCATCTATTGGGAAATGTTGATGTGAGTCATCATATTCAAGAAGTGCACTATGAAGAGTGGCTTCTTGAACACCAGGTCACTGACATAAGATTTTTATGTGAACCCATTCTTACCAGTTTGGTCATGGTGATCACAAGTTTGTAACCAATTATTTGTGGGCTCCTCATTCATCCAACATTATTTTGCACAAGTTGCTATTTATCCCAGCCTATCAATGGATTTACATGATCATTCTAGAGTCACTTGAGGTAGGGTCTTCATGACCATGTACATATTAGGGGTTTGATGTGTTCTGGTAGTAAGTTTCCTTTTTGGTTCTTGTCCCATTTTTGGCTTGTGCCTTTCTACTTGTAGTACCCTATCTTCATACTTATCCTTTGACCTTGTACCCAATGGACATGGACTAGTCTACCCCAAGATTTTGGAGTTCTCTGCGTTTTATTTTAAAATATAGTCCCCAGTCAGAGCTAATGTTGCCTATGAAATTTCAATTTTTGAATTTCAAGTCAATTTTTTTTTAAGTTCCCCTTCCATGAATTTTTTTATATTTGTTACTTCATTAATTTCATGTATATCTAAGTCACAACTCTAACAAATCTTATAACTATCGTGACATTATCAAGTTTCCTAACCACTTTGCCAAGTTCTGAAAATTCAAAATCACCTAACTTACTTGCAACCCTTGGAGTGATGTATTATGTATTCGAGATATCAAATGTTCTTAGAACTCTAGAACTTATGAAAAATGGTTAAAAAGTTCTATTTCTCAGTGATAGGGAGACCTCAATGGGATACACAATTTTCAAAGTATCAACTTATTTAATGAATTGTACGGTTCCTTTAAGGAATGTCTTCTCAAATGTTTTGAAATGTCAACTTGAAGTTTAACATAATATTTAAAAATCCCCTGAAAGGACAAATCTTAAATAAGGAGGTTGGAAAAATGGATTTTGTAGAAAATTGCCACAGTTTTCTTAAGAAATAAATGATCACTTATGCCGCCAAAGTTAAATAAGCCTGCATGCAAGGGAAGGTGACAGTATTTTTCAATTCCTAAATTTTCTCAAGATGGTACTTCCTGGTGATGTTAGAGAATGGGAAGATGAACTTGTCCCTGTTATGCAACCTAATTTGAATTGGACAAAGGAAGAGAAAATTGACATTATCTCTCAGTTGTGTTGGCTAGCTTGGAAGGAGAAAACCAACTATGTTGAGTACAACAGGGTGATCCTCATTTTGGAAGAAGAAGAGGAGCATGCTGAATTTCACAATTTATTCATGGAAATGCAATTAGAGTTGTATAGAGTTCTGACACCTCCAGTGGTTTAGCAACATGCATGAAATCTTTGTGTGACACATAATAATAACATATTTTTTAAAAAATGGTTGTTGTTTCAAGATCTTTTGTCACTAGCCATTTTCAAGACTATTACTTTGTAAATAGTTTTGATATGCTTATATATATACCTCCAAGTTCATGATGGGGGATCATCTTTCCCATCTTTTTTTTCTATTGTAGAAAATGGGGGAAGTAGGGACTAGTTTTTGTTTTCTTTTAAACATAATTTATTGTATAGATTGTTGAGTCTTTGCACTCATTTTTTATATTGGAGAAATAAAGAAAATGTTCTCAGATCTTTGCATTTGCTGATTTTTTCTTTGATTGTCAATAGACTTTGGGCCTTTACAATTACTTTCCAATATTAATTCAGTTATATCAAATTGTATGTGTAATTATTTATGTAGCTTTGAATGTAGAATAATTCATGTGTTGTAAAATTGGTTTCTCATTCTTTTATTGTTTCTCAATAGTGGGTGTGGGATAAATGGGATTTGTATCGTTCATCTACATTCACTTTATTATGAATTTAATCTTTCACATCTATTTCATAGCTATGGGTAGATGGTAATTTTCCTTTTCTGCTTTCTGGTCAAAAGCATACCACATTTCCTCATTCATTAAAAACCATTCAAAGGTAGTTTCACCTTGTAAAATAAGTAGAGAGTACTTACAAATACCATTTCAAGTGACTCAACTATTAGTACTATTTTTTCTTCTTACTGGGCATTCTGAATCATTTTATTTCATTCATTTTCGAAGGAAAAATTTGTTTACTAACGTAGAGCTTTCATAAGGATTTCTTGATGAATTAGGGAAGGCTTAAGCAAATCCAAAATGGATATTTGGGATAAATTCTTGCCAAGATGATCAAGGATGTTGTACTATGAGCTCATAGGAGCTGGTTGAGAGGGATTGGAAGGCCCAAGAACTGTTATAGGGGTACGACATGTGGTAACAACACATTGAGGGTATTTTCCCTTGACACTAATCATGGACATGTGTGGCTTGGCTTGACTAATGCACATAAAAATTCCATCATAGTTATAGGATACATTCTTATAACTAAGGTTATTCATGTTGTTATTTTGGTTGTTATTGCTAGGCCTAAGATTCGAAATTGAGGTGTACTAGGACCTTGATTGTACTTTGGGAAGGCATTTTGGTATACCTATAGTTGGGCATTAGACGACATAGCCATATTCACATACACTTGGATATCAAGTCAATCTATAAGGTCTTGGATATAACCTTTAATTCCTTGATATTTATTAGTTGAATTCCCTTTAATCTTGTGATAATCACAATATTTGTTTTCTCTATGCCAGGTGGGTTTGGGCTTTGAATCATCAAAAGGATTCATCACATGATAGGTGACCAGATAGTTTCCTTGAAGAAACCTCTTGAAAACAATATCTAAGGGTGTAATACAGGAAAATAAGTAGGAAAGAAAATAAAATAGATTAAAGAAAACTAACCTACATCTAACAACAAAGCACAATGGAACAATAAAAGCATGAACATAAAACAATCTCACCGAATATCAAAATTCCTTGAATGATCTCTATTGCTCTTCTCTATTTTACCATGATGGTATCCTTGCCCTCATATTTTCAATGCGTGCAAGTATAGCTCTATGATTATGACAATGGAAAAATATTGAAGATAATTGCTTTCAAAAATATACAAGATTTCAGGGAGGTAGAATAATGACAAAGATTGGACAATTTATAGAAAATTGATTTTCAAATGAAAGGATGAGATTGAAAGTTGAGTGGACGATCAAGATTAAAATTAGGTCATGCATTCAAATTAGGGTTTTAGAAGTGAAAGTTAGAATACACAAAGGTATGAAAGATTAAATTAAATAAAAATATAATCTTTTAGTGACGACTATTCAAAAATTGGAAGAATAGAATCTGCATGTCAAGTTGACGATTTGCATGAGGAAAATGATGTGTTCGAATGCACACATAAATTAATTAATTAATTAAGATTATTTAATTAATCGATGTGCACATTTAAAAGGAAAAAGTAGATAACTAAATGATGGAATCGAGAAAGATATGTTCATTAGAAACAATATTTATTTAGGAGATGACTAAAAGCTTCAATTTAGATCTCGACTAAAGTGATAATGAATAATCAGATAATTAATAATTACCCAATTATAGAAGAATATACTAGGAATAATTATTTTTATGAATTAAATAATTAATTTAATTCAACATTCAAATTAAGGGATTAAATAAACAAGATTTTGTTTAGTTGACTTGAAGAAAAGGTTTACTGAATAATTAAATAAATGATATTTATTTAATTAATGGGATTGAATAATGACAAAGTAATTTAATTAAATAATTAAAATTATTTAATTAGTAGAGGGTTGCATGTAGAAGATAAGATTGACATAGATAAAACAATTTGTTAGAAGATAATCAAATCTTATCTAGACTTAAGTGATTAGTGACTAATTGAATAATATAAAATATTATTTAATTATAGAAGATTGTGATTTTGAATTAATTAATGATTTTAATTCAAAATTCAAGGATATTGGATTAAATTGAATAAATAAATATTTATTTAATTAAAGAGACAAAAGGCCAATGAATAATTAAATAATGAAAATAATTATTTAATTAGAGTGGAAAGTGACATAGGAAATTAAATAAATAAAAATTTATTTAATTTTAGAAAGAAAATAGGTTTAATTAGCGACGTAATTAAATATATAGTATTTATTTAATTAATCAAAGGGAAATAAAGATGGGAATAAATTAATTAAATTATTGAAATTATCTAATTAATAGAAGATATATAGTCATACGAAATAATTAAATAATTAAAATTGTTTAATTATGAAGATGAAAGAATTATGAAGAAATTAGAGTTGTAGGCCTAGGATAGTTTTTAGTGTCTAAATTTTGCCCCTATGATATAATGTAGTTTACTGCATTGTGGTGTAGGAGCACCTACACCTCATCCTCCATTTTTGAATATATGATGGTGAATGATGGTTAGTTGGTATGAGTATTTTTGAGGTTTTTTGTCATGAATAAGGTCTAACAAGACCATCAAGCATGTTATAGGGTGAGTTTTTGAGTTTTGGAGTCAAATGTGAAATATTGCAATCTTGCACTAAATGTAGTCATGTAGCCTTGAGAAGGAAAAATCCTAAATTTGTACTTGGATATGCAAGATATAGGTCTTAAGGATGTAATAAGGATATTTTGAAGCCATTAGAATGGCTTTAGAAGTCATAGATGTTAGGATTGAAAGTTGCTTCAAAAAATACAAAGTAGTCATGTTGGTAATTTGATGTAATTTCAGCATTAATGATGTAAACACAAAAACCAATGGTTCCCTCCTTCAAAAATCAGTTGAGGGCATTGGGGAAGGTGTGAAACAAGTTTAAATAGCCTTCTTTGGTTTAGGCATGAAGTTGATGAAATTTTGAAGCATTAAATATAATAAAAAACTCTATTTTTCTATTGTTTTCAACATTTTTCTACTTTCTTTCGGTGGTGATTTGGCTCATTTTCATCAAGTATTGAGTAAGTTACATCAATTTTAGTGAAAGTGGGTCTGAAACCTTGCAAAACAAAGGTTTGGTCACCAAAATGGATGTAATTCCCATTTCCACCGTGGAAAAGTCTGAAACTTGGTGGATTGGTAGATTTAGGACTCCTTTACATGATGCAATTTGTTTCAGATTGAAAAATGGAGGTTTGCAAAAGTTATGTGATTCCCTACATCTAGTTTTTGCTTTGTACAGTCTAAAATGTGATAATTTGAATACATTATTTGTTGTTTTCTGAATACTTGAGGAAATAGAATGTATGGAAAGCATGGAAAAGGTCTTGGGGAACCTGTTGGAGTCTTTTAAAGGAATTAGTGGTGTTGGGGTGTTCCTTGAAAAGTTGAAAGCTTCCTTGTACAGGCCTAGTTAAGCCTTGTTTATGGCTTGTAAATCAATATTTTAATACTTTTTTCTTCAGTGTTTGATCCTATGCTTTTGGGAAATTTTGGAGGATGTTGTTAGGAGTCTAAAAACATGTTTCATTGTTTCGTTATTTCCTTTAATTAGTTTTTATTTTGACTGTCCTATTGGTGAATGTTACAAAGTTGCATGGGCTTGTGTAGGAGCAATGGAAGAATGGATGTTTTTGGGTGCAAGGACTATTTGTTTGGTCATGTTGTGTTGTGTGAAGAGTGTTTACATCATCCCCAAGTCCTGTTGAGATGTATAGTTGTGTGATTCAAGTTAAGTTGTCAAGTTGTATTATTGAGGGGAATGGTGAAGTTGATGTGTGCATATAGAGTATTTGAGAGAAGCATAATTTGGGAAAGGTGTTTCTTCCCTACCACTTTGCATCACATTGTGTCGAAGAAAAATCTATGCCCCAATGAAAGTAGGATGAGGAAGGATGACAAGGAGGTAATGGTATGCCCCCTCGAGAGGACATACAGGTTTGAAGAACATGAGTGTGATCTTGAAATGGATGAAAGAACTAGAAGACGAAGGATAAGAGAATAGGGGAAAATAGATAAGGATGATGAAGATGTAAAAAAGAATAAATGTTAGTGCAAAAGAGAGGAAAAGTTAAAATAGAAGACATGGATGTTAGTTTAGAAATATTTGATATTAGAATCTTCAATATTTCATCAACATATAAAAGGCTTTGCACTTTAGTCATCATTGGGCATTAACTAACATAGATGGAATATAAACACCATGATATGAGGGTATGTGTAGGATCATCAAGGAAAAAACATGCCCTTAAGTGGCAAAAAATTCAGAAAAATCATAGTTAGACAATTTGACATAAAAATTTGAATAAGTTATCTATATTATTTCAAAAATATGTAAGAATACAATTTGTAGCAAATTGAATGCAGTTTCTAAACTACTAGGTTTATTTAAAAAAATAAAAAATATATTTGGTGAAAATTTGAAATTTCAATGCAGAGTACTTAAATTTCAAGGGAAAATAAGAAGTAGGTGTGCAATGACCACTAACCACAATAAAATAATAATATTTTTTTATAATATTTTAGATATAAGTAGAGGACTCATGTCCTGATGTGATGCAT
Organism: Sequoia sempervirens; assembly: GCA_007258455.2. NCBI lineage: Eukaryota > Viridiplantae > Streptophyta > Pinopsida > Cupressales > Cupressaceae > Sequoia > Sequoia sempervirens. The sequence goes on from VDFB02271358.1 coordinate 692,370,208, forward strand.
AGTTTTTTGTAATTTTTTCCAAGTAAATAATTAATTATAAATTTTTTATTACAACTTTTAAAAAATATAAAAACTCGTATGTCTAACCACCATAACTTGGTCAAAACTTCATGAAATTCAACCTTTTTTTAAAAAGTCCTATAGTATGTGAAGCGTAGAATGTGACACATGTTTCAGATTCAAAAAATGTGATACTATTTGAAAGCTATAGATGTTTTTCAATCAGCCTATCAATCAGGACTTTAGTCATAATTTAAATAGAAAATTACTAATAATTATTTATTAAACTCAAATTAAAGCATAATTTATATTGGTGGAAATATGGGAGTCTCATTTAAAAACCCTTTTCATTTCATCAAGTTTGTGTAAAAAAAATTCGTCAACACATACCCTACACATACCCATTATATCGCCACTTTTTGGCCCATCATGATCCTGCACATACCCACGAGATAGACCATGGTGTGCAAGGTCATCCACCTGCTAACAATAGACAATGGCAAACAAGGAGTGTCTTAATTCATACTAAGGGCCAAGTTGCCCCAATATTTTTTCCCAGACAACAAACAAATAAAAGACGGGTCATGAGATGTCGTTGCTCCTCTAAATCCTTCATGGGACATTCTCGAGTAAACTAGTAACATGACTCAAAAACTAGTTTAAAAGATAGTTGATAGACAATAGCAAAAGAAAATAAGCCCTAATACATTGTTGCTTCTCTAAATCCTTCATGGGACATCCCTGAGAAAGCTAGTAACATGACCCAAACATGAAACAAGCGACAATGTCAAAAGCCAAAAAAATTATTTTCCAAAATTTGATCCATTTGTTTGATTGATTGATTGATAGAGCCTAATTTTACGAGGACACATATTGTTTAAGACATTGAGTCTGGTTTCGATATTGTGACTAGCTGTATAAGCCATGACAAAATCCTAGTGTCAGAAAGACATGTGTCGTATAAGAAGATGAAACCTGATGCCATTGATGTGACAACCTATTGTAAGGCTATGTTGATTTTTTTCCTAATGTGTGTTCTAAGGAAGGACACATCATGTAGAAGACATAGGTTGTTTGTTCTAACGATGTCTTTTTTTAGGAAGGACACATCCCATAGTGGACACAAGTTGATTGTTTTGTTTATTGTTTGGAAATTTGTTTGATTTGACTTGATAACATTATTGACTTCTTTGTCTTGTTGATGTGTTACATGATGTGATGTTCTAACAATTGGCTATGTTTGTGAACCCTAAAGGACTGACCTAATGTAGCCTCGGGGGCTCATCGATAGATAGTCTTGCCTACATTATACATGCAAAGACCTCATAGTTCAACTAGGCTTTGACAAGACAAGACTAACTGAACAAGAGTGATTTAATTGAAAACATATGACGTGTGTGATAGTGAGTGTGATGAACCCTAATGGACTTAGTGTGGCCTTGGGGCCTCATCGATTCATGGCATTTCCTACGTTATACACGTAGAGACCTCATAGTTCAACACAACCAATGACCTTGTCATATAAACAATGAATTGAACCATGATTTCTTATAGACAAACCTAAAAGGACTAACCTAATTCCTTGGGGGTGCATCAAGAGATGGCCTTGCCTACGTTCAGTCACAGAGGCAACATAGTTCAACAATGATAAAGACTAACAAGTGTGACTAACTATGACCCTATTTTTGGATTTTTGGAATGTTTTGTTTTTTTTGTCTTTTTGAAGTTTTATATTCTTTTGGATTTTCTTAGGAAATTTTGTGATTTTTTTGTATTTATGAGGATTGTGAAAAGTGCATGTGAATGATTCTTTTAAGCAAGCGAGCAAGCATGCACAAGAATCCAAGGACAACCATGATCTTGCTCCTAGTCAAGCTAAAAAGTAATTGACAAGTGATGAGGATGCTAATGACAATGTTTTATGTGGGAAGGACACATCTCGAAACAATGTGAGGATGATGATAATGTGACTAAAGGATCAAGTTTTGCAGCAAGGCTAGAAAAAAAGCCAAGGAATTTTTTGGATGATGCACTAGTATGCATAGAAATATTGTATGGATTGGGCTTGTTGCATTTGGAATTACTTTAGGATTGGATAGGATGAAGAAAGATCCTTAGACCATTGACAAGGGAAAAACCAAGGCATGAAATAGATATGAATAGATGATGGGTGGATTTAGTAAAAGATAAATGACATGAGGATTTTTGCTAGAAAACATTATCATATGGTCTCCAAAGACTATTTCATATAAGGATAACTGATTTTCTTCAAGGTATGATTTTGGAAAATTTTATGAAGGATTTGACATGATATTTTGTGAATAGTGTATGACCAAAGGATAGACATATCAAGAGTTTTTTCAAAGCATGATTTATGTTTGTACCCCAGTCCTTATCAAGATCAAAGTAGGTGGGAAATTGGACATGAGTTGTAGGGCATAGATGGATAGATGAAAATTTCATACTAAATGACATACAAAGGGTATGCGAGATGAGACAAATTTCCCCCAAGTGTAATGGTCCACATAGATAATTTATTACACATGATGCATGTTTTCTAGGTTTTCATCATGGTACTTATTCCAAATTACCATAAGCCTGGTTTTCACTTTTGGATGAAATTTTTCTCTATACTATTTTTTTTTAATTTTTCAATTTTTTGGTATTTTTGTATTTTCTGGATGGCCTCGATGCTTTAGACGATCATTGATTGTGTTGAATACATTGATGGTGCTAATGTAGAGACATGTGCCATGATATTCCAATAATGACCTTGATGAAGTAGTTTCCTTCTCATGATCATAGTGCTTGCATACAATTGATTGATGTCATTGTGATCCTTGTTGATACTAGACTTGGCCTTATCAGAATATGCACATTGGGATAGAGTGTCATGCGAGTCCTTACAATAAAGAGTAGTTTCCAAGATGCAACAAATCTTTAATGTAGGATTATTAGACTTTAGGTGAGATGTAGGATTATGACAAATGATGGTAGACGTGTTTGGTAGTTTAGATGTAGGGATTTTAATTTTTCTAAACTTGGGGTGATGGATGATGGAGACTGGATTTTGGATTGGGATAATTTTTGGAACCATGAATTTTATATGCCTTGTATGATGACTATTTTGAAGGAGGTGGACATTTATTATATGTGGGAGTTCTCTTTTCTTGTGGCTCCATATTTTGATTGACCTTTACTTTTGAACTATTTTCTTTGCTTGATCCATTTTTCTTTGGGATCCATTTTAACTTTATTTGTCCACTTAGATTTTTTATTGATTCAATGGCCTTTGATATTTGATTTTGAAATTTGAATTTGTAAGAATTTTTTTTTTTGGATCTAGATGGAAGGTTTATTCATATTGGAATGATAATATATGATATGGATGGAAGGAGTGTTGGAAACAACCTTATGGTAAGAACTACTTATGGCCTCCATTTTGATGTTTGTATCAGATAAAATTGCCCCCAATATCAAGGAGGTATCATTAACATCATTAGATTTGTTGATTGAAGGATAACCAAGACCTTGATGTCTAGGATTTTCTTGAAACTATATTGGTTCTAGAATTCCTTGCTCGTGTATGCCTAGTCCTTTTCCTTGATACTAGCTCTGACAGATTCTATTTGCGATGGGGTATTTTTTAGTTTGAAAGCAAGATGCTAACCTATCATTGTGTATGTGGAAACTATTGCTTGGAATCTTCTCCTCTTAAAGAAAGATTGATTTGATAAAAGTGGATGATCCTAGTTGATAGGATGTCTTAGCTTCATTGACATGTTCGATATCTCTGTTGTGATTTTGTGACATATTATATTTAGATGATTCTACTAGTTCTTCCAAGTCCATGTTGAAACCATCTTTATGGTCATTTTCATAGAGTCCAATGAATTCAACTAAAGCTTGATAATTTGCAAACATGTCTAGAGTAGGAGACTCTTGTTCTAGAGTAATATCATTTATGTGTCCAAAGGAGGCAAGTGTCTCATTTTGGTAAATTGATGTGTTTGGTACTTGGATAGGGTTTTCTTCAAGTGTTTGATCATAAATGGCATAAAGGCTATAGAGTGGATCATTTTGGAATTCTTTCTCAATAGTAGTGTCTTGATCAAAATTGGGTTTGTCTTGAATGATATGTTTGGTAATGGAATCTTGATCAAGGATAGGTGTATTTTGGATGTTATGATTATCTAGAAGGACTTATTGGAGGGACCTAAAGATAGGGTCATGGGATAGACTACTTCGATCTTGACATGAAGGTGAAGCCATGATCTTATGCTTTGGACTTTCCATTTGACATGTATCCTTAAGTTTAGTAGATGGGATGTGACTTTGGAGACCATGACTAGATGTATTTTCATGACTGAATGTAGATTGAGATGGAATGGCTAGGAAGGGATTAGTGGATGAAGGACTAGGATAGGACATGGAGGATTTGAATGGATTGGTGGATGAAGGACTAGGATGGGATGTGGAAGCTTGGAAGGGAATAGTGGAAGGTTGGTTTCCCTTGTCAAGGTTAGGATAGGTATGACTAATAGATGATTGTTGTGGATTAATGGAAAAGATTGTGTCAAGTGACTCTTGATAGTGAGGGAAAATGCCTAAATGACTAGGACTTATGGATTGTTGGTAGGAAAGGTATGTGGGTAGTTGACCATGGGTTGACATTGATTGCCACTTGGATTGGATAAATTGGCTTTTGAAGTCTATGGCTTGTTGGAATTGACCATTACGAAGTAACTGGTATTCAACTTGACTAGCAACCATATCAAGGTAAATTGCAGACATGGTGGTGAGATTATGAGAAAAAGTGGAGTATGACTATGGTGTGTGATATGAGGTCTAAGGCATGAAAATGTAAATAGGGTAACTTAAGTCTAAGGTATGCAACCTAAGCTATGTTTTTGGAAAGAAAAATGAAGGGATGAATGCTAATGCAACTATTTTTTGGTCTTTTCTTGCAAATAAGGAACATTTAAAATGATTCTAAGCTAGGATGATAGTATCAAACTTTGTAAAAGTCTAACTAAGCTTCTAAATTAATTAGTTTATGAACCTAAGATGAGGTTACCAACCACCTAAAGTCTAACCAAGGCTACAATGCAATTTTGTCAAGAACCTGTGTGGGACTAAGATCAAAGATAAGCTGAGCTTCCAAACTAGACTAATGAGCTGGAAGGACTCACATGTAGGAAAAAGATACACTAATGTGACTAGGCTTAATTGGAAATTTTGTTGAAGAAAAGGTTTTCCCAAAGCATGGAAAGTGGACCTATTCTAAAGTTTGAATAATGACCTCCCTAAAAGATAAATTGATCTAGAGGTAGTATGTAATCCTAAGATGAAACTAAAATTGCAACTAGGAAACCTATCTCGTTCACTGAATGATTCCTAAAAGATGCAAAATTTGGGAAAATCATTATGGTTTTTTGTTTAAGGACTTGTTATTAGGAACTGGTATGACTGTGTAAACTAGACTATGACATGAAATTTTGGTTTTCTGTTATTAGGCAATTGCGGTTAAGTTTTTTAGATGTGTCGTAGTATCTGACAAATATTGTTATAATTTAAGATGCATTTAACTGCTAAACTATGTCAAAGCTATGATAGGAAATTGCATTGTTCCTGACTACAAATGTAGCTCTACTAGTCATATGCATCACTACATTTCATAAATGCAATTTTCTATGAATGAGGGTTTCAATAGATTAATAGATGTGACTCTTGTTATCAAATGTAGTTTTCTACTATACACATGTGACTCAGGATTTAACAGATGTGACACAACTCACTATTAATGACAAGTTGGACTATGTAATGATAGATGTGACTTTCTACTTGACAAATGCAACTCCTTTTTTCAATTGTAGTTTTCTCATAATCAATTATGGTTTTCTAAGAGTTAACAATTTAGCCCAAATTTTGGCAAATAACTATGAACCATGATCCTAATACCTGCAAAACACAACAAACAAACACATTAGAAGATTGAAATGCAAGTTAGAAACATGATTCCTCAAGAAATCCATTTATCAATGCTCTAAATAGGAAAATGAAAGCAATACAATGAGAAATCAACAAAAGAGATTAAATCCTATGAAAGCAATGTAAATTCTTGATCTCTTGAGGGAGTTGGTGCCAATTTGATGTGAAAATTGGCCCTTTCCCAACTCCAGTGCTAGCTTTGATGATTTGATGAAGATTGATGAATGCTCCAAGCTAAAATCTGCAAAAAACCTAGCTATGATTCAATGAGATGGATGAGAATTGCTAAGTATTTTAGGATGGTAACTTTTCTTGAGATATGGATGATGAAATAAGGATATAATCTCTTTATTTATAGAATGATATGTTGAAGAGATGTCCAAATTTGATCAATGTGGGACAAAGATTCAACCAATGATATGATGCCACTTGTCAACATGTGAGAGGATGAAGGTTGAGCAAGTTTTGATCCATGTGCAAGTTTGAAATTTGAATTTGATGAGATGCCATGTTTAGGGGGGATGAAAGATGAGTTAAATGCCAAGTGGAGACATAACAGAGACAATGTAAGAGCTTTAAATGCTTTGTTGGATGGACAAGGAGTCTTTTGAGGAGATTTCATTGAGAATATTCCACTTAGATGCCTTTTGAATAGAAGTAGAATTATTAAATCAAATAAATGATTTAATTGTGCAAGTGCAAAATCTAGAGGATTTGAGTGATTAGGATTAAATTAATCGAATTTGATTAATTTAAGGGGATATTTAGTTGATTGACAATTTGATTTAGATTTTTGAGATTAATTTAAATCAAAAAGAGAGGAATATGATAAGAGGCTAATTAAATAAAGATTTTGATTTATTTAATTAAAATGGATGGTGTTAGATTAAATCAAATAAGGTTTCAATTTATTTAATTTAACGATAGACTTTAGAGATTTAATCAAATAAATTGATTATTTAATTAAATAGGGATAATTAGATCAGAATGAATTGATTTAATTAACAAGGGAAAACCGACAAAATAATTTATTTAATTAAAGGAAATAATTGATGAATTTAATAGATAAGGGAATTTGATTAACATTTGAGCCGAGGGATGATTTAGGAAGAAACAATGTTAGTATATTAGATGTGTGATATCAATCTATATTTTCGATGTCTACATTTTGCCCTCTTTGAAGTGATGCACTTGTTGCATTGGTTCAAAGAATATTCTTGTTGATATCAAAGTTCTAAATTATTTGATTTTATGATGCCCATTGTTGCCCCAACAAGAAGAATTATGCTGGTATATTGCCCCCTCGAGAGATTCGGCGAAGAGGTTTGATTTGAGGGTCAATCTCTCGAAAAAAAAGGTTCAAGATCATCAACTCATGTGTTTGATGTAGACAGATTTGATGATGTAGACAATCATCAACCATGGGTAGTCTCATGCCTATTTTGATATATTACACACACTTGATCCTGATTTGTAGCATGACAGTTACATTATTTATGATATAAATAAGATGATTATGATGTTTATATGTAATGGATGATATGATGATGCATGGATGATATGATGGATGCACATGATTTGATATGATGATGCTTTTATGATTATGCATATGGGTGATATATGTATGGTTTATGAGATGCCTAGAATAACCAATCTATATTATGCAATGATGGGGATGAATGCATGTGGTATGATTAATGTTTTCTATATGGTATTATATGCATTATGTGTATGTTGATGGTTTGTGGATGCAAGATGGATGCAATGGTGATGATTTATGATTAACTGTCATGGTACCATGTTAGCGTGAAAAACAAGAGATTCCAACAAGACATGAGATGATGGTGATGATGATGATTGCTAAGAGAGTTGGGATTTTCAAAGGGCCAATTACTTTATGTTTGATAATACACACGATGCATCAAGGTATAAAGAACGAAGAATAAGCGCTGGTATGATGGACTTGACTCAACAAACCGACGGGTATTCTTGTTCACACCTAACATCTGAAAACCTTGCTGAATGTTGCTAGTTTTGAACATAGGACAAAACACGAGAAAGGCAGCTTTATCCTGTAATAATTAAACAAGTTTTGCCTAGACCTCTTACTTTATACTGTTCAAAACAAGTACATGGTTATATTACCAGGCCAACAACATAGTAGACAAAAGGATAATGATGGTTGCCCCATTCCTATCTCTCTAAATCCTTCGTTTGAATATCATCCAGAGGTCTTTGGAATGAGTGCAATAAAATTAATCAAAAGAAAAGATCAAGTACACAAACAAGTCTATGTTCTTCATACCTTAAGCCAAAGGGATGTGTTTTGATAGGATAAAAATCCAAAGTGATATCCAAAATGAAACCCAATGTCGAAATGATATATCCTAGGACATGCATTGTATGGGATGATGATGGTTTGATAAGTTGATTGATAGGCTATTGATATAAAGTTGACATGTCGAAAATGATCAAGTTCGATTTTGTTTGAAGGTTTGTTGTTTCAATTTAATTTATGATTGAAAAGATTGATTTTGCTACTTGTTGTGATTGTTTACGCTTGTTTGCCAAGGATGAAAGGTGACGATCGGTTATTATGGATGATTGATTATTTGATGAAATGTGAGATGAGATGGATGGACTTTTCAAATATTTGGATGTTTTGATGTTTAAATATTTTTGTTTGTTTGAAATATTTTTGGATTTTACTGATGTTTGGTGCAGGCTGTGATGTTTTTGGATTTTGCGTTTTTCAAATGTTTTTGGATTTTCATGTTTTCCGAATGTTTTTGGATTTTGATGCTTTTTTGAATGTTTTTGGATTTTCATGTTTTTCGAATGTTTTTAAATTTTGATGTCTCTGGGGCTGATCAAAGATGAGCCTTGCCTACATTTAAGCTCAAAGACTATGTAGTTTGGATTCCAATGTTTTTGATGTTTTCTGCTTTTTATGAATGTTTTTGGATTTTTCAATGTTTTGGATGTTTTTGGATTTTTGATGTTTTGATGTTTTTGGATTTTTACATGATTTTGACGATTTGGATATGGACATGTGTGATGATATCAGTGCTCTATTTGGGGATTTTTATAAAAACCAAGCTAAGGATGATTGATCAGATCGGTGGATTGATGATGATGATGATAACATTGTTGAGGATACACAACAGTGCAAGGATTTGATTGATTAGGATTGATGATGATAACATTGTTGACGATGCACAACAATGCAAGGATGGATGATGAGGATTGATGATGATAACATTGTTGAGGATGCACAATAATGCAAGGATAGTGTTAAGCAACACAATGATATCCCGAGATGATGATTTTTTGATTGGATTTGATTGATCATGTTTGATGAAGCTTGATTTGAAACAAAATTCGTTTGAATGGTTTGATGTGACGTTTGAAGGGTGTGTTAGATGCAACTGATAGTGATTGTTTGGATTGATGTTCGATGAAAGATGAAGCTTTGATAAAGAACATGTTCTTGTCAAAATATGCCATGGGCTAGTGATTCGGATTCTAGATCACAAATACTTTGACCAATTTGGTTTCATGTTTTCTAATGTTCGGATCGCCACATAAGTTGGAGGATATAGATCAATATTTATTCCTGAAGCAACATGTAAATACCTACCCCCAGTGTCTAGCAATGTATGGAATGTGATGGATGGATGCTTGGATAGGTGTACGGATGGATATGGATTATCTTGCGATAAGATAAGGTTTTTAGATAAGGAATGCTCATTTGGATAATGATTTGTGGCTCAGATAAAGCTAGGTAGGATAGGATCAATGAAAATGACCCATGTCAAGATGTTTACTGTAAGCAAGCATAAAGTGTGCTCCAAAATCTCATCAAGATCAAGATAACTAAGATGATGGATGCTGATGGATAAAGATGGATTGGATCAATGGTTTATGGATGAATGGATTTATTATGGAAAACATGGATGGAATGCTCGATTTATTATGGATGGGATGAGATGAGATGCTTTCATCTGAACTGGCGCACATAGATGCTCAATTCTACTCATGACGCTTGTTTGCCAAGTTTTCATCATGGTCTTGCCCAAAGTGTTGCCCGTGCGGTTTTCACTAGAGGATGATTTTTATCTTTGCTGTTTTCAATCCTTTTTCTATTTTTTTTTTTTGATTTTCATATTTTTGATATTTTTTTATTTTTGAAAAGATTTTAAGCTCATGTTGAATCATGGTGTTCAGCGTGTAGATACTTGTCATGATGTGCCATTGATATCACCGAAGGGCTGCTGCTAAGATATGTGCCAGACCAACTTTTTGAGTTGTGATGCAGCCATTGATACCGGGGTTAACTCTGTCGTGCACACAGCCATAATAGAGTTCCTTTGAAATCACTTATGATGAAGGGTCACTTGCCAATACATGGTCAGCAATGTAAGAGTGAATATTATGTGTGGGCGTTATTGGATGGTGCATTTAGGGATAAGTAGTTGATAGTTTGGACACTTTGACTCTCAAACTTGGGAAGGGTGAGCAATGATGGGTGGATACGAAAGTGTATGTGGAATTAGGACCAGCTGCTTGATATACTTTGTACATTGCTTGAGAAGAATGATTTTTCCTTTGTGGACATCTTTGATGGATACTTTTCCCTTTTTTATTTTTCCACATAGTTTCTTTGGCTGATAGAGTTTGATAGGGATACTCTTTCTTGGTATTCTTTGGTATCCATATGTTTTGATTTGTCATTATGATTCATAGCTTCTTTTTGCTTTGATATCTCTTGTGCTTTGATTTCAAATCTTTCTTTTGATGTTGGTCCCAATTCATGGATGAGAACAATGGATAATTCATAGCGTGGTTGGTTGTAGTATTGACATTGGCTTCATCATAAGGATTCTTCATGCTCCCTATGTTGACGTTTAGCAAAGACAAAGTTGCTAGTATTGTGGAAGTAGTACCTTCGTATGATTCTGCCCTGTTCTAAGAGCTCTGATTTAGAGTAATTCTCACGATAAATGACCATAGTAGATGATGTTATTTCGATTGGATGCTCTGCTAACTCTAAAATATCTTGTTCTATTTGATTTGCTTCCTTGAGTGGATAATGTTCAATATCTTTATTCATGATGTCCTCAATCTGAATTTGGGACATATTTGATCCTGATGTTGACAACTCCATTTGATTGTAGGAGTTAAGAATCTGCTCTTTTTGTGTAACACAATCTTGTTCTAGCTGAAGATCATCTACGTGTCCATCCATAGAAAGCATCTCATGGGTAGATGGAGGAGTAAGTGCTATGTGGATGTGATCATCTTACTTGTGTGGATGAGAGGAATTATCCATGAATCATGTAATATCACCCGGAATACAAATTTGATACGGATTTATTTTGGGATTCTTCAGTATGCTATGGATCAGCTCCTTACATGGAGTTAGGTTTCAAGGATGGATTTCCTAAAGGAGTTCTTGGATGCCATCATTAGATATGGTGATGGTTCAGCCTCATCAAGTGTCGATTCGAGGTTTCCTTTTGGTATGCCTTGACCATGAGGTCAAGAGTGTCAAAATATTGGAAGGGACCATTGCTAGACTGCTGTTGAAAAAATTCTCATCATAACTTTGGAATAACTTCTTGAGATATGTCCTCTAACTCATAAGGCGATGTAGAGACATTTTCAATATGATCATAGGTGAACTGATTGTGCATTATGTCAATTGGATCAAATAACCCTAACACTCCTTGGAAGAGATCACTAAAAAGTGGCTCTTGATGTATGGTGAGTTTATTATCGGATTGTGTAGATACATCCTCAATGTGCTCCTCAATGGAGAGGTTTTGATCATTGTTTTCGACAATTGCGGTGGAGAGATTGTGAATGTTTTCGACCATAGAGTCAAGTGATGTTGATATTTCTTGAATTGGCTCATTGTCGAGTTTTGTTGGTGGATTTTGATCGTGATTCAAAAGTGACTCTTGACATATGTCGATTCGATCATTGGATGAAGTAAATGTGTGTTCAGTGATGGATTGATCTTGATCCTTGTTTTCAGCAGTTGTCATTTTTTGTGTTTATTACTTGTGTTTGGCTGACCCTAGAAACGGGCAGCTTGGGAGAGATTGTGTTACGCAACCGAACTTATGCATGCTTGTTTGCTTGGCTAGATATTGGATGGCCTTTTGGTAGGCCTGGTGAGCTTTTAGCGCAATGTCATATTGTCTTGCCGCATTTGGTTTTGGTGGTAGTGGTGGTGGATTTGGAATCATGTTGGATGTAGTGATGAGTGATAAGCTTGCAGTGATCATGAGGGTTTGAGATGTAATGGGTGTGATAGTGGTGGTTGGAATTATTGAAGGGATAGTGATGGTTGGAATGACCAAGGTGATAGGTCCTTGGGAGACTGTATTTTGATTTGGGATCAATGTTGTTGTTTGATTAGATACCATCCATTGGTGTGATGTCGATGGTATATTCGAAGGATTTGACGTGATGGTTTGATGGGTGCTAGGTGGATTGATTTGGATGGAATGATTAGTGCTAGGTAAAGGGGGAAGCCCTAAACCAAGGAATGATGTTGATATGGGTGATGGTGGTGGAGATGTCTCTTGGCGCAATGCCTCAACTATTTTGGAAAGTGTCGCAATTTTATCTCACCAAATTTGTTCTTGATTTTGATCTTGACTCTATTGATATAGTTGATTTGGCTTGTGTTCAAGTAGTTTTGGCATGCATGCTTGTCATTTTTGAATGGGATCATGGACAAATGGATTTTGGATGACGTTCTGATTTGGGATGATGCTTTGATTTGGCGTGCTAGGTTGAAATTGACCATTATTCATGTTTGGAATATTCGTATGATTTGAAAATGTATCCATCCCAAAGTTTGTTGGATTCATGTTTTGAAAACTTGTACTTGGTACATTCTCCTTTGGCATGTAGGGATTTGGTGGGATGGCATTCATTTCAAGGCTCATGCATTGATTGTTTGATTGATAGACTTGTAGGTTTGGACTTGGTTTTAACATTGGAAAAGGTGTTCCAATCTTTGATTTGGGCATACTCACACTTGTTCTATTGACATTTGAAGGTAATGGTCCCACGTATGGATTGTATAAGTGTGAGTTTTGATAATCAATCGACATTGTAAGGCTTTGAAGATTCAATTGATTTGGATTACTCAAGATGTATGGATCAAGTTTGTATTCCATGTTCCCCTTGTGTTTTGACCTTGTCACAAAAGTGACCTCTAAGGTTCTTCGGATCAATGATGAGATGAAGGATGAAAGGTGAATGATGTGAGTGTTGGACGTTTAGGGACTTTGGATAAATGCTAGACTTAGGGATTTTGATTTTGATTGTTTGATGTGGATGATGAACTTGTAAACCCTAAGATGTTGGATGTGATCTTAGGGTGAACTTGTTCAAAGGATGGTTGATTTAATTAAATGTATGAGAAAGGATGCATTCCCACACACCTAATTTAAAAATTGACTTTCATTTGGTTTTGAGGATGATTTACCCAAGTCTAGAATGATGTTTTAAAAGCTCTAAAGTTGTTTGGATGGATGAATTTTGATAAATGTTTGGATGGATGAAGTGTTTGATTTTGATCCTAAATGAACCTAAGAAGGACTTGTTTACAAGGCCAAGGTTTTGAAGAACATGCTTTTCCCTTCAAACCAAAAGATCAATGTTTGCTCAGAAGGCCATAAGACAAAAGATACACAAGCACATGTGTTGGGTTCAATTGATTTCATCTTGATTAGTGAATTTATTTTACCAAAAACACTATCTTGATTAGATTTTCAAACTAAATGTCTAATGTCCTAACTTCTTCAAACCCCACAAGATATGTTATGTGGAAATTCAATGAACTTAAGGCAAAGGTTCTCCTATTGTTTACTTAAGGAGACAAATTGATATTTAATCCAATGCTTAGAAACCGCTAAGGATGTGAATCCCATGGGAAAGCAATAACATATGGATTGAGTCAATGGTATTTGTCTTAAAAAGAGTTTGAAGTTTGGATGATGTTAAGTGTTTGTTTTCATGATGTTTTTGATCAAGCAATTCATTTTGCAACCCAAGAATAAGTACAATCCTATGGATGTGTAAGACAATATTTGTTGGATTCCCACTTGGACAAGTCTAGCTACGCTTATCTCTAGCGGATGGTTAGATGCTTGACCCCACTGGCTCCCCTCCATGGCTCATTAACGTCAATTGGGGCAGCCAAGCATCAACACCCATGAAACTCCCATGGCATGCTTTCCATCTCTACTAGAAGACCGTAAAAGTGTGGGGTGGCTTCAGAATGACCATTCTTGCACCAACAAATAGATAAATGATTTTGTAAAATTCTAGCACATTTGTTCTAGTAAGGACTTTCCGTTCGTAGGAGTTGACCCAACGTGGCAAGAGTCCCCTTTCGGATCCATCTTGTTGGAGTCAACCGCGTGATATTGGCGTTTCTTCCAATATCCACATTTATATCCCGGCTGGAAATACTCTTGGCTTTAGAGTGTTACCGGTTGAGCCATTCCCTTGGGTGATTACTTTTTCCCACAAGGCAGGCCCTCTAAGATAAACAAAGTGAATGAAGAACAATATTAAGTAACTCAATCAATCCTTATGGGCAACAAAGGAGAGAATATCATAACAAAGCCCTCACACTTTCGCCTGATAGTTTGTTCAATTTTAGCCCAAATCAAAGTGTGGGAGGCCGGTTGCTGATGTAACAAAGTCATGGAAAAAGACCTTTTGATTCTCAAGGTTGCCTATAAGCATGAGAAACACGTCGTCCTTTTCCAACAGCTTTAGTCTAAGTAAGCCCTCACAAACAAACAAAGCTACACTTGTTCTTTTTAAACCCTCAAAGCAATGTGTGAGTTCATTTTAGAGCACCAAATCACAAGTGAAAAGACATTTGTTCAATTGTTTAATCCATAAATGAAATCTAGTAAGTTGTTGATCGTAAGGTTTTTTTTTAATCCTTTTGTAAAAAATAAAAAAAAATAATCCTTTTTAAACCCAAATGAAACCTAGTGTCCTAAAGAAAGAAAAGGATGACAAATTCTTGAAGAAGTGTTAAACAAACACTTAAGTGTTAAAAAATACTTTGATTAGACAAAATATCATCTCCATGCTCCTCTTTCTTTTGATTTCAATTCCCAACCTACAAAAATGATCCAAATGTTAGATTAGATCAAAAACAAAAGGATATAGGGGTTAGATGAATCATTTACCAAAACACCCTAAAACTTAGCCAAGTTATCATGTGTTTCTAATTTAGATGAAAATTTGAAAATTTTAACTCACTAATAGTTAAGAAAAAACTACACCATAGGATAGCTTATGAAATTCTACCCTATTTCAAAAAAAAAATCATCAAAAAATACCTTCGTGTGACCAAGATATGGTCATTTTAAAACTGACTCATGGGTGCTAAAATAGTGATCATGGGCGCCACAAGAATGATCAACGGCGCTGCAGGAATGATCATGGGCGCTACAAGAATGATCAAGAGCACTAAAATAATGATTAAGATCACTATAACAGTGATTATGGGTGCTATAACAGTGATTATGGTCGCTACAAGAATAATCAAGGGCGCTATAATAGTGATCACGGGCGCTAAAATGCGGATTTATGAACAGAATTGTAAAAAATGAAGAATTAAAAAAAAAAAAGGTGTTAGAATATGTCGATCAGCCCTCCTTCTAGCGCCAATATGTGAACCATGATCCTAATACCTGCAAAACACAACAAACAAACACATTAGAAGATTGAAATGCAAGTTAGAAACATGATTCCTCAAGAAATCCATTTATCAATGCTCTAAATAGGAAAATGAAAGCAATACAATGAGAAATCAACAAAAGAGATTAAATCCTATGAAAGCAATGTAAATTCTTGATCTCTTGAGGGATTTGGTGTCAATTTGATGTGAAAATTGGCCCTTTCCCAACTCCAATGCTAGCTTTGATGATTTGATGAAGATTGTGATCCACTTTGATGAAGATTGATGAATTCTCCAAGCTAAAATCTGCAAAAAACCTAGCTATGATTCAATGAGATGGATGAAAATTTCTAAGTATTTTAGCATGGTAACTTTTCTTGAGATGTGGATGATGAAATAATGATATAAGCTCTTTATTTATAGATTGATAAGTTGAAGAGATGTCCAAATTTGATCAATGTGGGACAAAGATTCAACCAATGATATGATGCCACTTGTCCAACATGTGTGAGAGAGGATGAAGGTTTGTAATTTTGAATCCATAGTACCCAGGGTTTGAAATTTAAATTTGATGAAGACGACATGTTTAGGGGATGAAAGATGAGTTAAATGCCAAGTGGGGAGACATGTGAAGACAATGAAGCTTAAATACTTTGTTGGATGGACAAGTCAATTTGGGGGGAATATTCCCACTTGGATGCCTTTTTTGAATGAAAATAGGTAATTTATAAAACAGTTAAATTGATTTTCATGTGCAAGTTGCAAAATCTAGAGGATTTGAGTGATTAGGATTAAATTAATCGGGATTTGATTAATTTAAGGGGAGATTTAGTTGATTTGACTATTTGATTTAGATTTTAGGATTGAAATAAATCAAAAAGAGGGAAGATATGATAAGAAGGCTAATTAAATAAAGGTGCGATTTATTTAATTAAAAAGGATGGTGTTAGATTAAATCAAATAAGGTTTTAATTTATTTAATTTAACAGATAGACTTTAGAGATTTAATCAAATAAATTGATTATTTAATTAAATAGGGATAATTAGATAAGATGAATTGATTTAATTAACAAGGGAAAGTGAAAAAATAATTTATTTAATTAAGAGATGAATATTGATGAATTTAGTTAGATAAGGGAATTTGATTAAACAGTTAGACCGATGGATGATTTAGGAAGAAACGATGTTAGTAGATCAGAGTGTGATATGAATCTGTATATTTTCGATGTCTACAATAACAAACACATAAAAAATGATATTTCAATTTGTTTTGACTCAAAGAATGTTTAATCTAGTAACAAACAAGAACATCCTAGGCTAACATGGACTATATTTGTTGAGTTCTCACTTGGATTTCCCAAGCTATGCTTATCTAGAGTAGATGTTTAGTAGCTTGACCCCACTAGCTCCCATCCATGGCACTCACTTATACAGGGCAGCCAAGCTTCAGTACTCATAAAAACTCCTTAGGGCGTACTTTACATCTCTACTAAGGACCATAAAAATATGAGATGGCTTCATAGGTCTAACCTACCACCAATAAATAGATAAAGGTTTTTGGCTTGCTATAACAATGGTATTTAGTAAGGGCTTCTATTTGTGGGGTATCATCCATATGGAAAAAGACCATTATTTCCCTTCTTGTCGGAACAATACTCATGATTCTTGAGCTTTCCTCAAGAACCCACTTTTATATACTGACTAGAAGTCACTTGGCTTGAGCGTGCTACCAGTTTGAGTCATCTTGGGGTGAGTACCTTTTCCCACCAAGACAGGCCTGATTTATAGAGTCAATAATAGTTTCTCATACACCTAGGATCACATGAATGTGCAAGGGGAGAGGATACTCCTATATGCTAAATCATGTGGGGTTCTAAACTAAACACATGTGCCAAAGCACCAATTATGAAAGATAGTAGTTAATTTTTAAAACCTGAATGAAGATTATCTAAGCTACCAAACCTTCTGTTTCAAAATAAATCTTCGACTCACATCTTGGAAAACAATTCATGAGTAATTTCAGTATGGTCTTCATCAGTTGCCCTGAAAAAGAGTCAAATTTTTGTCTTCTACAAATGTCCTACAAACACTATGTTAAATCCAAAAAGGCACACACACTAAAAATTCTAAAATTAGTAACAAATAAATCAATTGAAAATTTCAAAGCTCAGAATTTGGAAAATAGAAACAAACAAAAAATTACCAGTCAAATGTGTCATTTTTGACAGATGCATCGCGAATACTCAGATGCATCATTTTTCTCGTCAAATGCGGTTTGTAGAGTCAATTGCATCATTTTTTTAATCAAATGCGTCATTTTGTACAAAACCTACAAAACTCAAAGAAAAAGCTATAATTTTTTTCGAAGACTGTGTCTTCACATTGAGTTCACCAAAATGTAATGCAGGAAAATAAGCAAGAAAGTAAATAAACTAGATTAAAGCAAACTAACCTACATCGAACAACAAAGCACAAAGGAAACTAAAACATAAAACAATCTTACCAAATGTCCATAAAACACCATGATTGACCTCTATTGTCCTTCTCCATTTCGCCTTTGAATGATATTTTCCATCATATTTCAGTGTGTGTGCAAATATATCATCAATAGATATGATATATGAAAAAATATCAAAGATTCAAAACAAGTTGCTCTCAAAAGTTATGATTTTAGGAGAGAGAATAATGACAAAGGTTGGCCAATTTATAGAAATTCGGAAGTTCGAATGAAAGGATGAGATTCAAAGTTGAATGGATGATCAAGATTAAAATTAGGTCATGCATTCGAATTAGGGTTTCATAAGTGAAAGTTAGAACACACAAAGGTCTGAAAGATTAAATTAAATAAAAATATAATCTTCCAGTGATGACTATTCAAAAATTAGAAGACTAGAATTTGCATGTCAAGTTGATGATTTACACGAGGAAAATGATGTGTTTGAACACACAAATTAAATTATTTATTTATTAAGATTATTTAATTAATAAATGTACACATGCAAAAAGTAGGACTAAATAACCGAATGATTAAATCAAGAAAGATTTGTTCATTAGAAACAATATTGACTCAGGAGATGACTAGAAGCTTTAATTTATATCTTGACTCAAGTGATAATGAATATTCAGATAACTAATAATTACCCAATTATAGAAGAATATACCAGGAATAATTCTTTCAATGAATTAAATAATTAATTTAATTCAACATTTGAAATTAAGACATTAAATAAATAAGAATTTATTTAATTAACTGGAATAAAAGGTTTAGTGAATAATTAAATAATTTAAAATATTATTTAACTAAATTTGAAATGCAATAAAGATAAATTAAATAATTGTTTTATTTAATTTAAGGAAAGGAGTAAAGTTAATTTAGTGACGTAATTAAATAAACAAATTTATTTAATTAATTAGGATTGAACAATGATAGAATAATTTAATTAAATAATTAAAATTATTTAATTAATAGATGGAAAGGGACTTTAGAAATATAATTAAATATTTAAGATTATTTAATTATGTCAATGATAATGGTAAATAATGAAGAAATTGAATTTGTAGGCCTAAACCAATTTTTAGTGTCTACAAAGGGTTCTCCCAAAGGAGTGAATGAGTGCTTATTCCCTTGATTGAGTTGATTGGAATGTTGGGGAGGATGGGGTGCACCATGTGGCATGGATATGACATTGACGATTGATTGTTGATTAGGGACATATTGCAATCTTTGTGAGGTGTTAGCTACTTGGATGTGTTTGGTGTCAGTAATGCTATCATTGATAGTGATCTTGTTCTTGTTATAGTAGTGGGGTTTCTCTCTAGATGATTTGTCTTTACCTGAGTTAAAGATATTATTTTTTCTATTAGCAATGAGGGCCCTTTCAATGGTAGTGCCCTTCTCAGTGACCTCTTCAAATGTGGTAACAAAATGAAGGCATAGATTATGAGCCAGTTCAAGATGGTTACCAAATATTTCTTACTGAGGGGATTTCAACTGGCTAGCTAAGGCTTCCCACCTTTGCAAGTAACTTGTAAATGTTTCTCCCTCATGTTGGCTATCTTTCAGGAGATCTAGAGTATCAATGTCCTTCTCTAGATTGAATGAGAAGGGTGCCAATTTTTTTTCTAACAAATCCATGAAAGAAGAAACTGACCCATTTGGGAGATTCATGAACCAATCAAGAGCTTTCCCCATTAGACTCCTAGGGAACAATCATAGAAGGTAGTTGTCATTATGCATGACCTCCTGACAATGTGTGTAAAATTATTGCAAATGATTCCTAGGATCTCTGCTTCCCTTGTATTTATAAAATTTAGGCATTTTGAAGTGCTTAGGAAAGGGGATAAGTGAAATTGAGGAATCAAATGGATAAGTGAAAATCTCTTCAAATTTGAAGGATTTCTTGGAGATCCCCATTTGCAATTCTTTTAGTGTGGATTTTATATCTTCCCATTTCTTGTTAATGTCACGGAGGTGTAGGTGGAATGGATTGACCATACAAACATGGAGGTGGATATGAAGGAACTTGTTGATATTGATTGTGATACATGGATTGAGGATTGACAAAATTCTGTTGGTATGATGGTGGGGCTTGGTAATATGAGGAAGAGACACCTTGCGAGTATGATGGTGGCTATTGGGAATAAGGTGGATTCAATTGGTAATTGTAGGTAGACTATTGTTGAAAAGCATGTGGGGGTTGTTGTGGATTGGATTGGTAATTGTAAAATGTTTGTTGTTGGGAAGCATACGAAGGCTGTTGCAGATTGGATTATTGATAGTATATGTTTTATTGTGACTGTGAGGGAGTAGCATAGGATGGCTATTGTTGGGATTGTTGTTGATTATAATAAGAATAATTTACATTGGGATTGGATGTCGTGGTATGCACATAATAGGTGCTTTGAGGATGATACAATTACTGAGAAGCAAGGTTGCTTGGAATCTATTAGTGGGATTGTTGTGATTGTGTTGAGATTTGTGAATGCTGAGGGGGTTCTTTAATAGGATGGTGATTGTTGGTGAAGTGGTTGACATGGAATTTGGGATTGGTGTGGTGGTGGTTGATAGGATGTGATTTTTGAATGTTGAGGAGGGGCTTGTGAATGATGATGAGGTTGTGGAGGATTACCCTATAGTTGTTGTGGACGTAGTTTTTGGTGTTGTGAAAGAATTTGGGTAAGTTGTGGATTACCTTGAGGCCTATGTGGTGATTGTGTTGGATTACTTTGGGCTTAATGCAAGGGCAGTTGTTGGTGAGGTGGTTGCAATTGTGGTTCCTATTTTTAGTTACCTTGAGGTTGATGGAATGGTGGAAAGGTACCTTGAGATGGCTATTGGGGTGTACATGTAGGTGGTGGTATGTTTGATGTGTGTGCATGACTAGGAGGTGGAGGTGTTGTAGTGAAAATATTATTGACATTTCCCCTAGTATTCCTTGGAAGCTGACTTGATTGATTTGGTAGAAGAAGTGGTGTAGATGGTATGAGGGTTGAACTTTGTGGGATGTTCATGCCTTGGGAATTGGGAAGACCTAGGGTATACCAAGACCAAGAGGATTTTTAAGATCAAGTGATGCTCCCATAATCGAAACTAGAGCCTATGGGGGTGTTATATGAAGACTAAAAAATTTCTAAGGTGATTGATTAATTGATTGGATGATTGATGAAATGACTTGGATAAGTGATTGGATTGGATTAATAAGACCAACCCTACACCAAGTTCAGGATTTTAACTAGCTGATGTATGATTATAATGATTAGGTTGGATTATAGAAAGGATGATTACAACACCAAATATACCTCAAGATGGAAGTGCATTGATTGGGTCGTGAGTGATTACTAACTCATGATAGATAACAATCCTAAGTAAGCGTGAATGATGATGATCAAGATCAAGAAGCTATACTAACTTGGGTAAAATCCCCCAAGACAATGTATAAGAGATTTGAATTGATGGATCAATGATGGATATGTAGTCTAGAGATGTCTTAGGGTTCACCTATGTGATCGGATTTAAGATTCAATGCATTTTAAAAATTGCAGATAGAGTAAAATGATGACTACAGACTGATGGATGGTGATAAAAAAATTTGATTATAGGAAAGGACTCAAAACAAAACAAGCTTTCAATGGTCCAAAGGGTTAACTCTTGGAAGTTTTGTATGGGACTAGCATACACCCCTATGTGTGAAAAGATATCCCTTCCAAGTGATAGGATTGCTTATCTAAAGGTGAGAATAATCACCTCTATGTAACATACGTTTGCCTATTTGTGTAGTTGGATTGTCTATATCTCCATGTACTAGAAGAAATAGGTAGGAATGAGACACAATATCGTATATCTAAGGTTTAGGATCGCCCCTCTCTTGAGATGTACAAACAAAGATAGGAACACCTATCAATGTAACAAGATTGCCTATTTCCTCAGATGTATAGATAGGGTATGGAGACGCTTATGATGGGATCACCTATTGGTTGTAAAAAAATACCTATTCTTGAACTATGCAGACATGGCTTGTATGAAAGGACACGGGATCACCCCTATCGATGGCAGGATCACCTATTCAAGGAACAAGCAGATAGGGATGACACAAACCAAACATTGATTCACCCATATGGACAACAAGTTCACCTGAGAAGATGATGGGATTGCATGTTCTAAGGAATACGAGGATGGGGATGGTATGGATAGGATGCAGACTCACCTATGGAAAAGGCAGGATCACCTATTCTAAGAATAGGTGGACACATGGTCGGCTAACTCAGAGGCCCACCAACAAATTCACCCTTGAAAAGGATGAGTTCACCTAAAGGATGACCTAGACTCTACTCAAGACATAGAATCACCCTTTTATAGGGTAGGATTGCCTATCCACAATGCAAGTTCACTCTTGTGAGAAGCAAAATCACCACTAAGGGTAGGGAAAAACTATGAAAAAGAACAACAAACATAGCAAACAGAAAGAAAAGGGATAGATTGAATCACACTGACAACATGCACTAGTATCACACAAAGAAGACATGCCAAACAACACAAGCCTAAAATTAGTATTATTGGTTTGCTAACTTGATGTAGGCCCACCACCTTGAGGGGACACACCAAGGTTAATACTTCATGATACCAAGGTGGTTCTCTAGATCACCCTTTCTTGCAAAGGTAGATAGCTAGCAATTCAGTGGCACAAGGTCATCAATAGATGCCATAGGATCACCTTCACACTCTCTCTTAGAGACTATCATTATCCACCATGAGGATTTCTATCTCAACCCAAGGGAGTACATGGTGAGTAACTTTAGGGTACAATTCACATCCCCTACACTACACCAAGCTATAGCCAAACACAAGTCTCTATCTAGGATGAACAAGGCTATCTACTATGTCCTCAATATATGCGAAGGTACATGAAGCACAACCGTGAACACTAGCCCATCAAAAGCATGGATTAGGAGCCCCAATGATGTACTGGAAACTCGAACAACCCTGCACATCTTATCTAGGTATCACCCTAGCTTTGATGATTCATTAATCATGGGGTGACTAGATTTAGGAACAACTTTAGGTCCCCCCCCTTTATATACCTCATCGGTAACATGTGGTTGAGATCATCCTCCTGGTGATTAAATACTAGGCATGTCTCACTAAGGGAAGGAAATACTAGACATTTTAGTTGGTCCCTAGGCTCACACGTAGTGCAAGGGGAGAGCTTAGATGCACTAGCACTTCCTAGGTAGACTAGACTGGACTGGAATGATTTTTGATTTCTCATCTTCAAGGATCACCAAAAGGTGCAAGGGGAGTGGATACATCAACAATTCATTCCCAAAAAAACCAAACAATTTAATTGATCCTTTAACTAATCTGTGTGTTCCTAAATTAGTGAAAAATAAAGACACACAAATAGAGCTATACTAGGGGTCTTTGACCAATCGTCCTACAAAAAATAAATTACTATTTTTCACCACTAGTCTTAGACAAATTATTTCCTGCAAAAGTGTTGGTAAAATCAAACACTCACAAATAGATGAATTAGTTGATTAGTACCCAAAAACAAAATTAAAATGTAGCTCAAATAAAAAAATTAAATGTTTTGGATCACCACAAATTCACCTCTACATGAGACGAGTTTTCCCTTGTTTGTGATTTAGGATCACCTATCTACTGAAGAGGTAGGATCGTGTTCACCTTTTGGATGGAAAGGGCTATGAAATTTTACCCCTATAACTCATGCAAGTTCACCTCTCTCTTCAACAAGTTCACTTGTTTAGGTTGTGCAAAGCATATTCGCCTTTGTATGTAGCAGTTTGGATCAGTGGTTGTAAGTCTGCCCCTTTTATGGAAGGATGGACTTGAGTTCACCTATTCCTAATGCAAATCAACCTCTATATCAAGCAGATTCACCACTACACTTGAAATCCAAATCTACAAAAACTCAAAAAACAACAAACATAAAAATAGACTCATGATGTGGGTATGTGTGCAAGTGTTTTTACCTACTCTAAGATGAAAAACATAATACAAACACTCAAGATTAGTTCTAGCTAAATTCAAACAAAGCACAAGAAAATGGAACTTTTTACCTTGTTGAAATTGATGGTTTGGTTGGACCTTGTGGATGTTTGATTATGTTCTCTTTCCATCAAAAAATGGCATGAAACCTAGCTCTAAATGATCATGGAGTGATGAGGAATGCAATGGTGCAAATGGGTATTGGAATAAAGGAAAGATTGTGGCTCAAAGTGCTGCAACAATGAAGATGGCTTGAAAAACATGAAAAATGGCTAAGTGTCTGTGTTTGATTGGTAGATTGTGGATTTTCAAAATGGAGACATTTCCACCATTTTTATAGGGGAAGTTCCTCTAAATCAATGGAGGGCCAGGATTGATCCATGGTGGAAGAGATCAAGGGCTAGGGAAAGTTGAGAACTAACAAGCCCTCACATTTTTTACACGTGTTGAATGACATGGAAGGGAGGGGATGATGTGGATATGACATGAAGGTACTATGATGTACCTTTGAAAGGGACAATATCTCCTCATAAAGGAGGCCCTAGTCCACATGTACCTTTAGAGGACATGTGAGGAATTAAACATTCCTCACAAATCCTCTTGGGGATGGGGAGAGGAATTAAAAATTCCTTAAAATGCATTGAATAAATAACTGTGAATTAAAAAATTCACAGAGGGAAGTGGATTCCTTCTCCAAATAGAGAAATCATTTAATGTAGGTTGACTAAGGAAACATTCCATAAAGGGCATGAATATTAGGTTATCGTAATTAGATGATTAAGGTTGTCGAAATATAAGATTAAGTAGACTAATGAAGGATTAGAGACAAGTGGCTCTAGATTATGGAGGATGTGACACTAATGATGATTATGGGTGTGCAAATCCTAATCATAGTTTAATTAGATTAATCTAGATTAAAAAGGATAATAGAGGATGTGACATGAGGAGAGAGATAGAAATGAATAAAATATTGATTTAATTCAATTGGGCTAAAGACTAAATTAAATAAATTGATCTATTTATTTAATTTAGAGATGAATAAGGGTAAGGTATTTAAATGATTAATTAAATACCTTAGGGGACATTAGAATAAGGTGAAATATTAATCAAATAATAACATATTTAATTAATGTGGTTTAGGGATGGAGGATAGAAGAATGCGAGGGGTGGATTTGACCATATGGGGTTTGTCAAATTTAGGTATCTACACTATCATAGGTTCCAACCTCAACATCATAGATTTGATCAAACTTCTTAACACATGGATTGACATCTATATACATGGTGTTGAGGCTCTTGATTTCCTATGAGAACCTCCAAAAATACACCCTCTTTCTATGTGACTCAAAGTAATCCCACCTTCCATGCTTTACAGTCGAGAGATGCCTTAATGGATTGTTAGTCCATGTGTCACAAATGAGGACTAGGCTTAGGTGAGCCAATTTGCTAGTCAGTATTCCCACTCTTCTCTTTTCACAAGTGGTACCTAACTATAAGAAATGGTGAGGGTAATTAGGTAAAGTTATTTTTTGTGTCTGTAATTGCCATAAGCTTTTTCAGCAATAGTTTCTTGAAAACATGCCTCAAGAGAAAATGTTTTTTCTATTATAAACTTTGGGAGCCTAAAAGGCTCCTCAATAAAACCATGAAATTTGATGAAAGAAAAGTCAGCTCCTAGAAAATAATCCATTGGGGTCTAGTGGCTTTTCATCCATTCTAAAGCTTAGGGGAAAACTAATATGGGGGGCATGGAGAAAAATATAAGAGTACTTGTTGTAGAAATAGTCAATAAATGAGTAATAATCCTATGTCTTGGAAAGCACATGGGTCTAGACTAAAAATAGTTGGTATAACCCCTTTGCATCAAACTTAAAGAGTGACAAGTACCCTTCAAAAAATTCAAGGTTTAGATGTAAAATCAAATGTGCCAAAAAATAAGAATACTTGAATTAAAAAGTACTGCCATAATTCTTTAATTGGTCCAACATCTTTTCAGCCACTACATCAGAAAAATAAAAATGATTTTGGATCTTCTCCCTCCTAAGCACAAAAGCTAAGCCCATTTGAAGTGCGTAAACATCTTCATCATCCTCAAAGCTATAAATACAAGCTAACATTGCAAAAATGGCCTATACATCTAGTTTGAACTTTCTACGTACTAGAGGGAAGATGAGTTTCTTTCCTTCTAGCTTCTCACTTGTTTCATCCATATAAAAATTAAATTCTTTGCTTTTGGTCTTCCAAAAATCCTCCATTGTTTTTTGTTCAAATCTTTCAGCAACCCAGTTTACATGGATGCACAACATATCTCAAATGGGCATTGTGCTAATTGTCACCCTCAACCTATTGCCAATGATAACCCCTATTTATTTATCTAGCCTCTTTGTGCATGCATCCACCAACTTTGGACATGGGTGTATGGCAAGAAACATGAATTGTGGCAAACCACAATACCAGAGCCATGTCACAAAGCCTTTAATTGCCCCATGAGTGACCATTCTCTGCATTTCTCCTTCCCTAAGGTTTTTAAGGTTTACATGCAACTTTGGGTCAAAATATTATCTACAAAATCTTTAACCACCTATAGCTTATTGGGGTCACCTTCCTGTATGGTTTTAGTATGAGAAAAACTTCACTCTTTTCATGCTAAGGAATTAGCATTTGAATCCTTCCCAAAGATGTTGGTGTAGCTTGGTCTGGTAGAAAGAACTCCAACCTATCGACCAAAAGATGATGCCTCAAGCATTGTTACATTCAAGGATTTGCAGAAAACTTCTTCAGAGAAATGGCTGCTTGCAGTTTTTTATACTTCGCAAAAAATATCTTTTTTGGTGCATTTAATTTTATTGCACATACATGGAATAAGGAATTTTGTTACCACTAGCGCACTAAGTGCTTCCAGCTAGGTGATAAATGTGGAGTGGGATTTGTATCTCTTTGGAATGCCAAATCTACCATGATAATGTAATTAATGCATTCACTTCAACAACTTTTTCATAAATAAGCCTTGTGCAGTGGGAAGCATGCCTTTAGCAATGGAAAAAATGCTTTGAGCAATGAAAAGTACTTTGAAAAGACATTTACATTTAATTTGATAGAGTTTAGTGTTTTAATAGATTCCTTTTCACATAAGTAAGCAAGTTGGCATAAAAGACGACAATGGACACATGGCAGAAACCAGTACATGTGAGCATTTACTCCCAACACCTGAATTAATTTTTTAGGGCTTGTTTTAGATCCTCCATATGATTCATCCCTCACCTCCTGTCACCTTGATATTTTTTCTGTTATTTTTTTATGGGATATGGATTTTCTGTTTACTAATCTCATCGGTGCACTTTCTCTATAAATAGCAATATCAACTTTAGTGAAAACTCATTAAATTATATTTTAAGTTAGCAAGCTTCTCCCTCTATATTTTCCATTTTGCTAGTCTTTAGCTTGCTTATTGCTATCATGTCTAGCCTAGGTACCCCAATTTAGCTCCTAAGATGAAAGCTATAGAATTCCTTCATGCGTAAGATTAGAAGTGATAAAATAAAATTCCTAATAAGAAAAAATGACCAACTTATCATTGTGGTGATCAAATGGGTTCTTGGGAAGGATTATGTGAAAGATGAAAAATAATCATAATGCAACTCCAATGTCATTTCTCAGTTCGTGGCCTCCCTGCTAGATTTAGATATCTCCAAGCCCTAGATTATCAAAATATTCCATGCAATGTTCAATTTGACATGCTTAGATGGGTTTGGTGAGGTTGTGCAAGTAGCTATCACTGGTGCTAGCATTCTAAATGCCATGAAAATCTACAAGAACAATGACTATGGGGAAGCGGTTCCCTAGCTTCCCTTCCTCATAGATTTTTGTACTATAGACTTGGTGAGGCATTATGCATTGTCTCAACTTTTGGCCTCCTTCCTATTGATGGAGTACAAAGTGGAGCACATTCCTAGGCTCAACTCAAAGAATCACTTCGAGTTCCTGTGTATAACCATGGCATCGAGGATTGAGGTCTATGTTGTATCGTGTGCCCTGTGTGTGTTTTGTTGTTAATCCCTACTACCTACTTGAAGAGAATAACTAGAAGAAGTGATAGTTTTGACACCTAGTATTGCAATGAGGCTTTAACTCCATTTCTTATTTTTTGTTGCATCACATTTTCTTTTTAAAGTGTCTCTCTTTTTGGGTTTGCATGAGAAGGATTCAAACTTCTCTTAGAGCCTAACCTTGATATGCATATTATAGTGTAAATATTTTTGAGGGATAAAAATATAATACTTTTCTATTATTCTTGTGTTACTCTCATGGATTATTTGCAAAAATATCGTATATTACAAAAATTTACATATGGTACATAACTATAAAATTAAAATAACTTGCATACTTTAATAGATTTTTTTTACATGAATATTGTTTACCGATATATCCAAAATATTGTCATCCATATCCTTCAGCTCATATGAATTCCTTTCCTTCCATTCATGGATTTGGAAAGGACGCTCCATAATGGACCAAATTTAGCATGCTTCCTTGTTTTTGTAGTGCATTCATCATACTTCAGCACAAGCCTTCCTTCACTGAATTTTGGGTTGGAGGTCTTTTTATCAAACCATAATTTGACTATTTTTTGGTGCTTGACCATGGCAGTGTACATTTTTTTTCTTTTTTCCTTGAGGCTCAGAAGCTCCACCAATCCCACTTCCATTCCACTGTCTTCCTTGACTTCTAAGGATTTCAAAAGTTGTAATGCCAGAATTTCTATGGAAATGGGTAGAATCACCTCCTTTCCATAAATGAATTCATAAAGGGAAGCCTTCAAGATTTTCTAAGGTGTAATTCTACTATCCCATAAAGTAGCTCACATATGCTTGTGTGATTCCTTCTATTATTTTTACCCGATATGTACTACTAACCTATTTGGATTCTTGTTCCTTGACTCTGCTAACCCATTTCCTTGTACGTAGTAATAGGATGAACTCCTGAGGTAAACCCCATACTCGAGAGTGAATTATAACATCCTAGAACCCATGAAGGATCATGTGTTATTAGATATGATGGTTTTAGGTTACTTGAACCTTACCACTAACTCCTCAAGAAAATTATAATTTATGTTTCTATATCATTCTTCAGGGAAATGACCTCCATCCATCTTGTGAAATAATCGATCACCATAAGTATCCATTTATAGCCTGTATTGGAGATGGGATTGATCATCCTCACAAAATCGAAACCCTATTATGAAAAGGGTTCCTTAGTCATGATCAAGTTCAATGGCATTACAAAGTTATTTTGCTTTCCAATGAAAAATTGGAACTGAGTACACTTTCACACTAGGTGGTGTGCCTCAAAGAACATAGAAGGCCTATAATATCCTAACTGTATTATCTTCAAACCAATAGTCTTGGTAGAGAAGTTTCCACCCTCAAGACTACTATGGAATTCGCTTAAGACTCTTTCTACCAGTGGCTTATCTTAGAAACAAAGCAAGATTCCATCATAATTTTTTTAAAATAAAATAACCTCAATTAGTTTATACCTAGTTCCTTGCAATTAGTAGTACATATGGTGCATGTTATTTCTAACTTAGGAATGCAAAATAACAATGGAAATGCAAGCTATAAAATACAAACAAAACACTCAATGATAACCCTAGTTGAATCCAAACAAAGCACAAAGAAATGTTAACTTTACCTTGCTTGAATTTTTTTATTTTGGTTGGTCCTTGTTGATGCTTGATTATTTCCCCTTTCTTAACAAAATGGCATGTAACCTAGTGAAAAATGAAGCTAATGGGATGAGGATTGTAGTGGTTGATGTGGGTAGTTGGAGAGAAGCATTATGGTGGCTCTGATGGATGCAACAATGGAGGTATGAAAATGACTAAGTGTTGGATTGAATGCTTGAATGCTTAGTGTGGATTGCTAGAGAGTGGATTCCAAAATGAGGGAAACTCCACTACATTTACAGGAAGTTTCTCTAAAGCAATGGATGGTTGAGATGCATCCATGGTGGAGAGAATCAAGGGCTAGGTTGAGCTGAGAGCTCACAAGCCCTCTTATACAGACATGTGTCAGATGAGTTGGCCAAGGGGAGTTCAAGTAGAGATGATGTGGAGGTACTGTGATGTACCTTGGAAAGGGACAAGATCTCATAAAGGAGGTCCTTTTCCACATGTTCTTTGAGAGGGCATGTAAGGAATTAAAATTTCCTCACAAATTCTCATGGGCATGGGAGAGGGAATTAAAAATTTGTTCAAATGCACTAGAGGGATAAATGTGAATTATAAATTCACATGCGCAAGAGTATTCCTTCTCCAAAAGTAGAAAGAATTTAATAAGGTTGACTAAGGACATATTCCATAAATGGCATGAATATTAGGTTAGCGTAATCAAGTGATTAATGTTGTGCAAATGTTGGGTTAGCCAGGCTAATGACAGATTAAGGGAGAGTGGGAGATTATGGAGGATGTGACCCCAATGATGATGAGGGATGTACACATCCTAATCACAAATTAATGATTAAGGAGGATTATGGAGGATGTGACATGAGGAGAGAGAAGAAGATGAATTAAAAATTAATTTAATTTATATAGGGTAGTGAAAAAATTAAATAAATTGGTCTATTTATGTAATTTGGAGATGAATAAGGTAAGGTACTTGATTAATTAATTAAATACTCTAGGTGACATTAGGATAAGGTGAAATATTAATCAAATAATGAATTATTTAATTAATGTGACTTAGAGATGCAGGATAGAAGATTGCAAGGGTGAATTTGACCATATGGGAGTAGTCAAATTCAAGTGTCTACATTTTTTCCCTCTTTGAAATATTGTTAGAATAATAGTGTTTTGAAGAAAAATAAAATAAAAATGACTAAATAGAATAAAAGAATGTTAGATGATGTCCCAGTATCACAAGTGGATAGAAAGGATGAATGCAAAAATATGATAGGGTATGCCCCCTTGAGTGGGTGGATGGGGAAGAAAAGTGACCTCGAACAACTTCTTGATATGGAGAAACAAAGGGTACCACATTGTAGAGAACAAAAAACCTTGAAGAATGGATTTTGAATGGAGGAAAATGAGCACATGAGGTGGAAATGGCAGCCCACAGAAGAAAAGGGGTAAATGAATTAATTAAAGGTTAATTAAATGGTAAAAATTACCCAAAACCTAAAAGGCTAAAGAGGGTAAAAATAAAAATTATAAATAGTAAATTTTAAAATTTACCATTCACCTAATTTACATTTGCACACTTGGTATTTTTTGATTCGACGAGAGAGATAGTGAGTGTGAAAAGGATTTTTGACAAGATGAGTGATGAGGAGTTGGTTGGTGATGATGAGTTGATCCACTAAGGTGAGGAGGTGTGATAGTGCTACTACGAGTGATCGGTACCCCACCAAGTAGGCTTTGAATCGTGACTTGGTGATTTGATGTCAATTTTATGAACATTTTTTTAATTATGGGATGGGTAGCTAGGTGTACAAACTCTCCACGGAAGTGAAGATTTACCTTTTGGAAAGGCACATTTGCTTGTTCAAAAAATTGGAAAGGAAAGGGGTGATTGTGCACACCATAAGGGTGGGTTCACCAAGAGAGGGGTGATTGAAAAATCACCTCTCACCAATAATGGTGAACCTACACAATGTAGGGGCGAGTGGATCAAGGGATAAGCGATTGTGAAATCACGTATCAAGGGAAAGGGAAAATGTGAATTCGCCCAAAAGCAAAGTAGGATGATGTGAATTCGTCTCTCAAGAAAAAGGGTGAATGAAAATTCACCACTTGGGAAGGTAGAAACATAGGGGAAAGTGTACACTTTCCCATGGGGGAAAGGGGTGAATGTGATTTTTCCTCTGGGGAGAAAAAGTCAGAATCCACACTTGGACAAGAACGGAGCGGGTGAGCCTAGAGAACAAGAAAAACCATGAAATGAAACTAGAGGGGTGAATGTGTGATTTAGATAGGTGAACAAATAGGGAAATGGGTGAACCTACCTTACATAGAGGAAAACTTGCTAGATCGGGGCAAGGATGAAAATGAAAGAAAAAAAGAATGAAATGTTAGAAAGTATGACAGAATGGTTGGTATGGATGCAGAGTTGCAAGACTCTAAGGATGTGGGAGAGACACTTGATCATGATGGAGGTGTGTTTGAGGGTGATGATTCTAGAGGATCATGTCACATTAGCCCAAGTTGGACTACTTCACATGTTGGGATATCCCAAAATTTGAGTGCATCGACCTCTACTTATAGCATTGATGGAGTGATGAAGCTTTGAGACCTCTACATAGCATCTCCTAACAAGGGAAATGAATGTGACACTAGATGACATGTGGATGATATTATGATTTCCCATCCAAGGGCATATGATCAGCGCAATATCTCAGTGGCCAGTAGACTGGAGTGTGTGGGAAGTGTTTGGACTAGGAGACCTTCCCATCCGAGGAAGGAGTTGGATATTGATGCATGTTTGGGACTTAAGATGGAAGCATTACCTCTATACCTATGGTGACTTATCAATGGTATCCTCCTACTAGATAGGAGGGTATGTGTAGGATCATGATGGGCCAAAAAGTGGTGATATGTAACTGATATGATGGCCCATGTGGTTGATGACTTTTTTTTAACCCAAAATTGATGAAACGAAAAGGGTTTTTAAAGGAGATACTTAGATTTCCACCAATATAAAGTATGATTTAATTTTTATTTAATAAATAATTATTATTCATTTTCTATTTGAATTACAACTAAATTCCTGATTGATAGGCTGATTAAAAAGCATCTATATCTTTCAAACAGTATCACATTTTTTGAATCTAAAACACGTGTCACATTCTATGCTTCATATACTATAGGATTAAAAAAATGTTGAATTTTATGAAGTTTTGACCAAGTTAAGGTGGTTAGACATATGATTTTTTATATTTTTAAAATTTGTAATAAAAAATTCATAATTAATTATTTACTTGGAAAAAAATTACAAATAAATATGCATCACATCAGGACATGAGTCCTCTACTTATGTCTAAAATATTATAAAAAATAATTATCATTTTATTATGGTTAGGGTGGTTAGAAAGATACCTACTTCTTTTTTCTTTCCTCAAAATTTAAGTACTACTACATTGAAATTTCAAATTTTCACCAAATAGATTTAAAAAAAATAAAAATAAACCTAGTAGTTTAGAAAATACATTCAATTTGCTATAGATTCTATTCTTACATATTTTTGAAATAATATAGATAACTTATTCAAACTTTTACGTCAAGTTGCCTAACTCTAATTTTTCTAAATTTTTTGCCACTTAGGGGCCTATTTTTTCCATGATGATCTTGGACATACCCAAGAGTGGATGATTCTTTAGCCTCAAGATGATTGAAGTGGTCCAACATATAGTGGAGAGGTGGAAGTGAGAGTTTACATAGGGGGAGTGCGTATTGGAAAAGTTGTACCATGATATGCATGAGGTATGTTATAGGCAGGCCCTCAGCATCACACATGTGACACTACTCCAAGCTTGGGCCTGGAAGCACATGAGTGTTGCACAACTAGACATATTGATTCATGAAGTGCAAGATCAAACATTCCTAGTAGCATATTGGTGAAGATCTAATTATGGTTGGAGATTACATTATCAAGTGGTAGGGAGTTTGGAGGAGTGGTGATAGTAGCTAGATGGACTGAGGGGGGAGGATATTACATGGATGCCTTATCTAGGACAATGGTTATTTGGGTGGAAGAATGATAATAGGAGATGGAATGGGTACCTATTCTCATAGTACTACTTGATTGGGCGAGAACTATTTATTATAGAGCTACACAGACCTGATAAGGTGACCTGGTAGTACAGAGTATAACATGAGATCCTTACAACACTATAGATGTTCAAATGAGTTAGCTTCGAGTCAAGATCCATATGGGGGGAGTAGATCATAGTTGAGTTTTCCCACCAGATGTGGGATACAATCTCGATGAGGCCAACATAGGCCAGGGAGAATTATGATTGTGGATCTAATTCTTGGTGTGTTGGTATTTAGGTGATATGAGAGGGAGTTTGCTAGGCCATAGAGGAAGAGGAGGAGGGGTGGTAGGTAGCAGAGAGACAGTGACGTGATGATCGAGGAGGCGAGAGGGGAGGAGTAGGAAATGGAGGTGGATGCTCATGTAGTGGACCTATTGGCCATAGTACCTTATGCGCCACCACTACTAGAGGACCTCGTAGTGTTATTGACAGGAGCCCTGGTTCGATTAGGGATAACAAAGCATAGGTTGCAAGAGTCCAAGGATGATAGGGATAGATTACAAACATATGTGGAGAGTTTACAAGAGGAGGTGTAGTGGCTACAGGCTACACAACAAGACAAGGATGGAGCATTTGGGAGCCTGACAGATGATGTAACACCCCGCCGTTCAAACCCCAAAGGACAACTAGAAAAATTATAATAAAAGCACAATAATTTTTTTTGAAAGAGAAATATAGCATAGAATGAACATGAAAATCCAACACCTATATTACAAATAAACATATATACATCATAAACCATGTCCATTGGGGTACATGTGACAACATTGCTAATGTAAACCCAGACCAAGATGATGTTTAACTAACTACAAGAGTTCCACTTAACCATTACCTAGAGTTGCTCATTGTCGATTAAACAACCACATCATAATGTAAATAAACCATCTATCACATCTTTGAACATAATTACAAATATTGCCATAGAAACAACACCATTATGAATTGCATACTATGAAATGTTAACACATAAAAGTTCCAAGTATTTATATACATTTCATGAATGACAAAACACCCATCAAAGATCATACATTAAGGTCAAAGGTTACAATCATTACAATGATAATAAAATTTACATCGTATAAGAGATATAGTGATATAGATGTGTTCCTCAACATATAAGGGAACAATACAATAAGATAGATTGATACAACTAAAAAGGTAAATACAAGGTAACAAGACTGGCTTCGCCTTAGGTACAATCCTGAAGATGTCGCAAGAGGCACATATCTACATAGCTCGATCTTCAGTTGGGGACCCAATGGGGTGCACAACATGTTCCACCTGACCACGTGATCCCAAAAGACCACCCCATGCTAGGAGTTGACAATAAAGATCCCCATTCCTTAACTAAAACAGTCAAATGAACCAATAGCAAACCAAGCTCCACAACAAGGATAAAAATAACATAAGGTAACAACCCATAACATTACCATCACATAGCCACAACAAAATAATTAAAAGTCCTATGAAACCAAATGCAAATATTATAGATCAACATTAAGTAACCATAAGAGGTGCTAGAAACAATAGGATCCAAAGCATTCAAATGATATCACAATATCAACCAACAATAAATATCAAGGGCACCTTCCATTAACATCAATCTAGTTGCCATGAGGCATATGTGCAACACTGAATGATAGAACTTGGAGGCTTCAACAACAAACATCAAGAACCAATTGCCTCAATAATATCAATAATACAACAACACTCCCAGAGGCAACCAAACAAGAGAAAATAAACAGGTATTGTAGGAGAGTGTTATCGCATGGCCTTACATGGATTTTCCAAGCAACCTATCACAAGGTACCACCTCCATCTATGGTTATCCAGACTACCTATCTCAAGGTGACCACTCCATAGGGTGACTCATGTAGGACCACTTACCTTTCATGAGGACAAGGTAATGATCTTACCAACCAGGTCTTCTCATCCCATCCTTAGTCTGTGAAAGCACTAACATTATGGGTGAGGCTCATAATTAATCTTTTTTAGTGTTTAACTACCCAAGCCCACTAATTAGTTTTATTAGGTTATCACTTATTAAACAACCCTTCCATGGGTTACCCTAACAACCCCTTTGTGCATTGACCCCCATGAAGAGCCACTCTCCCTACGATACCAAAAACTAAATACAAGCAAGGGATGTACCTCAACTCACATAAAAATTAAGTGTGCATAACTCACAACATGCGAGGCAAGAACCATCTTGCAAACCATTCAATACTACTGAAACAAGAACAAGGAGGTACCACCCACAAGAACTCAAAATCAGAAATAGGATCAATACATCACAAAATTCCAACCATGGAAAATCAATATAATTCAATTTTCTCCATTGCCTCTAGAAGCCTAAAATACTGAAAATCCAAAAAATCCCACTAAGGGTAACTCAACACTTCAGGTTCCCAACCATCCCAAAATATGGCTATAAGAAAGTCAATTGCAAAAAGTCTCCTTATCCCTAACTTAACACAAGAGAAAAAATCACAATAGAGAACCACAAAATGGCTCCATGAAATTCATAATCACAAAAAAATGACAAGTGAAGAATAAGAGTGGCTATTTTATAACAAGATCTTCAAAACTCAATCAAGCTAATATAAACAATTCCATGCAAAAATAACCACAGTAATCAATGAATCACACAGTATTCAATTCACACTACCCTTGCATCACAAACATAATTACTCCAAGGATTAATCATTACTTTCATTTTGCACAATAGCAAAATCACTCAAACTCCACAATTCTAGCACATCAATCTAATAGGAAACAATCGACAATATGACCCATCATCTTAAGGAATGACGTAATCAATCATATCACATACTCATATAATCCTCAATAAAGAATAATATTAATGCATTAAATAACATTCTTACTTTCTAATTATCATACCTTAGCTACCCACTCTAGTCTATTTGATTGCATCTCACAACAAACCATTGTCCTACAATCAAAAATACCTTTCTTTTCTAGTATGAATTAAGATTACTCTATCACTAAAATTTATCTCATTAAATATTCAACAATTAATTGTTAGTGATCTTTTAAAACAATTTTGAAGAAGAATAGCATCCAATAACATAAACGAGGGATATAGTTTAGTAAATTAATTTATCACTTTACCTTATAGATTATATTTATATTCAAATTTGAACATATTTATGTACTATATTAAAAGATTAATCGTTGACTAGCCCTACTAAAAGATTTCTAATAAAATTAATAATTACTTACCTTTTACTAATTTACTAGCTCCCTTGAATTAATAATTATTAACTTTTTATTTCTAATAATTACTTATTAATCTTCTTTTCTTTTCTTTTGGGAATTGGTTTACTAAATTTAATAAAGGATTTACTAAGAAGGGATTATTATTTTATTTTATTTTATATATTTCCCTAACATGAGAACATGGGACTTCACATTTAGGGGCATAATTTTAATGTTTAATGATATTTGTTTCTTTATATTTATTAATTTACACCCTTAATTAGGGATCACGTGAGGGAAGGGAAAGAAATGCCACCTAAGCCTTGCTCAAGAGGGACTAAATCTAAACTAAGTTAAGCCCTTTTATTTTTGTATATGGAGGTCTAGGTGGGTCCCACGCTCCCATAAATTATGAATTGAAGTTGTGGAAGAGAAGACAAAAGAATCATATTATTAGCATGAATATTATCTGAAGACTACTATATAGACATTTATATTTAATACGCCCAAACAAATAATTAGTTTATGGGCAGCGATGGAGACAGCGAAGAGAATCAAGGAGGTTATTGAAACTTTTAAACTTCCTATTACATTCAAATGCCGCAGCTGAGACAGGTTGACAATGGAATCAGAGAGATTATTTAAACCTCTACAACATTCTAACTTCAAGTACTACAGTTGTGACAAGTTGCCAACGGATTCAGGAAGGCTATTTATACCCTTACAGTCTCTATGTTCAAGTGTTGCTGTTGTGACAGGCTGCAAAATGGATCGGGAGCATTATTTAAAATTTAAACACTTTCCAAAGTCTAAATTATACAGCTGCGATGATCACATATGAGCATTATATGAGGTTTAGGAAGGTTTTATTTGTATGAATGAATTGTAAGTTACCTAATGAGCTATGAGACGCTGATAATAGCAGTTTATTATCAATTGTTTCAGTTCCTTCATGGCACAAAGACTGCTTGACTCAAAGAATGTGCAAGAACAGAAAAGGTACATGAACTGTTTGACAAAATGCCTCAAAGAAATGTGATCTCTTGGAAAGAAAAAGTTGTAGGACATGTACAAAATAGATTTGTTGAAAAGGCTTAGGAAATGTTGCTGGGAGGTGCAACGGCTGAGACATGTTGACAATGAAAACAGAGAGATTATTTAAACCTCTACAACATTCTATTTTCAAGCGTGGCTGTTGTGGCAGGATGCAAGAGGCGTCAGGAACATTATTTGAATTTATACACCCTCCATTGTCTAATCACTGCAGTAGTGATAGGTTGTCCACGGGGTGAAGGCGACCATTGTAGAATATGAATAAAATGGATTTGTTAAAAAGGCTTTAGAAACTTTCAAGCAAATGCAATCGGTAGGTGCAAAAAAGCCGAACTCCACAGCCTTTTGCAGCATCCAGCCTGTCTATGCAGAGATGGTAGCTTGGAATACAGTAAGGAAATCCACTAGAACATAATGAAAGTGGGGGTGGATTCTTTCCTGACGTTGCAGTGGCAAGTGCCCTGGTAGACAGGTATGAATAATGTAGAAGCAAAGAAGAGGCACATGAATTGTTTTATGATGAAATAAAATACAACCATTAAAGTGTTCTATCAATGATCAGATTCCCAAAATATAAAGTCTATGAAGCAAAAGCAGGTGACTTACCTCAACATTTTGCACAAATTGAAACACTGTTGCCCACATGCTGATAGGAGTAGATGGTAGAATTCTACACCATATAAAGGACATTCCTTAGGAAATGACCAACAACTGATTCCATGTCATGGTTTCTCTTAGGAAACTCTGCCTCTAAATCCCCCAAAAATGCAAGATATTGCATACAAAAAGCAATAGTTGAAAATCTCACACTTTGCCCACCATTTCACAAAGGAAAATCACCCAGGAAAATGGTCGGCTGGGAAAAATGCCTCAAAAAATATGGTCATTGGAAAGTAAAGATTGTTGGATATGCGCATACTCCATTTTGTTGAAAAGACCTTCATGCGTCTAATCTCCCTCCCTCTGCTTCCCTTCGTAAACAATGTATATCCCTACAGAAACCCCATCCCCCATAAAAGGAAAAGTTTTGCAGGAAAGAATACCACGTTCAGGGCATGTAAGAAGAGGAAGTCAAAACCAAGCACGTGGAAAGCTAGGAGCCAGGTGGAGAAAAAAAAGGGCAAGGATAGGTGCAGCTGTTAGCCTCTAGCAAAGTTTATTATTATGCCAATTTTATATATGTATATATTATTATTATTATTACTATTTTTTCTTATTCATTATTTATCTAATTGATTACTAACCTCATTGCTAAGTCTATTCGCTAAAATTTTAAGATTTTTAATAAGGTCACAGTTGATATTGATGTTCCTCTACACCCAAGGAAAAGAATAAATTATTATTGTTTCATCTATATATTTAATTGCCAATTATTTGAATTCATTTATCCATATATATATATATATATATATATCTTCTTTATACTCAAATATTTTATTTACGTTAAAGAGTAATTTTAAATTATAACAATAATAATTATCTTTTTATAATTAAATAAATTATTTCTAATATATATTATGGTACTATAAAAGAAACCTGAATTAAGCAAGAGAATATATATATATTAATAGAAAGAAAAGAAGAAGAAATGGTTTAAGTAATTAATCGAATACATAATATGTACCTTTTTACATACTCTTATATCAAATTAATAATATGCTCTTTATTCAGTAGTGGGATAATCCTCCAAATTTAAACTAGATTCTACAGACTACCCTCTTACCCAGGATAGAAATAATACAATCCCCTAGATCCAAAATATCAACTTTATTAAGATTGTCCCGCCCATGCACAAATTGGGAGTTTTTGAATGGGTTGATGGCCTCAAAAGAATGTGCAAGCATGTGGTCTATTAAGAAAATTACAAAAGGGAGATGATTTTGCAAAATATTT
The DNA here is from genome assembly GCA_007258455.2 of Sequoia sempervirens. Taxonomy (NCBI): domain Eukaryota; kingdom Viridiplantae; phylum Streptophyta; class Pinopsida; order Cupressales; family Cupressaceae; genus Sequoia; species Sequoia sempervirens. Next base: position 692,410,407 of record VDFB02271358.1, read on the forward strand.
GTACATGTAGATTGTTTTCCTCATTGGGGTTGAGAGATGACTCTTGTTTTCTTAAAGGATAGCCAAAGGAGATCACTTAAATGGTGTGTCTAAGATTTATTTATTTATATATTTCATATCATTCTTGAAAGTTATAGGTCATCAGAGGCATTTCAAATTTAGACATAATACCAGAAAATGCATATATTACATACCAATACCATTCATGCGCTTGGGTGATCAGCTTGGATTTACTACATTATATGAAGTGGAGTTTGACCAAGTGGACCTTGGAGACATTGTGACAAAGTCTCATAATCTAATATAGGCAGAGCAGATAACTTATTGTTTCAACATTTGTTTTGACAGATGTTGTAGTTGTAATTTTTTTGGCAGGTATGTACGTAAAACAGACAAGGAACATATAATCCATTTCTATGTAACAAAACCCATATAATTCTATGTGCTCTAAACTTCAATCAATGATTGAATTCCTCTTGACACCGCAATTTAATTTAATTACCTAATTGAACAAGGCATAATTATCAACAAAATTACAAATAACACTTACGCCAACAATCCAAAAAGACCAATTTAGAGGGGCACTACATATGAGATGGGGGTGCACTGCAGATAGTAGAGAGATAGAGAGAGAGATGATTAGAGGAGGTAGTTGGATGAAGTGAAAATAGAGAGATGAGGCTTGGGAGAGACCTAAGTGTGCAGAGATAGCCATGAGAGATGCAAGGGATAATTAGAGAGGGATGAGTCATTAGAGGCCTAGGTGCAGACTCTGAAAGGCAAGAGGGATGAGGTGGTGAGGAGGATATCCCAGCTAGAGTCATAGGTTGAGTAGATGAGATTTTCTCAGAAGGTGTGGGAGAGGGAGGGATGTTAAATCATGCAATAGAGGGATAGATCCGAATAGAGAGGGATATGGTGAGGACACCGGTGGTGGGAGATATCGATGTTAAGATAGAGGCCAAATATTACATGAGTGCTTATTTCTGGGAGGTGCCAAATCTAGCATGGAGAGTGCCTCCATATGTTAGAGCAATGCTATATATGCTAGCACCCTCACATTCAGGTGCCAGTCACATGCATGGTTATAGCAGTTATCACGAGACGCCCCCCCTAGCCAAGGTGTAGTGCCAGACTCCCCATAGAGTTTAAACATCAGGAGGAGTGGATAGAGAGGGGATGCATACAAGTTTCAAATTTTGACATTTGCATGGTGGATGGGAGTTCTTGTAGATAGAGACTACAAATTATTTCATATAGATTCCAGCAATTGATTCATTCATTTATTTGTTTATTCTTTAATCTTTATTCTTTTGGGACACCATGATGTGTCAAATGTAGTCTTTGTATTTGATTATTCACTTGCACTTGTACCTTTATTTGATGGGATTTCATGGAAATTTGTGATGGAATTGTTACATTATTATGGATTTTCATGGACTTTTATGATATTTTATTATGAACTATGATGGACACATGATGAACACCATTTTTTTTCACACACACACACACACACATATATATATGATATGTAGTGGACATTGATGCGATATGGATGTTCATAATGTGATATCATGGATGTTTATAATGCTTATGTGTATGGTTATGCTTATGTCTATGTGAGTGATGTGGATGAAATGTGTTATGTCTAATGCTTTGTGATGCAGGATGTGATGGATGATTTATTATTTTATGATATATGCTATGGATGTGATACTAATGGCGTGTGATGGATGGCAACATTATTGTGATTTGTGATGTGTGTATATGGGATATGATATGACAATGGATCATGCACAAATGATCAATAATGTATGGATGATTGCATTATAACAATTAATACTATATGTGTGATGGGATATGAAAATATGTAATGGATGCACTATTCATATGTGATCATGTTATGGATGAATGCGATAAATGTAATGTAATGCAATGTATGCAATGAAATGAAATAATGTGTTTAGAAGAACAAAGTCTCTTAACAACATAAAATGATAATGCAATGAGATGAAATGATAATGAAAATGAAGTCAAGATGCATGGAATAACCAATCTATATTAATATAAACAACTTAAGATGATCAAGTGAAAATGCTAATGCACTAAAGTGATAATGAAATGAAATGAACTTAAGATGCTTAGAATAACATATCTATATTAATCTAAACAACTTAAGATTGTTATGGAAATGATAATGAAATGAGATGAAATAATATGAAATGAACATAAGATGCTTAAGATAACCTTAATTATAAACAACTTAATATGATTATGGGAGTGTTAATGCAATGAAATGATAATGAACTTAAGATAAAAATGATAGTGCATTGAAATGATAATGATATGAAATGAACTTAAGATGCTTAGAATAACCAATCTATATTAATCTAAACAACTTAAGATGATGATGAGAATGGTAATGCAATAGATGAAATGATATGAAATGAACTTAAGATGCTTATAATAACCAATCTAGATTAATCTAAACAACTTAAGATTATAATTAAAATGACAATTCAATGAAATGAAATGACCCCAAATGAAAATGAACATGCATAGTGAGATGAATGATGATGGTGTGAGAGTGCACCTATCAAAACTGTAGGAAACTTGTTAGGAAGAATAAGTGAGGGAAGAATATTTATACAACCAAAATCACTAACCATAGGGTAGGGGAATAATGGATGGGGATAAATGCAATGGAATGAGATGGTAAATGAAATGCAAATATAATGCCATTTTTCCATATTAGGAGAATTTATTTTTTCTATAGCATAGGACACAATACACAAAGGTATGAAGAACTGGGGCTGATTAGTGTCAAATGCATAAAAAAAACATAGCAAACAAGAAGGCTATCCAAAAACCCCAAAGCCATGATGGCTCTAGTTGGGCTTGATGTTCAAATAACCTCAAACACAAAGGATGCCCTTGCATAACACAAGATCATAGGGATCTTGGTGGGTACTATGTGAGACAACCAAGATGACAAGCTCACACAAAAAGAAATCAAGATATGCCCCTATGTTTACCTATCAAAGCACACCATGATATGATGGATCATGGAAACCATGATGAGTTATAATAGAGAGCTCAAATGATAAAAAAAATATCGAAAGCACCAAAATATCATAATAAATTTTAATCATCATTTTCCATAAGATCAATAGGTGGATAATGTTGATGTGGTCTAATTTAAGGAAGGATACATCCTATTACGGCCAAAGATGGAGGGTAAATTAGGTGATCAACATGACACGAGATACTCAAAACTGATTAGACCTCTTGATATGAATGGATTTTTCTTTTAGGAACTAGCTGGATATGGACATACTTAATGACATGGCATGACACAAAGATACACCCTAAGGAAAAACCTAGGGTCTTGGGGGCTCATCGATTAATTTCCTTACCTACAAGAAAGCATAGAGACCTTGTAGTCTGATAAATGACCAACAACAAACCATGGATAAAAATGGAAAGAGGACGATGGAGAACTCAACGGATTACCAAGATAGGATGAAAAAATGCCTAAGGGGCTGATCAAATGATTAGCCTTGCCTACATGAAAGTGCAAGGGCGACATAATTTGAAAAAATGGATGAAAGAAAATATGGGACCTAATGGTGACTGACATGATGAAGGACCCTAGATGAGGATGTGAGACTGAGAGACAAGACCAATGTGTAGGTGATAGAAAGCTTAGATTTAGGATAAAAGCTTAGGATTTAGGATAGCCAATCTGAATTTTCTAATGCTCAATCAAAATATACCAAGCGATAGATAAATAGGATGTTGATGGGGGGATGTGTCTAATAGGATGTGAGGATATGATATGCAGAAAGGACAGATGGAAGAATAAAGGAAAATAGGATGCAAGGTAGATAATGATTAATCCCTTGATTAATGACACTTGTTACCAAGTTTTCACTAAATGTACTTATCCAAGGTGCCACCAAGGGTGGTTTTAACCATAGGATGAATTATTTCTCTTTATTATTTTTGAATTGTTTATTTTTTTTACCTTTTTTTGTATTTTTGTTGACTTTTTACTTTTTTGGTATTTTTCTAGGTAGGATAACCTAGCTAAATTAGGTATAGAACCATTTTAGATGCATTATGTTGATAGAATCCTCCAAGGGTTCCCGCTTAGGTGTGGTAAGCTAATATGCCCCAAAACCATATTTGGAAGTGACAACATATGGACCCAACCAATTTGTTTTGAACTTTCCCTTCTTTTCTCAATCATACTAAATGCATTGATTCTCCTTCAAGACAAGATTTCCAACACTGAATTCATAGGGATGAACCTTCTTGTTGTAATAACTTCTCCTAAGATGGTGCTAACACGCTTGGAGATGATTGCAGGCCTTGAAAAACTTTTCATCCAGGAGTTCCAGTTGACTTAATCTTGTGACTTAAGCATCTTCATCACTGAAGAGAAACTTTAGAGAGATTCAAAGTGATGGGATCTTGACCTCAATCAACAAGATAACATCAACACCATAAATGAAGAAGTATGGAGTAGAACTAGTGGGAGTGTGGATGGATGTGTGGTATGACCAAATGGAGGGATTAAGATAGAAGTACCAATCTTGACATGTTGTTGACAACCTTTTTGAGGATCTTGATAAGAGTTTTGTTGGTTACTTCAGCTTGACCATTACCTTAAGGGTAATAGGAAGTAGACCAATAATGTTGGATATGATAGGTCTCACAAAGTTGTTTCATATACTAGTTTTTGAAGTGTTTTCCATTATCAGTGATGATGGTGGAAGGGATTCCATATGTATAGAAGGTATGGAAAAGGATGAATTTAAAGATCTGAATACCAATGATTTGAGAAAGTGGAAATGCTTCAACCCATTTGGTGAAGTATTTAGTAGTAGTGATTATGAAGGTATGACCATCAGATGATGGAGGGTAAAACTTGTTGATTAAGTCAAAGTCCCATTGTGAAAAAGGCCACAATGCAATGATAGGATACAAATCTTGTGCAGGAGCATGGATTAAATCTATTTATTGTTGATAGGGTATACATTTTTTCATGAACTCATAAGCATCATGCTCCATGGTGGGAAAATAGTATCCTACAATGAGAATTTTCTTGGCTAAGGAAATGCCATTAGAATGAGACCCACAGATACCAAGTTATGCACCTTAATTAATTTAACGTGGGATTCTGATTCAGTGGGACACCGAAGGATAGTGCCATCATACCTCGAATCATAGAGTGTATCTCCCACTATTGTCTATTGGGAAGCACATTGGATAAATAATTTAGGTTGGTTCCAAGTAAGATCAAATGGTAGGATGTTGTTGTGGAGATAAGCATAAATGTCATGAAACCATAGTTATTTGAGACCTATTATATCACACACCATCTCATTGTTAGGTACATTGTATGCTAGGATTAAGAGTTGTTCAACAAGGTACTCATAATCCATTCGATCTTTGGGCATGTCAATGAGAGAGCCAATTGTATCCACGGCATCATTTTCCTTGTTTTGTACTCTAGGAATCTATTGAAACTAGATGTGGGTGAAATACCTCTTGAAGTCATCTACCATGTGCTTATAAGGAAGTAGTTTATCATATTTGGTTTGAAACTCATCTTTTACCTGTTTAACTATCAATTGAGAATCACTAAAGACATGAAGATGAGTGATGTTTCATTAGACTTTGATTCTAAGGCTAGTGATTAAAGCTTCATATTTTGTGATGATTTTTGTGCATGGAAAAGCTAGTCTGAATGACTTTAGAATGTAGTCACCTTAAGGGGTGATGAAGAGGATTCCTACACCAGCTCCATTATGCATATATGACCCATCAAAATATAGTGTCCATGTATAAAATTATGAGATTGTAAGGACACCTTCATCAATAAACTCTGCTACTAACGAATATGTATCTACTAAAGGAGCATCTTACAGTTGATTTGCTATTACTTTCCCTTTAATTGCTTTATTGTCCACATACTCTATGTCAAAATCACTCAGTAGAATAACCCACTTAGCCATGCAACCAGTTAATGATGTTTTTGATAATAGGTATTTGAGTGGATCAACTTTTGATATGAGTTTCATAGGATGGTTGAGCATGTAGTGACACAAATTTTGTGAACTAAAAACAACTACCAAGTAGGATTTTTCCATATATGAATAATTAAGCTTGTAGCTCACAAGTGTGTGGCTGATAGAGTAGATGTCACAATCCTTGGTGAACTCATCGTGTTGTGCCAACAATGCCCCCAATGCAACTAATGTGGCTGAGATGTATAGCAATAGTGGCTTACTTGGGATGGGAGGCATTAACATGGGTGGATTAGCTATGTACTCCTTGATCTTGTCGAACCCTCACTAACACTTTGGATCTAATTTAAAAGTGATGTCTTTGCAAAAGAGGTGTGTGAATGACTAGTATTTATTAGCAATCTGGGCTATGAATCGCTTGATAGACTATAAATTTCATTGTAGACTTCATAATTGTTTCAAATTGCAAGGCAAGGTAATTTCCATTATTTCTTTGAATTTTTTTGTATACACTACAATGCCCCTTCTTGATATGATAAATCTTAAAAAATTTCCAGATGTGACCTTGAACACACACCTTTTTGGATTCGGGCATAACTTGTATTCCTCTAATTGCTCAAAGATTTTCCTGAGGATCTTGGGATGATCTTCTCTTGTCCTGGATTTTCCTAGTAGATCATCAACATAATATTCCATTGTGATATGGATGAGGTTGTGGAAGATGACGGTCATTGCACATTGGTAGGTTTCCCGCACACTCTTGAGGCTGAAGGGCATGACATTGTAGCAGAAAGTGCCATAGAGGGTAGTGAAGGTAGTCTTATGTTGATCTTCAGGTGCAATTCAAATTTGTTTGTAGCTAGAAGACCCATCCATAAGCGATAGCGTGGAATGTCCTATTGTAAGATCTACAAACATTTCTATGTTAGGGAGTGGAAAATCATCTTTTGGGCAGGTTTTATTGAGATCCCAAAAATTTGTATAGTTTCTAATATTCCTATTTGGTTTAGCCATAGGCACTATGTTGGATATCCAATGGGAGTAATCAATTGGTTTGATGAATTTAACATCTAAAACTATTCCAATTCCTTCTTGACAAGTAGTGCCACTTGTGGCTACATCTTTCTAAGCTTCTTTTTAATGGGTTTTGCATTTAGATGGACATCAAGATGGTCCACAACCAATGTGGAATCCAATTCTGGCATATTTGAATAGGACCATGAAAAGTTAATGATCCCTTTAGCAAATTGAAAATGATGGGATATTCTTCCTCTGACAATGAATTGGCCACATAGGTGATCTTATTGGAACTCTCACATTTTGCAAATTTGAACTGTCCATTTCATAAATTTTACCTATGCGCTCTCAGAAGTGAACCTGAGAAATCTGCCTAAGTGAGCTAATTTGGAGGGTAATTATTGATTTTCACACAAAACCCCTTTGTAAACCCACTCATGCAATATATGTAAATGTGTGTGTCAATTTTTAGATTCCCATGATAATTTTTGATGAGGTTTTAAAAAGTGAAGCTAGAGGGTTTTGGTACTATTTTGTTGTTTGCAAACTTTTAGTTTTACAAAGTAGCCTCCTATTCGAGCTTGTATTTTGCAACCAGATGATCGTCATGTCAAAATGATTTTTTCTCTCAGTTCTCCATGCCTAAATGAACTCCCATGTCAGGTTTCAGATCCTCATGATTTGATTTTCTATTTTTAACAAATTAAAAGTAAATGTGATTTGTTCAATTTTGCACCTACGTTTTCTAACAATGTTTCAAGGAGGTTAACTTTGACCTTCAACATCTTTTGATGGGAAATGATTCAATAAAATCCCTCTTGTACATGTGCTCAATGTACCAAAATGAGCTAGTGTGTCCCAGTGGCAGCTCTCCATGAGTTTATTTGATATTTTTTCAATGAGCTGATTGGGTGAGTTTTAATTGATTTTGAATAGGCTGTTGTTGCAGAAAGTTCAACTAAGAAAATTTGAAAATGAATTTATTTTTCCTCATGATTTGTTTCTTTGATCCATCTATTGCACTCCATTCTTGTGATGAATTTCTACATGCCTATAAATTTTCAGGACTCCATGCAGTCATTTGCCTAGTTTTCTAGGCTGATTCTAGAGGCCACTTGACTAGTTTTCACCATTATACAAAAAGGCCAGAAAGCATATTTTAATAAAAACCTAGTTCATCTTTTCACTCCAAAGGCATTTTGAGGCTGTTTCATGTCAAATTGAGCATAAAATTTGTTTGAAAATTATTAATTTTTACCTGGTCCCAAATGGCGACCTGACATGCTTTCCATAATTGTGAAATTTCACTTCAAATAAATGGTTGTGAATTCAAGAGTTGTGTCATGGAAGAAGAGGATTAAGATAAAGTATTGTTTCACTTGAATTACCATGGGTCTTGCAAATGAGTGAGATTCTCAAACTTTTGAAGATATAAGCTCTTCACAGGTCTTTTCTAATAGAGTATACACAAGTTTTCACCATTGAATGAAAAGGTCATGCTTCATTTTTAGCTACCATGGAAGAAGTCACAACACTATTTAATCATGAAAAAAAAAAAGCCAATACTATCTCGGAAATGGATTGAAATGTGACCAAGTTAAACTAGTAATATATTAGAATCACAATCACAATAAATAAAAAATCATCATATGTTTTGTGCCTCCTCTTGAGAAATAACATCCACTATTTGCTTGTGTGGAATTCAAAAGGTGCATTGCAAGGAGAGGTCTATTATTTTCAAAAGGGAATCATCAAATGATGATAAAGGAGGCACCTAAGGTAAATTAAAAAATTAGATGCATCCCAAATAAAATATTCTTGCTACACATATTGGCAATTGTTGTGTTGGTTGAGAATGGATAGAAGAAAATTTAATAGAAGACATCTCTACTCAGATGCCTAGTGCATAGGAAAATCAAGCACATGTTTATTTTTCATAGGGCAATGTGTGCTCACTTTTAAATAGATGCAAAATATGGAGGCATATGCTAGACACATCGACCATGGGGGAAACCACACACCAATCAAAGGGGTAGTAACTACACCAGTCAAAGGATGTTCAATATGAAAATCCATCAACGTATGGTGAGAGAGAAAACAATGAGGAAAGTGTCTTGAGGTGCCAGCATAGGATGATAAAATATATTTTTTGAAAGTCTTCAGCGTACCATAATCATAGAGTATACAACACATATGTATTAAAAAGACTTTAGAAACTCTTCACCAAAACATGATGTAGGGTACGGAGCTCACTCAAAGTGCATAGGAAAGGCACATACATTGAAGACTGAAGTTTCAAAACAATGTAGTCTCATGGGCCACCTTGATTACAACTCACATAAAATGAATGTGGTAAAAAAGGAACACCAGAGGTAGCGAGTATGCAAAAAATGAATTCGTTGATAAGACTTTGAAGCCTACAAAGCAAGTGGGATGCCAAAATGGAGGAGGGCGTCATTACCAGATGAGAATAGGGTGCCACTAATGTAGGTGGAGGAAGATGTAACACAAGGATGAGCCATCACCATTCTCACTTAAGAGTTGCAGAGACCCGGGCACAAAGATGAAGTTAGGGAAAAATAGGGTAAGCAGGTAAATCAACGGAGGAGAACCAAGATGGAATGAAGCAAGATCTTGGCCATCCCCTAAAATCTCATGGCCCAAAGTTGTGAGATAGCGAGAATGCAAGTGAAGGATGGGCCCGTTTCATTTTGAAAGGGCAAAGGATTTTAAAAAAACTAAAGGAAGCCCGATGAAATTAAAGAGCCCAATGAAATTAAAGGCTAAACAATTAAAATTAAAACATTTCCCAATAAATCCAGGTTGATTTTAAATGAAAATATTTAATTGTTGAAGATATGCATAGGTAAAATCTTCATTTTCCAAGTAATTTTTTTAAAAGGGGCTTTCACTTCTAAAGTGAAACTGTAATAACCCATCCATACCCAAAAATTTACCACTACTTTTTTCTTGTTTCTTGATTATTATCTCATTATGTGTTTATTCAATTATATACTCAGGTACTTCTATCCATACGAGATAGGCATCCATCCATCCGAGATAGGCATCCAACCACATGGGTTAGGTATTTGTCCATACGGGACAAGGGTTCATCTATCCATTCGGGATAGGCATCTACCCATAAAAGATAGGAATGTGCTCTGGCCAGAGACTTAGACTCATCGAGACCATCCGAGTCCCGAGTCACTCACTAAAGACTACACCTTCCCTTAGAGGTTCACCGAGGTCGTCATCCTTAGGAGTATGAAAGATTAACTATACAGCTTGAGTCCCACCTCAGAATTTGGCCTAAGGCCTTAGGGAGTCAAGCAAATCCATTCAGGATTCCTTCTGAGTATATAAAGAATGTGTTTTAATCTTACTTTTATGTTACACAATATTACACCCCCCCTTAACAATCAAGCAATTCTCCTGAATTATTAATTATTAATTTATTTTTAATCTAACTTTTCCTAACCCCATCCCCGAACGCCTGAGGTACTGGGAGCATTCTCCATTTCCCATACCGCCTACATACCCTGTTTCCAAATAGGATCAAGGCGTAAAATATGTAGTTCTATTTTGTAAACTATGTTTGATGTGAACTATTTTGTGGGTACGCACCCCTTTCTAGGGCCTTATTTCCCTAAACAATTCCTCTTCGACTGCTACCCACAAAGGGGAGCAATGAAAAAAAAGAAGTATAAGTAGATAGTCTCCTAGACTATTACTTGTTTCCTAGATATCTAAATCCTCATTCCTAATGACGTCTCCCTTGAACCCATTTGAGATTGAATTAACATATCTTCAAAATAAATTCTATCAATCCTACAATGAGGTTTTCTAGGTTTGAACTAGTGAAGTTTTTGTTCATTTACAATTATCTTATTAAATTACCGATCCAAGAGAGATTACCTGTCTCTTGGATTTTAATACGATAGATGTTCCTTATTACTCCCCTGCGATTTAAAGGGATGGTGCCACATACGCCATTGTTGCAACTATATTAGGCTATGGATGTAGTAGCTCAAGCGCGACGACATTACCTGTAAACATGAGCCAGAGGCACCGCTGATACAGAACACTGCTAGGTTTTAGTTTCAACTCTTGATTAATGTTTACTTAGCTAAGAAAGGAAATAACAACTATCTAATTTCTTCTTGCAAGATAACATACTTTTGAAAATGAAATGAACATTATTATGTACTAACTACACCATGGCCAATAAATTTTGAGATACTAATCTACCTTTTCAAAATAAATAATAAATTGGGATTGAACATTTCATACATAAGGAAAGTAAATAATTACTAAGGATTAATGCAATGCCATTATTTATTAATTATCCTCTTAAATAAATTTAGCTATCATTTAATTCATCAATCATTAACCACTTGACAAACTATAATTAATTTAATTTTATTGACATTTCTATTCTATTTTGTAAGTAAATTAGTTACATAATAACATTAATTTATCACAAATTCACTAAGTGAAAAGAAAAATTAAATAAGTTGAAGTAAGTCATTAAAATACATTGTGTGAAAGTCAATTAAGTTACCTTAATATTAATTATATGAAAAGAAAGAGAATAATAATAATAGTAATAATTTTACTCATTACTCTACTAACTAAAGAAAAGCATACATTTAAAGAAAGTATCCATTTTCATGAAAAAAAAATAAAATTAATATTTCTAAAAGAATTATAAAATAATTTATAAGTAAATAATCCATTTTTAAAAATAAACAAATCTGATTTTGTGATTCATAAAATAATTTAGAAGTAGATAATCCATTTAAAAAAACAAATCTGATTTTTGTGAAGTATAAAATAATTTAGAAGTAAATAATCCATTTTAAAAAAACAAATCTGATTTTGTGAATTATAAAATAATTTAGAAGTAAATAGTATGTTTAAAAAAAAAACAAATCTGATTTTGTGAATTATAAAATAATTTAGAAGTAAATAATCCATTTTAAAAAAACAAATCTGATTTTGTGCTTTATAGTTTTAAATTTCTATTTTGTACAACTTACTTAAATTATTTCCTTTATAAAAGAAATCTTTTATTTATTTATTTTTCTTTTTCTTAATTTATTGTTATAGTTTCCCCTTCTAATTGATTTGTTGAAAAATCAAAGAATATTTCCTTTTGCCATAGTTTTATAATTTTTGTTTAAGAAACATTTCTAAAAGAAAAACATGAAAAAAAATATTTCTTCAAGTTTCCAAATTTTAAATTACCAATATTCCCTTTAAGTTTCTGATTTTAGAATTACTGGTATAAAAATACATCAGATCAAATTTATTCACTTATTATTAAACAATTTAATTATTTCCCTTTTTCATGTATAAGCTTGATAAACGATCTCTTTAATCAAGTAACTATTATCTTAGTTTTAATATTTAAAATATAATTTAATTCATTTAATACAATTTTACAAATAAAAGTATTAACAAAAACTAAAATTTCAAATCACTAAAATTTATTATATAAATTAGTAACAATTTATATTGTAAGGAAAAGACCCAAGGAAGTTAATAAAAATTACACTCTATTATTTGAAGAGATTTGATAAGGTTTTCTAAGAAGCCTTATAAACTTAAGATGGTTTATACATGTTTTGTACATACATTTCAATTAAAGCTTTTTAGCAAAATAATTTATTTATTTTAATGAGAAAGTTACATTATAACATCAATGAATCCTTTGAAACAAAAAACAAATAAATTTTCAATAAATTTTTAGAAAATTCTCAATTATGTTTTCAATAATTTGTTTTTTTTTATTAATAAGAAGTCAAGCACGAATTGAGTAAATTTTAATCTAATTAGGCAATATTCAAATGAAAATAAAAAATAAATTTCGAGAGAGAGGTAAGATAAATTTTATTTTAGAAAGTATTTTTTTTTTATTAAAACTTTTCTTTAGATAAGATTTAATTTATGTTTTACAAGAATTTTATTTTTACTTATTCTTCAATAGAATTTTAAGAAAATAAAAATAAGAACAAAATGTTTTATCAATCTTAAATCTTAGCATAAGTAAATATTTTAAACCTTAGCATAAAACTTAATCTTTCCTATAAAATTATTATCAAATTTAAATCTAACTCATTTGAAAGCAAAGTTGTCATGGAGTAAAAGAAATTAGTCTAGATCAATTAAGGGAGAAGGGAGCATCATTGATACCTACCTGTAACTCCTTTCTCTGTTGAATCCACGCTCTTTGATCCTTCCAATTCTTTTCTCTTCTACAACCAAGCACGGAAAAATGTCCTCCTCCTACTTCCTATCTTTCCTAAAAACTTACTATGCAAAGTAAGGTATGGAATCAAGAATGAAAATCAATGTTTTGAAAATTTATTTTTTTCTTCCTCCGTAAAAAGAGGTTAGAGAGCCATATTTATAGCAAATTGCATACTATTTCAATCATCAAGGTTTGTTGGTAAGATCAGCGGTCAAGATTTAATATTGAAAATCAATGATTAAGATTGGAAAAGTGAAGGGAAAGTTTCTATTTTAACTCATGAGGAGATAATGATAACTTTTAAATTTAAAAATATGGATAAAGATGCAACAGTTAAGATTGGGAAGGTGAAGGGAAAGTTTCTATTTTAACTCATGAGGGGATAATGATAAAAATTTTAAATTTAAAAATATGGATAAAGTTGCAATAGTTAAGATTGAGAAGGTGAAGGGAAAGTTTCTATTTTAACTCATGAGGGGATAATGATAAAATTTTAATTTTAAAATTATGGATAAAGATGTACTTGAAGTTTCTTATTTTACATATAGTTATAAAATGATGTTTCTAAAAAAAATGAATAGTTGATTGATAAGGGAAGATTTAATTCCTAAATGAGTGGGAAAAAAAGATTAGGATGATGAAGTAGGAAAATAAACCAACTTAATTGAATAATCAAAGAGTCTTATTTCAAATGTTCTAGAAGGAGGGTTGTGACAGAAATCAAGGTATTATGGGAAAAAAAATTAATGGTGAGTACAATGGGGGCGGGTTAAATATTTAAACCCAAATAAAGTTTAAACATTTCCATGTGAACGAGTAATGGGGAGATAAATAATGGGGAAAATATTTTAAATATTTCAAATGTAGTGGGCAAGGTGAATTATTTTATATTGTTGGAAGGTAAAAATGAGTGAATGTTTTAAATGCAAAATTTAAAACATTATATGCATGTAGAGATATGAGTAAAGTGGATTTTATATTCACTTTATGCTTGAAAGCCATTATTTTCTAGGAAATAAAGTATTGCTGCAACAAATAGAGAGCAAAATGAAATATTTGCATGAGAGATTACATAAGAGGTATTTTTACATTGGAGGGTGAAGTTTTTCATAGGCTGTTAAATTTTTTGTTGGAGATGAGCAAAGGAAAATTGGAGGAAAATTTTGTTGCAAGGAGAGAGGAGAGAGGCTTTTCTTTTGTTGATCAACGAAAAAGAAGTTGCCATGTGTCTTCAACGAATTAGTTTTAGGGCTACTTTTGTTTCCTTTTATTCTAATTCCCTTCTCATTTGTAAAAGGGTTTCAATTTTCTAAAAGTTTTGCAAGTCAGGTAGAAGCTCTGGGTAAAATTGTAAAGCTAGGATGAATTGTAACTGAGTCATTAATCTAAAAGTGTTTGTGTTTTGAATTATGCTTTCATGTTTATTTTACCGAATAATTATCTCCATGGTTGAACTATAATACTCTTTTGGATTCAATAATAATTATTATTTGAGTCTTTTCATGCACATTTGTTGCATTTGAGTTACAATAGTTGTTTCCTTCTATTATGTGAATGATGTAATTGCTTTAATGAGTGAAAATTGTAGTTTATTATTACCTATTGTTTAGGGGATAGTGTAATTGCTTCAAAACATATGACAGGAATGTTGTGTTTTAGGTGGATTTGTAGAGAAGGATTATCAGATAAAGCTTCATTGGTCTAGTTGTCATAACATGAGAAAATTTTCAAATATCTTCAAAACATGTTTAACACTAGAGGATGAAGTGCTTGTTATATGACTCCATAGCCCATTTCTTGGCACTGGTCAATTATCATACTTTTGTTGTTTTAAATTTGTCCCAATTCTTTAAATCAAAAGCTATTTAAATTATGTATTTTGAGTTATGTGTTTGCCATGTTCTCCATGCTAGTTTCTGAAATTCACTCAATGTCTTGCCAATGTCAAGTGATATTTTATGTTTCTCAGTATAATTCTATGAGAGAATTATCTGTTAAACAATATACTATTAATTGTGTGTTTGAATATTTAGATGTTGCTAAAGGGTCACCCCCTAGGTCTTATAGAGCCTGAAGTGTAGGGGAAATGTGTTCTCATTCCATTTCCTGTTAGTTGGTCAAATCCACCATTGAGTCTAATCATTAGAAAGTGGGTATTCTATAGGGCTCATTGAATTGTTTGATTTGGAGAACCAACAAAATGGTGACTCTACTAGGAAAAGTTTAGAATTTTTCTCTAAGAATTTGCAAACATTCATGGATGTGATGGGGGATTATGAGGTAAATCATGAGGCCATTGTTATGAAACTTTTTGTTCAATCCTTGAAGGATGATGCCAGGAATTGGTTCTCATATTTACCGACATGTCCTATAGCTTCATGGAGATAGTTTATGACAACATTTGTTGAGAAATTTGGTGAAAGGATAAATCCAAGTGTGGTAAGAAGAAACTTTATTGAAATCCATATAAGAAAGGATGAGTTGGTCCCTATTTTAAATCTTTGATTTACAAAGGCAATAAGGGAAATTCTAGAAAATATATAACCAAATGATGTTGAGTGTTGGGTTGTGTATCTTGGTGCATTTGATAGCAAGATGAGCTATCTATCAAGAGATAAAGATCCCACAACATCGCTTCATGCATATCAAACTGCCATGGATATTGAGAACAATTTGAAATATTCAATGATGAAAGGACATTTGGCTGCAAGTGTTGGTTATCCCAATACACCTCATGCAAATAAAATTCAAGGATTAGATAGAAGAAAATATTGTCAAGATGACAATGCTCCTGCTGTTATGATTTCTTCATCATCACAGTAAGAACATCATAGTGAGCTTCAAGTTGAACATCAACAAAATTTGAGCAATGTTGATCAAAAATATTTTGTGCAAGAATTGTATGAGATGAAAAGATAAGAGGGAGAATCACCATATAAGTTGTTTTTGAGATATTTGGATGCTTTGATAGAAGTCCCCAAAGATTTTAGACTTGAGGATTATGTGTGCATTGATTTTTTTTGTGAGATTTATGAATATGGACTGTGTACTTTACCAGAGGAATTGAAGCCCCATAGCTTTGACCAAGTACCTAATTGGATAAGGATTGTAGAATCAACCAAGTGTGGTTATGCACAAAATGTGGACTCTCAAAATGTAAACAACAACAATCCTCTTGATAAAAATCATACGACAATGCAAATAAGTGAAAAAAATATGCCAAAAAATGAAGTTCTAAGTTGTATGGATGAAGATGAACATTGTAATCAACTTATAAATAGCACATCTCTTGGGATAATCCCAATACAACTTATTGTAATGAACATTGTAATCAACTTATAAATAACACATCCATTGTAATCCATTGGATTTGACATAGTCGAATCCAAAAGCTTAATAATTGTAATAACACATCTACTAATCAACACAATAGTGAGGAAGATGAAGATACATGCGATGATAACAAAGTAAATATGCAAGAATTCTTCTCTTGTGATATCTTAGATGATGGAAAAGTAAATGAGACATCGAGTGCTATTCCATTTCATGTTGTGACCAGCAATTACAATGCATGTGTTGCTGATATTTCATTACAAAATAATGATTATGATCCTAAAAGTGCAGCCTCAAATGTTCATTCTAAATATTTTAAACTTGGTTTGTGTAGTGATGTTTTTTCTTGTGATGAAAATCATGATGAGGTTGATAGTTTTTATTGCTCCTTTGTAGATTGTGATTGCTTTTCTGAGGATGATGTAGAAGCATATTTCTCACTTGAAGAAAGCAATGATATAGGCACAATCATGATGTCACTTGTCCACAAGTGAAGGAGAAAATTGCATGTAATGAATACAAAAAAAGTAATTCAAGTTCGCTATGAATGAAGCATGTTCATTGCACAAGTGATGCAAATTTTGAAGATAAAGAAATGTGTGCTCAATATGTTGATTCAGAACATAATGTTGAATATGATAAACATGATGTTGAATGTGCTTATGCCCCTATTGCTCATGATTGTTTATATGAAGAAAAAGTGGAAATGTTTGTGATACATGAAGAGGATGATGATGTACATGGTGATGAAATAGGAGTTTCAATTTGGGTTGATAAAGTAGCACATTGTGTGAAATATAAGGATCTTGAGTCAACACTGTTACCCATTGATGATATTGAAGAGCTTGTTGATTCATATAAAAATAAAGTTGTAGATTGTGTTGACACTACAAAAACTCTTGATCCATGTATAGAGTAGCCAAGAAATGAAAATAATGGCGAATCTCATGTTAGTGAGTGTGAAGTTGCATACAATTGCTTATTGTTTGATGCTCCTAATCTTCAAAGTGCGCACATGGACATGTTTTCATCCCTTGAGGAAATAATTTATGTGAAAAAAAATGAAGATTGTAGTTATATTGCTAATGCGGAGTTTTTCAACTAGCAATGAATCTTTCACTTTTGGGTCAACACACATATCAACTGACATTGCACATGAAGTTACTAATGCACATGGCTATCTTTTTGTTGTCACTATTGATGTTGAATTGCTTGAGCCTACTCTTGAAGTATTTGTCTTTGAGCTAGATGATGGTGTGAAGAGTGAGTCAGAACATGTTGAACTTGACATGAGTGCATTTACTCATTTCCTAAATGCTAATGGTGCATATGATCCCTATTTGTATGATACCATGGTGTGTTTTGATATACCTGAAGTGAAATGTTAAAGAATGTGCCTTTGTTGCAATGATCAATATAAGAATTCTCCAAAATATGCATTTTTTATCTTTGAAATATTCAAAGATGATTTACATGATGCACAACAACTTGTTTAAGAGGGATTTCAGTTTGATGTGCAAATTGATTTGGATGTCAAGGTTTGTGATTTCAAAGATCAAATGGACTATGAATGCTTCTACTTCTGAGTTCAAGTGAGTGAACATTTAGTGGAACATGAAAATGAGCTACAAAAGGTAAAATGTCACAATGATGATGAGTTTCAGTTAGTGTCTGATTGCATGTCATTGATTTACAAAATTATTGGTGATATCAGAAAGCATAGTGATATAGTGGGACATGTCAATGACCAAGTTAGTTTGTGGGCAGTCCATGACAATGTTTTCAAATTTTCCCTATGGCTTACAATAAAGAATAAAGTGTTTCATAGGGGTTAATACCAAATTCACATTTTTCATTTGTTGGCCTAGGTGTCACCAAATGAAGTTGAAAAATAAAGAATGAATAAAGGAGTAGTTTTAGAACACCTGCTGCACTTAGTTTTTTGTTTACTACCTAAAGATCTAGATTCTTGCTATGCGCATAGGGGGCATACATCCCTAGTTGAAGACACTGTTGGCACTCTCAAATTTTTCAAATTTGAAGTGTCCATTTCAAAAAAAAAATCTCTGCACTCTTAGAAGTCCACCTAAGAAATTTGCCTAAATGACCTAATTTAGAGGGTCATAACTTGGTGCTTGTTCATTTTCATGCAAAACCCCTTTGTAGACCCACTCATGTGACATATGTGAACATGTGTGCCAATTTTCATATTCCCATGATAAGTTTTGATGAGATTTCAAAAAGTGAAGCTGGAGGGTTTCAGTATTGTTTCACAGTTTGCGAACTTTCAGTTTTGCAAAGTAGCCTCCTGTTTGAGCTTGTATTTTGCAATCAAATGATTTTCATTTCAAAATTATTGTTTCTATCAGTTCTCAATGCCTAAATGAACTCCCATGTCAAGTTTCATATCCTCATGATTTAATTTTCTATTTTTAACAAATCAAAAGAAAATGCAATTTGTTCAATTTTGCACCTGCGTTTTCTGATAGTGTTTTAGGGAGATCAACTTTGACCTTCAATATCTTTTGGTGGGAAATGATTCAAGAAAATAACTCTTGCACACACACTCAGTGTACCAAAATGATCTAGTGTGTCTAGTGGTAGCTCCCCATGAGTTGATTTGATATATTTTCAATGAGGTGATTTGGTGAGTTTTAATTGATTTCGAACAAGCTATTGTTACAAAAAGTTCAATTGAGTATATTTGATAGAGAATATCTTTCACCTCATGATCTATCTCTCCAATCTATCTATTTCACTCCATTCTTGCGACCAATGTCTACATGCCTACAAATTTTTAGGACTCGAGGCGGTCATTTGCCTAGTTTTCTAGGTTGATTACAGAGCCCACTTGACTAGTTTTCACCATTCTGCAAAAAGGCCAGAAAGAATATTTTAATAAAAACCCAGTTCATCTTTTCACTCCAGAAGCATTTAGAGGCTTTGTTTGGTCAACTTGAGCATAAAATTTATTTTCAAATTATTTGTTTTTTTAGTTGGGCACACATGGGGACCCGACATGCCTTGCATAATCACAAAATTTCACTTCAAGTAAATGGTTGTGAATTCAAGAGTTGTGTCATGGAAGGAGAGGATTGAGATAAAGTATTTTTTTCACTTGAATGACTATAGGTCTTGTAGATAAGTGAGATTCTCAAAAATTTGAAGATATAAGCTCTTCATAAGTCTTTTCTAATAGAGGACATGCAAGTTTCCTCCATTGAATGAAAATGTGATGCTTCATTTTCAGCTACCATGGACAAATTCACAACACTATTTAATCTTGCAAAGTTGTTTGAATAGTTATATGGTACTAGGAAAATAAATTTTATGCAAGCCAATACTATCTGGGAAATGGCTTGAAATGTGACCAAGTAAAATTGGTAATATACTAGAATCAAAATCACAAAAAATAAAAACTCATCAGATGTTTGGTGCCTCCTCTTGAGAAATCACATCCACCATTTTCTTGTGTGGGATTCAAAAGGTGTGCTACAAGTAGATGTCTATTCCTTTTTAAAGGGGCATCATCAAATGGTGATAAAGGAGGCAGCTGAGGTAAATTAAAATATCAGATGCAACCCAAAGAAAATGTTCTTGCTACACATATTGGCAACCATTATGTTGGCTAGGAATGGATACAAGATAATGATACAAAAGAAATATCTACTCAAATGCTTGGTGCATAGGAAAATCAAGAACATGTTTATCTTGCACAAGGAAATATGTGCTCACATTTAAATATATACAAAATATGGAGGCGTATGCTAGGCACATTGACCATGGGAGCCACCACGCACTAGTCAAAGGGGTAGTAGCTACGCCAGTGAAAGGATGCTCAATATGGAAATCCATCAACACAAGGTGAGAGAGAAAACAATGAGGAAAATTTCTTGAGGTACAAACATAGCATGATAAAATAGATTTGTTGAAAGTCTTTAGCACACCATAATCATAGAGTATACAACACATATTTATTAAAAGGACTTTAGAAACTCTTCACCAAAACCTGGCGTAGGGTATGGAGCTCCCTCAAAGTACATAGACAAGGCACACACATTGAAGACTAAAGTTCCAAACAATATAGTCTCATTGGCCACCTTGATTACAGCTCGCATTAAATGAATGTGGTGAAGATGGAATTCCATAGGCAGCAGGTATGCAAAAAATGAATTTGTTGGTAAGAATTTGAAGCCTCCAAAGAAAGTAGGACACCAAAATGGAGGAGGGTGCCACTGCCAGATGAGAATAGGGAACCACAAATGTAGGTGGAGGAAGATGTAACATAGGGAGGAGTTGTCACCATTTTCACTGAAGAGTTTCAGAGGCCCAGGCACAAAGATGAAGTTAGGGGAATATAGGGTAAGCAAGGAAATCAACAGATGAGAACCAAGCTGGAATGTAGGAAGATCTCAACTATCCCTCACTATCTCACGACCCCAAGTTGTAAGCTCATTATTTCTTAGAAGCTAGCAAGAATAAATGTGAAGGGTGGGCCCATTGCATTTTAAAAGGGCAAAGGTTTTTAAAAAAATTAAAGGTAGCCTGATGAGATTAAACAGCACAATGAAATTAAAGGCTAAACAATTAAAAGCAAAACATTGCCCAATAGAGCCAAGTTGATTTTAAATGAAAATATTTAATTGGTGAAGATATGCATGGGTAAAATCTTCATTTTCTCGATAAGTTTTTTAAAAGGGGCTTTAACTTCTAAAGTGAAATCAAGGTATTATGGGAAAATGTTTTAACGGTGAGGATAATGGGGGTGGGTTAAATATTTAACCACAAATAAAGTTTAAGCATTCACATGTGAATGAACAGTGGGGAGATAAATGATGGGGGAAATATTTTAAATATTTCAAATGCAGTGAGCAAGGTGAAATATTTTATATTGTTGGAAGGTAAAAATGGGAGAATGTTTTAAATGGAAAATTTAAAACATTGTGTGCATGAAGATATGAGTAAAGTGAATTTTATTTCCACTTTATGTTTGAAAGCCATTATTTGCTGGGAAATAAAGTATTGCTACAACAAATAGAGATAAAAATAAAATATTTACATGGGAGATTACATGGGAGGTATTTTTTGTTGGTGTAATTTATTATTTGATTACACTTTCATAAGTTTACTTAGGTAATATTTTATTTCCTAGGTTGCATTTAGTAATGCTTATCTAGTTGAGCTATCTTTTTGCTCAAGTTAGGTTTAGGGTTGTGCATGTCTTGCTTTTTTACATGCTTTTCCTTTTTAAAGGCCTTTGTATTATTTGTAAATCAATTCCATTCCAATAATCATATTCTAGTTTTTCCTCCACATTCTTGCTTGAGGGTTACATAACATCTTCTTTGGTTCTGAATATCATTTGCAAGTGATAGGTGATTGCATGTAGACGATTCTTGGGGACTGTGAAGTTCAATTTCTCAACTTCCACATGGTATCAGAGCTCTAGACTTGTGGCTGCTTCTTCATCTTTTGAAGATATTTTGCCAAAGTGACTTTTTCTATGTAAGGGTTTCAAGCCATGTTTTTTTGTGGATCTAGGGTTGCCAATTTTCCTAGGAATTTTTGGACAAAATAGACCTCACAATTGAGTCTATAGCACCCAAAAACCCCTACTTTCATATAAAAAATTTTGATTTTGGAGAAAGTCATTTGGAAAGGAAAAAAATGTTTTTCCCCAAGGTTGTATGGCCCTAGGGCATGCTTCTCAAGGATCAAAAATAAAGAAAAATTCATAAAAATAATAAAAAAATAATAAAAAAGACAATTCAAAATCCTACGCCTCCTATAGAAAAGAGCCTTGCCACCACCATTCCACTAGGTCTAGGTGGCGGCCACTAGTTCCAGCCACCACCGCCCTCTCTACCGTTGGAGTGTCGCTTGGCCTAGCCCTTCATGCTAGTCTGTGGTCCTATTGGGGATCGGGTGCCGGTCCCCAACCCCACCAATTTTTTTAGCCCCTACCCTAGTCATGTGGGTTACCAAAGGCTCCACGCAAGAGCCAAACTGCCAACCCCTAATATGCCTAGGTGACCAGGGGCTATTTTTTTTAGCCCCTGAGGGCTACAAAAGGGTCATTCGACCTTTTCAGAGCAGTTTCAGTAAATTGGGCATAAATCGAGCATACGATCTCCATTTTTGCAAATGAGATACCAATGGAAAGATGATTCTAACAATAATCTAGTGGTGTAGGTGTTATTTTTTTATTTGTTGTTTTGATGCTCTTTTCAGCCTCTGAGGTTAGAATTTGTTGTTTGCACTCCGGAGGGCATAAATTTTGACTTGATTATCCATTTTTTGTGATTCAAGTGGCATCAGAAAGTTGGTTCCATCCTCTTCTTAGATCTTAGACTTGATTTTTTGTAGATTTTTCTCTAGGTATCTGATTTTTTGTCAGAACTCAACCTTTCTTTTTTGGGTTATTTTCTTTGGAAACACACAATCAAGAGTTTTTTTTGAGATCAAAGGGGAATCCTTTTTACATTTGACGGTCTATACTATTTTTTTTCATGGATTCACATAATATTGTACCCCTTACTCCATTCAACTATTTTGGTTGAAAAAAAAAATGGATATTCTTTTGAAGAACAAAGGGTTGTATAAGGTAGCCATGGGTACTAAATTTGAACCTGTAGGTACTACTGAAAAGAGAAAATGGTTTAATATATGTGATGAAGCTTTTGGTACTCTATGTATATCTATTTCTCTTGATCTTCTATTTCATATAGAGTCTTGTACTACACCCAATCAGATTTGGACTACTTTGGAGTCTTTGTTTGGGAAGCAAGATACTATGAGAGGATTCTAGTTGGAGAATGAGTTGATTAGCTTAAATCCTAGGGATTTTGAAAGTATTCAGGAGTTTTTCACAAAACTCAAATCTCTTCGATTGTACTTGTTGTAGTGTGGTATTCAAAAGTAGGACTCTTAGTTCATTTTATCCATTCTTTCTAAGTTTGGACCTAATTATTCAGTTTTTGTTTCTACTTTTTATGCCACTCAGGATGCTCTTGGTATGAGATTCATTATTCATTCTCTTGATGAGTTTTCTTCATATCTCACCCTAGAGCAAGCTAAATTAGCTAGCATGGGCATGGTGAAACCTTCTTCATCACAAGCTCTCATCGCTTCTTAGAGGCCCACAGATTAGAAGGATTCCAGTGGAAAGGGAAAGAAACAAAAAGAAAAGGATTCCAAATCTCATGACAAGGAGTCCTCAGATTCATCTTCCTCTTCTAAGGGGAAATCATCAAAGAAGGAGAAGTCTAAATTTGTATATTGTAAGAGGGAAGGACATGTAGAACATAATTGTTACAAGGACATTGATGATCTAAAACATCTTCTTCATAAACATCAGATTGATTTTCCTTCTTGGATGTCTACATCCTCTTTGTCCTCTCATTCTTCTTCCTCTTAACATATTGGCAAGGGCATAGCTAGTTTGCATACCTCGTTAGACATGAAGGGACATGCTCTTTTTTCTTTTTTATGTCTTGGATTAGGGAGATTGCTTCTAGATTTAGGAGGTTCTCATCATATGGCATCTTCATAGGATATTTTCACTTCCTTTCAACCTTGTTCTATGTCTCCTATTTTGATGGGAAACAATACTTACATGAGTGTCATAGGGAAGGGGTATATTAATTTTAGGGACAAAACTTTTTAGGATGTATTGTGTGTTCCTCATTTGATGAACAACCTTATTTCAATTTATCAGTTCACACATGGAGGCAATGGGAGATCTGTGGAGTTTACTCTTTATTTAGTTATCATCACAGATTTGGAGAGAATATTAGTTATTTCTATTGGGGTGGTGGATCATTCATCTCGGTTGTATTCCTTTGCATATTTTGCTTATGATGGTGATTTTGTTCTTGCAGTTGTTCCTCATAGTTCTAGTTTGATCCATCATTCCAAGGAGACATTTGGCTTTGTAAACTTTGGATTTCTTTCTTCGGATCTTGTTCTCAAGCCTTCCATTTCATCTCCTCCTCTTGTTGTTGTTGTTGATACTTCTATGTCTACCTACATCGCTCCTTCTATTTCAATGCAACAAGAACCTATTGTTCATCCATCTCTAGAAGCTACTCTTGAGTCTTCACTTTCTTCCACTTCTTCATTTTTTGAGGTCACAACTGCTTTAGTGGAGACATTTTTGGATGCACCTATTCCACCTTCAAAGATTGCATTCATGTGGCCACCCTCTCACTTCTTTCAAGAGATGTGATTTCTTCAACCTAATTAGAGTTACTTCATTTTGGGAGGGCTATGTGGTCTTTTCTTTCCTCTCTTATGGGGGGGATATTTAATGTATCTTCATGATGGATGGTGTCCTTGGGGGGACTTATGGAGTTCTCCATATTTCATCACTTATATTTTTTGCATCCTATTTTGGGGAGGATTTTTGTCCCATGTGGTTTTCTCATTTACCCCATTTGCATTGCATTTGTAAATGGGTACCTAATTAGGCCTTTTTTCTCAGAACCCGTCCTTTGCATCTTTTGAATAATAATTTGCTTCTCCCTAAGTTGTACTTATGGGGGATGTTTGTGTAATTAATTATTTAATTACACTTTCATAAGTTTACTTAGGTAATATTTTATTTCCTAGGTTGCATATAGTAATCATTATCTAGTTGAGTTATATTTTTTCTCAAGTTAGGTTTAGGGTTGTGCATGTCATTCTTTTTTGCATGCTTTTCCTTTTTGAAGGCTTTTGCATCATTTTTAAATCAATTCCATTCCAATAATCATATTCTGGTTTTTCCCACACATTCTTGCTTGAGGGTTTATAGAACATCTTATTTGGTTTCTAAATATCTTTTGCATGTGATAGGTGATTGCATACAGGTGATTCCTAGGGACTATGAAGTTAGATTTCTCAACTTCTACATTATTACATTGCATGGTGAATTTTTTCACAAGAAGGTAAATTTTCTGTTGCAAATGAGCAAAAGAAAAATTGAAGGAAAATTTTGTTGCAAGGAGAGGGGAGAGAGGATTTTCTTTTGTTGATCAATGAGAAAGAAGTTACAATGTCTCTTCAATGGATCAATTTTAGGGATGCTTCTATTTCCTTTTATTCTAATTCTCTTCTCATTTCTAAAAGGGTTCTAGTTTTCTAAAAGTTTTGCAAGTCAAGAAGAAGCTTTGGGTAAAATTGTAAAGCTAGGATGAATTGTAACTGAGTCATTAATATGAAAGTGTTTGTGTTTTAAATTATTCTTTCATGTTTATTTTACCTAATAATTGTCTCCATCGCTTAACTATAATAATCTTTTGGATTCAATAAGAAAAATTATTAAACTCTTTTCATGCACATTTTCTGCATTTGAGTTGCAAAGTTAGTGCCTTCTATTGTATGAATATTGTATTTGATTTAATGAATGACAACTACATTTATTATTGCCTATTGTTTAGGGGATGGTGTAATTGCTTCAACAAATGTGATAGGAGTTTTGCGTTTCAGGTGGATTTGTAGAGAAG
Organism: Sequoia sempervirens; assembly: GCA_007258455.2. Lineage (NCBI taxonomy): Eukaryota > Viridiplantae > Streptophyta > Pinopsida > Cupressales > Cupressaceae > Sequoia > Sequoia sempervirens. The sequence continues at coordinate 692,436,530 of VDFB02271358.1, forward strand.
GATTATTAAATAATGCTTCAGTGTTCTAGTTTTCATAATGTGATAACATTTGCAAATATCTTCAAAACATTTCTAATAGTATAGGATGAAGTGTTGGTTATATGGATCCATAGCCCATTTATTGGCACTATTCAATTATCATGCTTTTGTTGTTTTTAGTTTGGTCTCAATTCTTTGAATCAAAAACCATTTCAATTATGTATTTTGAGTTATGTGTTTTCCATGTTCTCCATGATAGTTTCTAAAATTCAAATTCACTCAATGTCTTGCCAATGTTGAGTGATATTTTATGTTTCTCAACATAATTTTGTGAGAGCATTATCTATTATGCAATATCCTATTAATTGTGTGTTTGAATCTTTAGGTGTTGCTAAAGGGTCACCCCCTAGGTCTTACAAAGCCTAAAGTGTAGGGGAGATGTATTCTCATTCCATTTCCTATCAGTTGGCTAAATATTCCATTGAGTCTGATCATTAGAAAGTGGCTAGTCTATAGGGTTCATTGGATTGTTCGATTTGGAGACCAACAAATCTTAGGCTTTTCTTCTATTCCAAAATTAAATTCTTGTGTCTCCTCAATCAAAATTGAAGATTGTTTGGATAAATGAGTCCCAACAAGGGACATCCCCATCCTCTAGTGCCTCGTCCAGAATTTCACTAGAGGATACAACCTTTGTTTTTACTTTTGACGAGTTAAGAAGTGCCTTGAGGAATTTTTCACTACATGACCCTTTTTTGTTTTGTTTATTTTTGTGTTTATAGTTAGGGTGTTCATCTTCCCCAAATCCCATGAGATGTACATAAGCATCCTTATAAGGAAAGGTGTCTACATGTGCACTACCTTGTAGGTCTCAATCAATAAGCTTAGGGTGGTAGAGGGAAAGGATAATGGAAAAGATGGATGTGGAATCAAAAAGGGAAGGGAGATATACATCATCATATGAGAGTATGATGGTTTCTTCTTTAGGTATGTCCTCAAGGAAATTGTTATCCAAATTGATATTATTTGAAGTACTTGTGGATGGTGCAGGACCCTTTTTATGTTTGTCATAGCCTAAGCCCACATTTTTAGGTCTCATAGATATCTCGATTGGATACTATCTTCCATGTTCCTCTATTCCAAGTCCTCCCCCTTGATAATTTTATTTTTCTACTAACTTTGATGCACAGGGTTAAACCTCTTGTAAATATTCAATGAAGGGAAGTGATGGCTCAAGTTCTTCCCTATATATCCATTGACGAATTTCCTCATCTACCAGAACTTGTTGCATTCCTAAGGACTGGAAAGTGGTGGATCTTCCTTTGGTGTAGACTAAGAAGGTTGACTGTAGGTAGAAGGAGATGGAGGCATGGTTGCTACATTAAGATCCATGTGCATATCATATTCTCCACAACCTTTATCAATGATCTTGAACTTGGTGATGGTGGATTCAGATGTGGTGGATGGATTTGATGATGTGGTGAATAATGAATTGGAAGATGAATTAGAAGATGGGTTGGAAGATGATGCTTGAGGTGCCCCCACTTCTACTCTAGACAATATTGGGAGTGTGGGAAAGAAGCTTCTAGAGAACAATAGTACTCAAAGTGCTAAGGATTGGCATCAATGGTTACTTTGACCCCATTGTATGGGAACTTCAAGCATTGATGGTAGGTGGATGGAATGGCCTACATGGCATGAATCCATGGTTGATTGAGGAGAAGTTTGTATGGTAGATCTAGATCAAGGACATGGCATGTGGTGTATTGCACGATGGGACCAACCTAAATAAGAAGATAAATGATACATTATGTGTCTCTTTTTGCATTATCATATGCTTTGATGGTAATGGTCTAATTATTCAAGTCAACATGGATATATCCTACCTATTTTATAAACTTTAAGGTCCATATATTGAGGTTAAAGCCATTGTCTACCAAGACCCATTTTACCTTATGGCGAGCGATAATGAACTCAATGTGTAGGGAATGATTATGGGATGAATCGATCGATGGCATATCATTTTGGTTGAATCTCAACTTGTATGTGGATGACAAGTGTCCTACTAGAGGTTGAAACTCAGTAGGATCTATGTTGTTGGGCACATGCATATCCTAAAGAGCTCTTGTAAGGATTTTTTGGTGAATTATGGAAAACTTAACTGAATCCAAAATGGATATTTGGGTTGAGGTCTTACCAAGATGGCCAAGAATATTGTATTGGGAGCTCATAGGTGTTCGCTAAGATAAAGTGGAAGGCCTAGGAACTAATATGTGGGTATGACATGTGGTAATAGTACATTGAGGGTCTTTTCCTTTGAAACAAATCATAGAGATGTGAGGCTCTACTTGATTGATGCACATAACAATCCCATCATAATTATATAACACAACTTTATAACTAATATTATTCATGCTATTATTTTAGCTATTATTGCTAAAGCCAAGGTTTTTGTTTGAGGTACTAAGACTCTAGTTGTGCTTAGGGAAGGAATTTTGATATATAGATATATATATATATATATATATATATATATAATTGGGCATTGGATGACATATCCTAATTTACATTCACTAAGATATCACCTTGATCTATAAGATCTTGGATATAACCCTCAATTCCTTAGCATTCATTATTGGAGTGACCTTAGATCTTGTGATAATTGCAATACTCACTTTTCCTATACCAAGTGAGTTTTTTCTTGGACTCATCAAAAGGTTTGGACATAGAATAAGTAACCACATATTTCACTTGAAGTAGCCTCTTGAAAACAACATCTAAGGGTTCTCCCAAAAGAGTGAATGAGTGCTTATTATTCCCTTGATTATATTGATTGGATTTTTGGGGAGGATGGGGTGCAACATGTGGTATATATATGATGTTGGTGATTGATTATGGATTGGCGACATAATGAGATCTTTGTGAAGTGCCAGCTACTTGGATGTGTTTCTTATCAGTAACACCATCATTGACAACATTTTTTTTCTTGTTCCAGTAGTGGGATTTATGTCCAAAATTTTATCCTTATCCTAGTTAAATATTTTGATCTAATCTTTAGGAATAAGGGCCCTCTCGATTGTAGTTCCTTTCTCAATGACCTCTACAAAAGTGGTAACACAATGGAAGCATAAGTTATGGACCAGTTCAAGATAAAAATTCCCAACAAAAATGGTTACCAAATCCTTCTCATTGAGATGGAGTTTTAGCTGACTAGCCAAGGCTTGACACCTTTGTAGGTAGCTTGCAAATGTTTCTCCCTCACATTGCTTATCTTTTAGGGGAGGGTATGTGCATGATCATCATTGAAAAAACAGGCCCTTAAATGGCAAAAAATTCAAAAAAATTAGAGTTAGGCAACTTGACGTAAAAATTTGAATAAGTTATCTATATAATTTCAAAAATATGTAAGAATAGAATCTATAGAAAATTGAATATAATTTCTAAACTACTAGGTTTGTTTAAAAAAATAAAAATCTATTTGGTAAAAATTTGAAATTTCAATGCAGTTGTACTTAAATTTCAGGGAAAAATAAGAAGTAGGTGTCTGTCTGACCACCCTAACCATAGTAAAATAATAATATTTTTTTCTAAGATTTTAGATATAAGTAGAGGACTCATGCTCCAATGTGATGCATATTTTTTTGTAATTTTTTTCCAAGTAAATAATTAATTATGAATTTTTTATTATAACTTTTTAAAGAATATAAAAACTCGTATGTATGACCACCTTAACTTGGTCAAAACTTCATGAAATTCAATTTTTCTTCTTTTAATCCTATAGTATGTGAATCATATAATGTGATGCATGTTTTGGATTCAAAAAATGTGATACCGTTTGAAAGCTATAGATGTTTTGCAATTAGCTTATCGATTAGGACTCTAGTCATAGTTTGAATAGAAAATGCATAATAATTACTTATTAAATTCAAAGTAAAGCATAATTTATGTCTGTGGAAATCTGACAATATCCTTTAAAAACTCTTTTCATTTCATCAATTTTGGGTAAAAAAATAGTCGTCAGCCACATACCCATCATATTGCCACTTTTTGGCCCATCACGATCTTGCACATACTCGAGATAGAAAGTATCAATTTCCTTATCAAAGTTGAAGGAGAAGTGTGCAAATTTTTTTTTTGACAAGTTCTTAAAGGAAGAAACTGATTCCTTTGGGAGACTCATGAAACATTCTAGATCTTGCCCCATTAGATTCATAGGGAACAATCACAGAAGATAGAACTTTGTCATTAAGCATGACTTCCTAATAATGTGTGTAAAATTCTTGCAAATGGTTTCTAGGATCTCCCCTTCTCTTGTATTTATCCAATTTAGGCATTTCAAAATGTTTAGGAAATGGGATGAGTGAAATTGAAGGATCAAATGGATGAGGAAAAATCTCCTCAAATTTGAAGGACTTCATGGATGTCCCCATTTGTAAGTCTTTTAGTGTGGCTTTTATCTCTTCCCATTGCTTATTGACTAGTGTTGAGGAGGAAAGGCTTGTTGGGTTGGACTAATCATAAGGGACATATTGCTAACATGGTGGAGGTGGACAAAATGTATTGTTCATATGATGGTAGAGGTGGATCTGAAGGGATTTGTTGATATTGACTAGGATACATGGATTGGGGATTGATGTAGGCCTATTGGTATGATAGTGGGGCTTGGTAATATGATGAAGAGTCACCCTACTGATATGATGGTTGTTGTTGGGAGTAATATGGATTTGATTGGTAGTTATAAGTTGTTTGTTGTTGGGAAGCATACAAAGGTTGTTGTGGATTGGATTGTTGATAATAGGTGTTTTGTTGCCATTGTGAGGGAGTAGCATAAGACCACTATTGTTGGGATTTTCATAGATTATAGTAGGAATAATTGGGATTGGGATTGGATGTGGTGGTATGCACATAATAGGTACTTTGAGGATGATATAAGTATTGGGAGGTAGGGTTTCTTAGAATTTACTAAGAGGATTGTTGTGATTGCGATGAAGTGTGAGTATGAGGTGGAGGTTGTAGGGGGATTTCTAAATGTTGAGGGGGTTGTTGGTAAGATGGTGGTTATCATGGAGGAGGTTGAGATGGGCTTTGTGAATGATAAGGAGGTTGTGATAGGATTTTGGATTGCAGAGGTGATGGCTGATAGGATGGGATTTGAGACAATTGAGGTGGTGGTTAATAAGATGGTGTTTGTTGAGGAGGTTGATAATAAGATGATATTTATTGTTGAGGAGGTACTTGTGATTGATGAGGAGGTTGTGAAGGATTACCCTATGGTTGGTGTGGAGGTTGCTATTGGTGTTGTGGTGGAATTTGTTCATGATGTGGGTGTTGTGAAGGAATTTGAGTATGGTGTGGAGGTTGTTGGTGAGGTGATTGTGAGGGTATTTGTTGTGGGTTACCCTGAGGTTGATGCAAGGGAAAAGGATTTCCTTCAAGTTGATGTTGGGATGCAAACAAACGTAGCAATAAGTTTTATGTGTGTGTTGAATCAAGAGGTGGTGGCATGACAAAAGGATTATAAGAATTACCCCCTGTACTCTTGAAAGCTAACCCTATTGATTAGATAGGAGAGGTGTGCAAATGGTGTATGAGTTAGGCCTTGTAAGATATCCATACCTTGTGGATTGCGAGGATCTTGTAGATTACCAAGACTAGGTGGATTGTTAGGATCAGGGCCTTGGGGATTGTTAGGATTAGGTGTAGCACACATTACTAAAATTGAGATGTGGGTAGGTGGAGGTTGATAAAACACATCATTGCTAAATCCTGGTTGGTACCATGTGTCTTGTGGCATGAATTGGATAACTTTCAAAATTGATGAATGGAGATTGAAATCTTGTGGTGAAGTAGGGGTGTAATATTGACATATTTTGACAAATCAAACTCTAATGGTTACTTGATACCCTTCAGGAGCAACGTGGTAAGGATTTTGTTTCCACACTCATCAAGGAGATGATCCATCATTTGCACATTAGTAGGATTGCTAAGATATTATTCAACTATGAGCTTAGGTTGGTTAACTATGCTTTCATCCAGGGAAGATACCATGTGGAGGTTGATCTTGAGGAGGTTGAGGCTGAGCACCTTAGGAGTATTGTTGTTCCATGTGTTTCCTTGCCTATGATCAGGTAAGGGGCATGCAAATGTAAAACTACCAAATGACTAAGATGACACTAAGCCCCAAGATGCACTTGAATGATGTCTTAAATGATGACTAAAAGGATTCCTAAGATGATATATTGATTGAATGGATGATTGATGGGATTATTTTGGTAGCTAATTAGATTAGACTCAATTGGGTTGATTGATTGGATTAGAAAAGTATAGGATTGGATGATTGATTGATTGGATCAATAGGATTAACTCTATACCAAGTTCAGGGGCTTAACTTGATGGCATACGATGCTAATGATTAGATTGGATTATAAAAAAGATGATTACAACACATAATCTATCTCAACATGAGTGGAGATTGATAAGGTCATGAAGGATTACTAACTTAGGATAGATGACAATCATAAGCAAGCATGAATGATGACAATTAGAGTTAGTTAGCTAACCCAATTGGATAAAAAACCCCTAAAACAAATTCTAAGAGATTCAGATTGATAAATTGATGATGGATATGCAATATAGGAATGTCCTAAGATGCACCTATGTGATTTGATTGAGAATTTTATGACCTTTGAAAATTTTAAAGGGACTAAAATGATGATTATGATCAGATGGATGGTGATAAAAATAAATTGATAGTAGGAATGGACTTGGAAAAAAATAGTCTTTCAATGGACCAAAGGATTAACTCTCAAGATTTTTGTATCAGAGGAAGATTCACCTCTATGTATTGCAAGTGTACCCATCCAAGTGGCGGGATCACCTATCCAAGGGCTAGCAAGATCACCTTTTTTGTGACAAGATCACCCTTCCTACCAACAAGCTCACCTATATCTTCTGATGTATGGATGGACTAACCAAGATTGCCTAACTAGGAGATAGGATCACCTATCAAGGATTTAGGATCACCTAAATCTTCAAATGTATGGACAGGATGTAGAAACTCTTATCAAGATGATGACTTCACCTATTTCCTCAATTGTACAGACTAGATATGGTACACAAGGAACATGGGATTTCTTATCAACCTAACGAGAACACTTATTTATTTGGATGTATAGACAAAAGGTATGGACCGGACATGGGTTTTCCTCTACATACAACAGGTTTTCCTCTATGGAAAATAGGTGTACCTATTCTGAGGGATGTGTAGATGAGGGAGACATAAATGAGACACATGATTTCCCCTGAGGATAGAAAATTCACCTATTATAAGGGATGATGGGGAGACATGGACATAGACTCACCTATGGGAATGACATGATCGCCTATTCAAGGAACAAGAGAAAAAGGATCATATGGACTAGACATAGACTCATCTATGGAGGGGATAGGATTTCCTATTCTAGGGAACAAGTGGGTGCAAGGTCACCTAACTAAAAGACCCACAATAAAATTCACCCCTGATAAGGACGAGTTCACCTAAAGGATGACTAAACTGGACTCAAGATGCAAAATCACCCCTTTATAGGGTAGGACCACCTATTCAAGGAATAGGTGGATCTGGGGTTTCCTAACTAAGAGACCCACAAGAAAATTTTCCCCTGACAAGAGTGGATTCACCCAAGGATAACCTAGAATTGACTAGGATATAGAATCACCCCTTTACAAATTAGGATCACCCATCCACAATGCAAGTTTTCCTCATGAGAAGCAAACTTGCTACTAAGGGCATAAACAAACTATGAAAAATGATAGCAAACATGAAAAATAATAAGCAAAGGGATGGACTGACTTGAACTGATGAAAAGAATTGGTATATCACAAGAAAACACACCAGATAGCACAAGCCTAAAAATTAGTGATAAGGGTTTTCTAACTCAATGTAGGCCACCACCTTGAGGGGACACCCTAAGATTAATACTATGTGATATTGGGGTGGTTCTCTAGATCACCCTTTCTTGCGAATATGGATAACTAGAGATTTAGTGGCACGAGGTCATCAAAAGACACCATGGGATAAACTTCACTCTCTCACTTGGATACTATTGTAGTCCACCATGAGGATTTCTATCTCAACCTAAGGGAGTAGATGGTAAGTATGTTTGGGTACTATCTATGTCCCATGCACTACACAAATCCACGGTTGAACATGGGTATCTATCTAGGTTGAACAAGGCTATCTTGTGCATCCTCTATAAACTAGAAGGGTGTGTGAGGCATAACCATGAACACCAGATCACCACAAGTGTGGATCAGGAGCCCTAACAAAGTACTAGAAACTCAAACCAACCTTGCACATCTTATCTAGTGGTGTACAAGAACCATTAAAAATTTGAAGTTGATTTCAAGTAGACTTTAGGACTTTGTTACATCTTTGAGTTTATTATGCTAAATTAGGTCATTAAGACCACTATTTAATGTATTTAGGCTTAACTTAGTCCTATTAGGTGTTTGGAAGATCCATCTTGTGAAATAATGTTGAAATATGTTAAATTGATAAAAAAATGAAAAAACACATGTAATCATCAGTTTTAGAAGATTTTGTTGAGTAAGATATTACTCTATGTTGAATAAGGTCATATAAGACCATTCAAGGTGTATTTTATTGGTTTAGAGTCACTTGGGGCCACAAATGCAAATATTGCAAAATGTGTAACAATGTTGTCAACAAAATTGTAAAAAAACAATGTAATTTGCATCGAACTATCACAAGGAGGTTTAAAAAGTAATTGAGGGTTGGTTGGTTGGTGGTTTTCAGAGGAAGAACCTTTAAAAAGGTGAAGGACATCATTGTAATGGTTGGATAGAACAACTAAAGAAGAAAATCAATAAAATCTCTATTATTTCTTAGATTTTTTTGTATGTTTGGAATCCTACAAGGGTTTTGAGGGTGAGTTGATGCTTAAAAATTGAAATCCTTTGGGAGAGTGTTTTCCTTGTTTAATTTTGATCAAGCTAAGGTTGTTAGAGAGTGTTCACGATCCCTCTACATAATCTAGGTATCACCCTAGCTTTGAAATTTTGCAAAACATGTGACTATATTGGGGTACAACTTTGGCTCTCCCCCATTTATATACGGGTATGTGCAGGAACATGATGGAAAAACAAGCCCTTAAGTGGAAAAAAAATTAGAAAAATAGAGTTAGGCAACTTGAGATAAAAATTTGAATAAGTTATCTATATTATTTCAAAAATATGTAACAATAGAACTTATAGAAAATTAAGTGTAGTTTGTAAACTACTAGGTTTATTTAAAATATATATATATTTTTGTGAAAATTTGAAATTTCAATGCAGTAGTACTTAAATTTCAAGGAAAAAATAAGAAGTAGGTGTCTGTCTAACCACCCTAACCACAATAAAATGATAATATTTTTTTATAAGATTTTAGACATAAGTAGAGGACTCATGTCTGGATGTGATGCATTCTTTTTTGTAATTTTTTTCCAAGTAAATAATTAATTATGAATTTTTTATTACAACTTTTAAAAAATATAAAAACTCATATGTTTGAACACCTTAACTTGGTCAAAACTTCATGAAATTAAAATTTTCTTTTTTTAATCCTATAGTATGTGAAACATAGAATGTGATGCATATTTTGGATTACAAAAATGTGATACCGTTTGAAAGCTATAGATGTTTTTAAAGCATCCTATCAATCAGGACTTTAGTCATAATTCAAATAGAAAATGAATAATAATTATTAATTAAATTCAAAGTAAAGCATAGTTTATATTGGTTGAAAGCTGAGAATATACTTTAAAAACCCTTTATTGTTTCATTAATTTTGGGTAAAAAAAAAGTCATCACCCACATACCCTACAAATACCCATCATATCGCCACTTTTTGGCCCATCATGATCCTGCACATACCCATACCCTATCAGAAACACGTGGTTGAGATTGTTTCTTGGGTGATCAAATATTAGGTGGGTCTCACTAATGGAAGAGAATACTAGACATTTTTTCTGGTCCCTTGGCTCGCACATAGCACAAGCAGAGAGTGTACACGCACTACTACTCTCTGGGTAGACTAGACTGGACATGAACAAGTTGTGATTTCTGATCACCCAAGATCACTGAAAAGTGTAAGGGGAGTGGATACGTCAACAACCCACTCTTAAAAAAAAAAGTAGATTAATTGACCCTTTAATTATTCTACTTGTTCCTAAATTAGTGCCAAAAAAAAGACACACTGATAGAGCTACCATAGGGGTCTTCAACAGATCATCCTACAACAAATACATCAATAATTTTCACCATTGGTCTTCATCAAACATGAGGGACAAGCTACAAAAATTGTTAGTTAAATACCACAATCACAGATAAACAAGTTATTTGATTAGTATCCAAAACCAAAATCAAATGAAAGCTCAAATTGAAATTTTCAATGTTCTAGAATACCACAAATTTTGCTTTGTCTATGATTCATGTTCTCCTTTCATATGCAAAGGAGGGATCGTATTCGCCTTTTGGATGGAGAGGCATATGCTCTTATGCCTCTATAATTTGAGCAAGTTCACCATTTATTTAGTTGTTTCTCCCCTTCAGGTTTTCCTACATGTATTCACCTCTACAATTGGTGGTTTGGACTGTAGGTTTTTCCTTTCTCTAGAAGGGAGGAAGCAAGTTCTCCTTTCTTTACTGTAGGTCTTCCTTTGTCAGTCAAATTCACCTGTGTGCATGAAATTGGAACTGCAAATCTTTAAACAACCAAACATAAAATAGACCCATGACGTGGGTCCCACCGAGCATTCCAAAAATGTGTTAAGTATTTTTACCACATCTAAAATGTAAGAAATAAAATCAAGAAAAGGGATAAAAAAAAACAAAACACTTATATTAGGGCTTAAAATTAAAACTAAAACTTGCAAATAAAATACCAAAATATTAGCTTGTTTGAGCTTGATGAGTTTGTTTACCCTTTTTGATAGCTTGATATGTGTGCTTTATATTGATTTTGACAACATAATGGCTTGATTTAGCTTAATTTTGATGCAATATGTTGGTGGATTTGGCTATGTATGCAAGATGATAGTGTATGATTAAGAGATTGAGATGTTGAATGTGATTAGCATATGGTTCAATGAATGTTTGTACGAAAAATGATAGTATTTTAGTTACTAACAAGAGGGGAGATGAATGAATGGCCAAGATTGAATCTTGGTTGAGGATCAAGGGTTGATATCAAGAGTTGACCAAAGGAATTAAAACTTCCTTTTTAATGTGATGCAAGATTATCCAAGGAGAAAAGAAATCATGTATCATAAATTATGAGATTATTGACCAAATATAACTTTTTGATGAGACATGGTCATGTTGGAAAGACATTTTGGAATGCCTCTTCGACATTTTGATGGTGTGAAATATTTTTATGGGTGCATTGGTGATATATCAGTGTGAGTCATGCTTGTCAGCAAGGACATTCTTAAATTTCTCTTTGACATCTCTTGTCTATTCGACATTCCAATGTTTGTTGGTTTTGTTGACCATCCCGCCGAGGTGACCTTATTGTGTTGGTGGGAGATAATCCTAAGTCTCTTTGACTTGGCCTATCTCATCAAAGGTATGGTGGTAGTGATGTTGATGTGACATATGGGGTTGAGTGTGACATCTTCGTATGTCTCTTCAACATTCCAAAAAATGATCTAATTGAGTTTATTGAGGTGACATGGGGACGTCAAAGTGAGATCTTCTAGAGTCTTGGTGATATTCCATTGGTAGTGATGAATGATGATGGTCAATGCAGTGGATGGTGAGTGAGGTTACGACACTTGGTAGAATGATATTTAATGTATTCCACATCATTGTTGCAGAACACCTATGTATTAGCCAACTTGGTGAAGGTGTTGATTATGAGGTAACAACGTGGAGATTTCAAATGATGATTGGACAAAATGGAAACAACAACATGAGGAGCAAGACTAACCTAGAGAACTTGAGAAAAATATAAATGATGAAGGAATGCAAGAACAGGAGGTTGTGGAAGTGTGAGGAAATAATATCGTGCGGAGTTGAATGTGAATTAAGATCTACTCTCAATAGATGCATGTAAGTATCTTCCCATAAGATGGTAAGTACTTTGTAATGTCGACCTAGTAATAAAGATATTTTTTGTTGTGCAAACCTAGTTGTTTGTATTGTTTATGTGCTGTGTTAATGTGTTGGCTACATGATTGGATAGCCTAACAAGGCCTTCTGATCTCGATTGTATCAAGTGGTATCATATCAAGGTTTTTTCTCAGGAAGGTATCAAGAAATTATGAAGTCCTATAGAGAATTTGTTGTGGGTAAGTGAGAGAGAAGGAAACCTACAACTACAAAGGATTTTCATAAGATGGCACAAAGAGGACAAGGTAGAGGATGAGGTGTGCAACATACAGAAACAAACTTTGTCCTGATAGATATGTTGAGAGGGATTGTGGCCAAATTAGAGGCTGTCAAGAATGAAGACCGAAGAGGTCATCATGTCAACAATGTGAGTGATGAAGAAGAAGAAGAATAGGTTGAAGTTGAAGGAGAACAACCATAACTTGATTGAGGAGAAGAGAGGTGCATTTGAGCACTAACCAAAATAAATACCAAACCTCATTTTGACCCTCCTCAGTACAAAGGGAACCCCAACACAAATGAGTTGTTGGATTGGATTACTGAGATGGAGAAGTACTTCAAATTTGAAGGTACTGAAGATGGCAAGAAGGTGAAATTTTCCTACAAAAATTTGAAGGGGAATGCATCCCTATGGTGGGATCATTTGTAGACTGATAGACAAAGGAGAGGTAAGGAAAAGATAAAATCATGGACCTGCATGGTGAACAAACTGAAATCAAAGTTCATGACTACAAATTATTAGATAAATATTTTTAGGAAATTACAAAACCTAAAGCAAAGGGATTCTAGTGTCAAGGAGTGCACTAAAGAGTTCTATATATTGAGTATACAAGAAGACCACACTAAGGATGAGGTTGAGCAAGTTGCAAGATACCTAAATGGTTTGTGATTTTCCATTCAAGACGAAATATTTTTTCTCAAGTTATACAGCATGGAAGAGGCTTATCAAGGTTCCTTGAAAGCTAAGAAGAAATTAAATAGAAATAAACAAAGCAATAATAGGGATAGAGGATGAAATGCCAGCAACCAAGGAAAGAGTAGTGGTGGAGGAGGATATTCTGCCAAACATGATGGAGAAGGTACCTCTCAAGACACTTGAGGTAGAGGAGTGTACCGTAGAAAAAAGGACCCTTTGCTTGATATGTGATTAATTCATGATAATCTGACTTAATGAGAGCTTGATTTAAGTGTTGTGAAGCATTTTATGCATCCACACTAGGTCTTGGACCCTTCCACACTAAATAAAATGTGTTTATTGATGTCTTCTAAAGGTGTTGTAGAGTCTTATAAAGGACTTTCATGATTTTCTAGACTTAATCAACCCATCTTCTCTTAATTCAACATTATAAAATGTATTTTAATACATCATCACATTAATTTAGAAGGAATGTAAGGTAAATTTAACTTTAACCAAGTGTTGTAATGTGTCTTTCATGTTTACATTGGTTCTTGTGCCTTCCTAGGTTGTGTGGACCTCATTTTAGTGTTGTAAAGTGTATTTAATTACACTTTCACATTGAATTATGTGTCCCAAGCACTATTTGACATTTACATAATCATTATTAGACCCCTATTAACCCATATTATGAATCCCAGGGCATAATTTGATCAAATAACCGACATAGTCATCATATAAGCCTAATTCTCTTACTTCTCGACAGTCTAGCTAGTAAGAATGACCCCTGTGGGACCCATTCACCATTAGTGGTGAATTCATCCAATCTAGGGTAGACCTATTGGGACTATTTAAATTTTTTCAAAATATTAGTAGCTTACATTCCTACACTCCACAAGGCAGACACATTTTGAGTGCAAAATTTCCATAGTCCATTTCACATATCATATCCCCTAGTGATCCCATCAGATTTGATCTTTTGATAAACCAAAATCCATTTGATCATCATTGATAAAGATACTATGAATAAGTAATCCATATCAGCATGAGTAGGTCCATGTCTCTCCGACCCATAAGTTATAACCTTTCAATTCATGTGTTTCTGGCATATAAATGAAAGGTCAAAATTGTCACATTGATCAACAACTTTGCAGGATACATATTTGGGAAGACAAGTCCATTGTTTCACAAATGAAAAATTTCTCAACAAGCAAATGCTATAAGAGTGAGACCTTCAAGTTATCCCTACCATACATGTAATGCTAATGAAATTTCATCGGCAAGATGTCCACATTGTCCCCACTGATGAAGCACAAAGAAACATGTCGGTGAGACATGTGTTATCAGATTGAGTTTCAAATGTCTCTCCAACTCTATATGTCACACTGATGAAAGTTACATCAGAGAGACTCTTGTTGATTCAATTGAAGGAGTTAGATGATACATCAGGGAGACTAGTAACATCAGAGTAATCCTCAATCTTTCAATGATACTTATTCTCTTGCCGATTGAAATATAAATGGATCAAAAGTTCATCAAAGTGATACTTGGTGACAACTATGATATCTAAGTGACTTTTCCAAAGGTGATATGGATCAAAAGGGATCAACTATTTGATATCATTAGGAATGACATTTGGTCTCCCCAACCATATAAGGTGTCTAGTGAACATTCAACTTGATTCAAACATATTGATCGTCCAGAGTTCCAAAATGTCTTGCTGATATAATCATTTGATCTGACAGTGGGAAATTTGAAAAAATTTCCACACTCATTCTCAGAGCTAGAAATTAGTGGTTGCATGAATACACAATGTATAAATAATTCTCTGAAGTCAAAGAAGAATAATTGAGGAGAATTTGTAAGGTTGGCGGCTAAAGGAACAAGAGAACAGACGAGGGCTAGAGAATTTTGTATAGCCATAAATTTTCATGTAAGCTTGTGAGTTCTCTACAATTATATTTTAGTCTTGTCAATTTGATAAATTAAAATGGAAGGTTCAAGCTCTAGAAAATCAAAAAGTAGAAAAAAGGAGGGTGAGGGTAGTCATCCTAGGGGAAAGAAGTAAAGGACTGAGACTAGGGATGAATCTAAAACAACTGAAAGTAAATTGAATCAAGATCTTATTGAGAAACTACCTAGCTTAGGACCTAAAGCCAGATATTCTACATAGCTTAGGGAAAATGTGGAGAAGTTTGATGACAAATATAAAAACATAGGGGATGTGTGGACTTCAATTCAGAGATATGAACTATTTATGGTTCACTATCACTAGAGGGATAGGTTCGAACCAGTGTGCAATCCATGGAAATTCAACCTAGGAAAATTAGTTTTCCCAAATGTATTTATGGATGTGGAACTAATGAAACTCTTAGCTTCCCACTACAATCCAAAACTCAAAGCTATCTACAATTCATTGGGTAAGCCTTTCATATATGTATTAGAAGTAGCAATTTGTGAAGTTTTTTACCTAGAAGGCACATGTGATGATGCTTTTGTTTATAAGAATTTAGAGAAATAATTATGGAGAATGGATACCACATATAGGGGCTAGAGATTTCCATTGTATAGACCTAAGAATGATGGAAATATGGTTCCATTGGATGAAAATGATGGACCTCCATTTCATGTAAAATTATTCAAGCCCTATTTGAAATATTTGTACTTCTCAATATGCTAGGTGTTAGGGATGGAAGCTCCTAAATTTATGGCAATTGTACCAATGGTAATAGTAGCTAATATTCAGTATCACAATGCCAGACCCTTTTATTATGCTTCATACATCTTCAAAGGAATTGTTTATGGGCTGATAGCAATAAAAAATGGATCCCCTATTCTGCATTTCAAATATTACTCTAGTTCTATGCATATAGCAAAGTATTGTGGAAAAGAATTGGGAATGTGTCCAGAAGAGTTAAGGATTACACAATTTGATAGGGAGGTTAAATTATTACCAATTTAGTTAGGGATTGCTATTTTGGATAGCAGGTTTTCCAATTCAAGTTTTGTGCATTTTGAAGACTACTTTGTTAAACTATTGTATAGACTCTTTAACCATCCTTGTGACTATACATTATATGATGTGATTAAGAGGCTCCTCAAACCAAAAGATTTTAGTCAGACTATTGATCACAATTGGGGAGATTGGTATTTTTTTGAAGATGCTACTATGATCAGAGTGTATGGTTTAGAAGATACACCATTCATCTTTCCTAAAATAGTGCCTGATATAATTTCCTACTTGGAAATTGTTCTAAGGAAAACACATTACTCAAGTGTAATGAATTTAGCTCCTTTGGAAAATAGGCATTCATGCCAAACACTTTTTTCTTCAGAGATTTCACTATATTGTCAAAGGAAGGATATGATTTGATTATGGATAAGTTATTGCGTTATAATTTGACTAGAGCTCCACTTGGAAAAGGGTTTGATCTGAAGGGATACATTGACTTTGCTAGGCATAAAATGAACTTAGGTGGGTATAATCATATACCTTATCAGTATGATGATTTGATCAAAAATTTGAAAGAGAAAGAGGCTAAGAGGGTTGTTGATGAATATAAGAAAGGAGTAGAGTGAAAAATAGAAGAGATGCAAGATGTGGAACTGTTATCTTTTGCAGAAGAGGCATCTAGTGATGAGGGGTCTCAAAGTCCAACTGATAAAATATCTAGGATGAAAACTAAGGATTATAAGCTTCCTCCTAGAGAACCAAAAATTGAATAGGGTTTAGATATAGACATGAGGAAAATTTTTTATATATCATTTTTAGCAGATGATGAGTTTGTCAAATCTTTAGAATTTAGAGCCTTCTTGTACACACATAAGGGAAAATCAATAAGAGAATATGTTGAAAATGTAACATTAAATAATGAGGAGCAATTGTTTAATAATTTGAAGTCTAGTGTGGAAAAATAAATGGAAGATATGACCCCAGAGAGAGGGAGAAAATTGTTAGAAGATTAGGTGTCGTGGTTTTCCTAGGATTGGACCTAAATTCTACTCTCATTTTTAACAGTGAAGGATAACAATGGTTCACATAATCTTAGCCCTAAGGGAGTGACAAAAGTGTATATAGGGTCAAAGTATAACCTTGATGAAGGTTCCCTTATGATCTAGGCCTTGTATCCACCACATAAGAAGTCTATTGTTATTGAAACTAAAAAGGATTTTGGACATGTTATGACACTAAAATTTGGAGAAGTTGTTCATGTGGCTATGGCTAAGATTGGCATCAATGTTGCCAAGCTAAATAAAGCCCAAAACCAAATCTTGATCAAAGACAAATAAATGTATAAAATAAATAATGAAATGATAATTAGGGAAAATGACCCCCTGAAGGATATGTTTGAAAAAACATTAACAGGATCCACTGGCTCTGAAAAAAGAGAGAGCTTTGAAAAAAGAACAAGTGGGAAGGATCAAATGTATATTCTCAAGGAAAATTTGATGCACTTTATGTAGTGATTAGAAAGAGATAGATTAACTTGATGATTTGTTTGAGAAAGCTCTGGGGAACTCACTCAAAGAATTATGTTGTAGAGAAGGAGCATAGAAGAATTAATGACTTAATCCAAAAAAAAATTTAGGAAATACAAAAGAGGGATACTTGTGATAATGAGGCTATCAATACTGCTAAGGAGATCATAAGGAAGCATAGATATTACCATGAGGAACTTCAAGGAGATGCAAAAGGATTAATTGATGCCACAAAAGAAGGAATACCAACACTATTTCAAAATGATGGAAAGACAAAAGAAAAGGCCAAATGGATTGAAGAATGCGAGTTGATACTACAAAAGATTTTGGAAATGGCTACAAGTAAAGACTCGGCATTGGATGAAGCATGCAAATAGAATGAGAAAATGGTGAAGACGGAGATAGCATTTAGGAATGCATTGGGAGATGTTGATACTCACAAAAGACAAGATTATCTAGACCATCTGTCAAAAATTCTACTTATGGCTAAATAGAGCCTAACTATTTATTTTAATTATTGTTAGTTGTTGTTACTATTAAAAGAAATTCATGAAGGGTTGCGTCCCTTCAAAGTCTTGATATATATAAATGTATTACATAGTGATAGAGATGATATAGGAGAATAGGGAAAAGTAGATAGGAGAAAGCTCTCATGATGTTTTCATTCTGAAAGATCATGTTACAAACACAATCTTGAAGAAGTTAATGAAAGATCTCTAATTTTGTAGAGTCATATTGGTATCAATTGTTTTTTTAATTAATTAAAAAATATTATCAGGTTGTCTCCAAACTTTACATTTCCTT
This sequence comes from Sequoia sempervirens, assembly GCA_007258455.2. NCBI lineage: Eukaryota > Viridiplantae > Streptophyta > Pinopsida > Cupressales > Cupressaceae > Sequoia > Sequoia sempervirens. The sequence continues at coordinate 692,454,858 of VDFB02271358.1, forward strand.
ATTATTTAAATTGGTATATCAAGTATATATTCAATTTATCAATGCACATTTGTTGTATTTGTGTAATATGATTAATTGGTTATTTCAAGAAAAGATTAAAATCCTTCTAGTCAAATCATTGTAATCTAGAACTATCATTTGGATCAATAAGAAGAATTCGGTAATTGCATTCTTGCATTTTTATACAAGTTTTAAACTAATATTAGTGTGCCAAATAATTAGAATTACTACCAAGTATAAGCCACTCATCTTAGACTTTCATTTGAATCCATATACCCAACAAGGTACTAATCTCTTCCATTTCATTACTTAGTTTTACCAAATTTGTTTTCAAAACCTCACATCTATTAATTGAACATATTCATAAACTTTACATTGGTATTGCTTATACAATTTATACCAAATTTGGTTTTCATCTCTCCATTTCCAATTGCCATTGTGGATAGATCACACAAGTAGGAATCACACAGTTTAATTTTTCCTCATTTGCATAGGTGCACCTACCTGGGTCTGGTAGAACTTGAAGAGAAGGTTCAAACTCTTTGGCCTTATTCATTAGCCTAAAACATATCAAGAGTTTGGAAGCCTCTTCTGGTTTTCTAACCAACATTTTTGAGAACTAACAAATTAAAAACTCTATTGGGGACTCAACTTAGAGTTAGGGCCTTTATCATAGAGTCAGAAATCTTACATAGGACTCCATTGGGAATGATAAATTATAAAACTTCCTCACTTTTACATAGGTGAGTGGCAACTCTTATTAAATAAAGTACAAATTAGAAAGAACAAACCCAAGATTTCATACCATTACAATAGTTCACAACATGAATGGCAGAAGGTCCTTGTATAGAGAAGGACCTAATGACAAATTAAGTGTACACATAAGAATGACAAAGGTAAGAACGTGTCTAATGAGATGTGCATGACAAATAAGGATAAAACATCAAAGACACACTATGAGACATATGATCGTTATGATACATTGACAAATGAAAATATCTTAGCTAGAGAACCTCACACTCCTGAAGAAAGAAGGAATCCTTTCTATTAGTTAGATCCTCATAAAGAGGAAGAATTCATGGTTGTATTTGAGGCTAAAAGAATCAAGAGACAACATGAACATGATGATAGATTGGAACGGAATCAGAATGATCCTGTTGATAATGTATCCCCTAAAAAGAATTATGAATTTATGACTCAAGAAGAATTAAATGCACAATTGGAGTACAAAAGACAAGAAATTGAAAGAATGAAAGAAGAATATGAACATAAGCTCCAAGTGATAAAAGAACTCTAGGATTTGAAGCTACAGAGAGACTAATTAAATGCTTAGATAACTAACCTCCCTAAATATATACCACCTCATAGGAAAGGGAATAATAATGCAGGACCTTCAAATCAGCCAAAAGCATTGCAAAAAGCCATTCAAGAACCAATAAAAGCCATCAAATGCTCCACCTTAAAAATCCACCACAATACCCAAATTTTCAACCACCCCTTGGCCAACAATATATGCCACAACCCCATGCACAATACAATAATCCATTATACCAATATCAAAATCCTTAGAACCCACCTCCTCAGCATTACACAACTATGATTAGACAATTTGACTTAGCAAGATTCCAAATATATCCTTACCCTATGGATAGCAGTTGGAGAGGTCTTGTCCAAAAATTTATTGGAAGTAGTGCAATCATAGCTGAAGAACACTTAAGGATTTTTAACAATCTTATTCAAGATATAGATATGCAGTATGAAGATGTACATATGAGGCTATTTATGATGTCACTAACTGAGGAAGCTAGAGATTTGTTTAATAGTTTATCGAGAACTTCTATTGCTTCTAGTCAAGAGTTTCATGAGCAGTTCCTTGAATAGTATGGGAATCGGTGTGCACTAGATTTTGCATTGCATGAATTGGTCAGTATCCAGAAATATCAAAATGAGTTATTCTATGAATTCAACCAAAGGTTCTCCAAATTGCATAATAAGATACCTCCTAGATCCCAATTGGCATACCCTGCAACATAAAGTATTTATCTAAAAGAATTTTATCCAAGGACAAGATATGAGCTTAGAAATAGGTGCCTTAGAAATTTAGATGAAGAACACAATAGCATTGACTATTGAAAATAATAGAAAGGATACAAGGATGATTGGTAAGAGAGATAATACTAGGGTTCCCCAAAATATTAATAAGCCTTTGAATAGACAAGAAAGTACATAAAAAAATGAAAGGTGGAGGTTGCATGATATGCTTTATAATACAAACTGGAAGGATGGAAAGCCTATGATGGATAGGACTAAAAGTAAGGAGACTCTTGATCCTTTAAAGAAGAGAGGAGCATATATGGTAAACAATAATCCCTAGCATCAAGCTTGTAACTTGCCACATTCCCTTGACCATTGTATTTTAGCTCAATCAATACAAGAAGAGGAAATACCACTAGACAATAATGAAAAGGATCATACAATATATTTAACTCCCCACACACTCCATCCCATTGAGTAGGGATATTCATCTTCAGAAGAAGAAGGCTATAAGTATGATGTTGATAACCAAAGGTATAATGACTATATGGTAGAACAAGAAGTCTTTTTTGATCATGTAGAAAGAAGTGATGAAAAATGTTCTATTAGGGCACCATCTCAGCCAAGTAAAAGTAATATAAGAAAGCCAACTGAGGAAGAGATTAAGATATTAACCATTGTTATAATAGAAAAGGGAAAAATAAAATATTGATTAAGAAACAAAATAGTAAATGGAGATGAATGTGTTCCAAGAGGGATATTTGTGAAGGAGAAAACATAGGGAGCTCTAAAGAAGAGAAAAAATAAGTAGGCTGATAAGAATGAACAAAAACATGTTCATAAGGAAGAAAACAAAGAATTGCATAAAGACAAGAAAAAGTTTGATCAAACAAGCAAAAAATAAAAGAGGAGAACAAAGGAGATTCACTAGAGCATAGGAAAATGATCAAAATAGAAAGTGCCTCTTTTGATTTCACACAAACTTTATCCCATTACTTGAAATGATGAAAATAAAAGAATATAGGGATAGTCCAATTCAATTAATATCCAATGGAAATGATAAAAACACAAACTCTAAGAATAAGAGGACCACTAAGATTAGTAATAAGTAGGAGAAGGTAAATTCTCTTAATGTTTGTCTAGGGGATGCGTTTGTAGATCCTCCACAAGTTGATCCATTCTTTATTGCATTACTCATAAATAACAAATTGGTAAGGAATTGTATGATAGATTCAAGTGTTGGTATCAACATCATGTTGGTAGGAGTTATGAAACAACTTGGAATGTGGGCGGATACTAATGGTGGTAAGTGTTCTATTATGGACAATAGGCCTATCCTAGTGGTGGGAGTTATGAAAGATGTGGAAGAAAAATTGGTGATGTATCCATAAGTAGCTTATAATGTAGACATAATTGTGATTGATACACCTCCTCATTTTGGGATTCTTTTTTCAAGGCAATGGACTGTAGCAGTTGAAGGAAATGTACAATTTGACTTGTCCTATGCCACAATACTAGTAAATGGTGAAGAGTTCAAGCTATATAGAGAACCGAGGATGAATCAAACTATGGACTGTGTGGCTCAAGATCAGTTAAACTAATTTTGTGATGTTGATTTAGGAAGTTTCAAAATAGAGCCTTCCCAACATGAACTAGTAAATACTAATCTAATTGATAAACATGTTTCCAAGAATCAACACGGTGTATGGAAAATTTATTTTGATGGAGCATATAGTCAGGAAGGCAATGGAGTAGGGGTAGTATTTATTTCACTTGAAGGTACTACATTCAAGTATTCATTCTTGTTGAAATTTGAATGTACAAATAATATAACAAAGTATGAAGCCCTGCTAATTGGTTCAAATATGGTTGTCAAACACAAGATCAAACTACTAACTATTTTGGGAGATTTTGAATTGATCATTTCACAAATTAGGACAAGATATGTTGCAAAAAAAAAAGGTTGAAACAATATAGAAATTTTGTGTGGGACACAATTGAACTGTTTGATTCTTTCTCTATTGAGTGGATAGATAGGTCCAAAAGCTTGATGGTAGATTTCCTAGCTAGTGTAGCTTTGAGAATAGATTGTATCACTTTGACTCGAGTTTCTCAAGTTGAATTCAAAACAAGGCCTACTATCCCTGATAATATCTATAGTTGGCAGGTTTTCAATGATGATACTGATCTCATAAAGTTTCTCCATTGCATAGACTAGTATGATGCTCAGGAGATTGACTTTAATACATTTGTTGAAGAAATAAATGGCAAATAGACTATATTTTTAAAAGAATCTTTGTAACTTAAAACAAACAAACTTCCCAAAGCACTTGTGGCACTACAAAGGGAATTTGATGGAAATGATCATTCTCTCATGAAGCAGACACCAGTAAAGAGAGAAGATGTTGAAGAAATCAATCTAGAGACTGAATTAGCAACAAAATAAGTTTACATTGGAAGGAAGATAAGTCCAACAATCAAGAAAATTCTGATTATTTTGTTGAGAAAATACAATCATGTCTTCGCTTGGTCTTATTAGGATCTTAAAACATACAAAGAAGATATTTTCCAACATGATATTTCATTAAAGCCAAGTACAAAACCATTCAGACAAAAATAGAGACCCATCAATCAAACTCTGGAGCCTAAAATTCAAGAAGAATTGGCAAAACTCGGGGAAGGATGTATTATCAAGCCCATTAGAAATTCAACACAGGTCTCAAACTTGGTTGCGGTAAGAAAGAAAAATGGGGATATTAGACTATGTGTAGACTTAAAAAATTTAAATGTTTCCTCCCTTAAAGATAAATACCCACTCCTAAATATGGAAGCCATATTGCATAAAGTAACATGATGTGACATGTTGTCAATGATGGATGGATTTTCTAAGTATAATCAAGTCAAAGTTAAATAGTTTGAGCAATACAAGACAACTTTTACTTTGCCATGGGGGACATATTTATATGTGAGAATGCCATTTGGTCTCACAAATGTAGGGGAAACTTTCCAAAGAGCCATGGATGTGGCGTTTACAGATTTAATCAATGCTATAATGGTAGTGTATTAGGATGACCTCACTACTTATTCCAAAAGGACAGGAGACCATGTAGAACATTTGCAAAAAATATTCATCAAAACTTTGGAATATGGTATCAGTCGCAATCCTAAGAAGTGTTAGTTTATTATCACAAAGGGTGAGTTTTTGGGGCATATTGTATTGAAAGAAGGAATTAGAATAGACCTTGAAAGAATAGAAGCCATAGACAAAATTCCCATTCCCAAAACTATCAAGGCCATTCAATAATTTTTTGGAAAAATTAACTTTGTTAGGAGACTTGTGTCCAACTTTCCTGAAATTGTTAAACCTATATCAAAAATGTTGAGGAAGGGGGAAAAATAGATTGGACTGAAAAAGCCCTAGAAGCTTTTATATCCATCAAGAAATCCATCAAAGAAGCCCCTATTCTAAAATCTCCTGATTTTTCCAAAACTTTCCAAATATTTTCATCTACCTCCTTCCACACCATAGCAATTGTTATGTTACAAAAGAATGACGAAGGATATGAGAATCTTGTGTCCTTTTTTAGAAAATCATTGCAAGGGTAAAAATGAAAGTATGATATTATGGATAAATAAGCTTATGCATTGGTCAAAGAAATAAAGGATTTCAGACCATATTTAGTTGGAGCCAGAGTAATTGCATATGTACCACACACAGTTGCAAAAGATATGTCAGTATAGATAGATGTGACAGGGAAGAGGTGTAGATGGATCAATAGGATCCAAGGATTTCATATGGAAATTTAGATTACCAAGTTAGGAAGGGGAAAGGATCTAGCTAAACTAATGGTAGGAAGCAAACATTAAAGCTAACCAAATCTGTAATGTGGAAAATGAGGATGGTAGAGTTATAAGTGTTGAACATACTCCTTGGTACACAAACATAGTGTATTATCTCAGACACATGCAGTGCCTTGAAGGATTGAATAATAATCAAAAGAGAACTCTAAAGTTGCAGGCATCCAAGTATGTATTCATAGAAAGTGATCTATTTTGGAAAAATAGGGATGGAGTGTTATTATTGTGTCTAGATGAATCACGGGAAGAACATTTCTTAAGGGAGATGCATGAAGGAGTTTGTGGAGGTCATTACTCCACCAAAACTACTACACATAAGATTCTTAGGGAAGGCTATTACTGGCCTAAGCTTTTCAATGACTCTTTTGCATATGTAAGGTGTCAAGCTTGTTAGAAATTCTCAGGAAAGATGAAATATCAAGGAGCCCTACCACTTAGACCCTTACAAGAAAAATCCCATTTCCATCAATGGGGAATTGATTCTATTGGGGAAATATAGAAAAAATCAAGTGGAGGACATAAGTAGATATTAGTGGCAACTGATTATTTCACTAAGTGGGTGGAGGCGATCCCAAATAAGCAAGCAAAAAGCAAGGTGGTAATAAATTTCTTTATGGAGGATATCATAACTAGATTTGGTACACCAATAAGGCTGATCATAGAAAATAGGATGTGCTTTAGGTTTGATGAATTCAAAATTTTCTATAACACATATGGCATTACTATTTCTTATGTTGTCCCTTACCACCCACAAGAAAATGGTCAAGTAGAATCTAGTAATAAAATTCTTCTGAAAATCATAAGAAGGATGTTAGATGGGAACAAGAAGGCATGGGACTCAAAGTTGAGAATGGTTGTATGGGCGGATAGGATTACTATAAAGAAGGCAATTGGAAAGTCTCCATTTGAAACTGTGTATGGAACACAAGCTAGAATGCCATTGGAAAACCTTTTACCAGTTTACAATTTCATCCTTCAGGAAGATTTAGATATTCCAAAACTAATGGAAGAAAGGATAGAGTAGCTTGTAGAACTCAATGAAATAAGGAGAATGTCCCAAAAGAAAAATGTGAAGTTGCAATAAAAAATGAAATATCCTTTTGATAAGAAATCCAAAGATAGAAAATTTGAGGTGAATGATTTGGTACTAATGTGGAATGTTCGATGTCAAGAAGAGGGAAAGCATGGGAAGTTTGAAGCCTTATGGTTAGGTCCCTTTGTTATCATTGGAAAAGAAGGGGAGGACTTATTATTTGAAAAACATGTCATTAGAAAAAGAAAGAATTCCTTGTACATGGGAAGTTCCTAAAACACTTATTTTCTTGAAGAACATAGAGGATTAAGGGTTTCCAGTGCATGGAAAACTCTTGATAGACCTCTTAAAATATATCATTTCCACCCACGATAGAATAGGTGAAGGTTAGGGATTTCCAGTGCATGGATAATTCCTAGAGAACCTTCCAAAATAAATAAAACTTTTCCATGCACAATAGAATAGGACTTCATATTTCTTCCACTACTCTTCCATGTCACATGCTAGTTGGTCTACTCTCCTAGTGATATGAATTCTTGCAATGATATCACAATCATTCATCCCTAGATAGAGCCATTGTTTGGACTATTAAAATTATTATAAAATCTCAATAGCTTACATTCCTACACTCCAAAAGCTAGCCACATTTTGAGTGCAAAATTTCCATAATCCATTTCATATATCATATCCCCCAGTGATCCCATCAAATTTAATCTTTTGATACACCAAAATACCTCTAATCATTATTGAGCAAGAGCCCCTGAATAAGTAATCTATATCGGCATGAGTAGGTCCATGTCTCTTCGACCCATAAGCTATAACCTTTCAATTCATGTGTTTCTGGAATATTGGTGAAAGGTCAAAATTGTCACATTGATAAACAACTTGGGAGGATACATATTCTGGAAGAAAAGGTCCATTGTTTCACCAATGAAAAATTTATCGCTAAGAAAAATGCTATCGAAGTGAGATCTTCATGTTAGCCAGAGCATACATGTCATGCTGATGAAATTTCATCGGGAAGATGTCCACACTGTCCCACCAATGAAGCACAAAGAAACATGTTGGTGAGACATGTACTATCAAAATGAGTTTGAAATTTCTCTATGACTATATATCACACCGATGAAAGTAACATTGGAGAGAGTCTTGCTGATTCACTTGAAAGAGGAGGATGATACATTAGGGAGACTAGTAACATCAAAGTAACCCTCAAATCTATCAATGATACTTATTCTCTTGCCAATGGAAATACAAATGGATTAAAATTTTATCAGAGTGATACTTGGCAACAACTATGATATCTAAGTGACTTTTTTGAAGGGGATATGGATCAAAAGGGATCAACTATTTGACATCGGTAGGAATTATATTTGGTCTCCCCAACCATATAAGGTATCTAGTGAACATTTAACTTGATTCAAACATATTGATCATCCAAAGCTCAAAAATGTTTTGCTGATATAATCATTTGATCTGATAGTGGGAAATTTGAAAAACATTCCACACTCGTGCTTGGAGCTAGACATTAATGGCTACATTAATACATAATGTATAGATAATTATCTGAAGTGAAAGAAGAATAATTGAGGAGAATTTGTAGGGTTGGTTGTGAAAGGAATAGGAGAATAGACAAGGGCCACAAAATTTTGTGTAGCCAGAAATTTTTATGTAATTGTTACCAATTTTTCACTACAAGCTCAAATAGGTGGAGATAAATTGCATTGACATTGAGAGGTACACAAACATTTTAAATTTTGTTGCTTAAGTATTCATCATCATGTAAAAATATGATTATATTTGATTTTCAATTTTTATTATGCAAGTACTTGTAACAAAAATTTAGAAATTTTCATAAAAAACTTTGTTTTATTCATATTGTAAAAATCAAGGTCCGACACATGTCTTGGAGGTAGCTTAATTTGATTTATGTAATAAAATGATAGATACAAGAAAAGAATGTAAATTGTACAACTAAAAATAACATGGCATGTGATAGAAGGTGATTCATCATTGCCTGGAATGACAAATCATCTTTGCGTTAAAGTATTCAATTGTTGTGTTGTGCCTTTCGAATTAATCTAGTTGTAGGCTCCAAAAGCATCTGCAAATATTATGAAATGTGGTATTAGATATGGTCTCTAAGGAATGAAAAATCCTATCCTATCCTATTCCTACATTACCAACATAAATATAACATGCATTCGATTAGGCATCCATCAGATGGTTTTACTGTTAAAAAAAAAATAGAATTCAATGGAAGCTTTTAGCTTTATTTATTTTGCTAACATGTTTGTTTAAATGTGCAGGAACAAGTTCATTATGATCAATTTCATTAGATATGTGGTGTAAAATGGGCTCCCACAAGGGTTGATACTGGCATATCAAAAGGACACCTCTCATTCACATCATTATTTGAGAGTTATCAGATATTCAATTACAGTCATCAAGGAAGGATTGTTGTAATAAGAGGAATTCATAAGAGTCACCTTTGATTCATTGTGACAAAAATAGAATTAAGAAAAACATATATTTGCTTAATATCCAAAAGGAATAATCAAAAGATATATTAAAAAAGCATTGGTTGCATTTATTATCTAAGTTTCAGCTCTACTTTATGTTTGCATTGCATTCAAATAAAATATTTAGCCCCTTTAACACTAAAGGGAAAATAGAGTATCAAAGTATTAAAACTTTTCTTCATAACGTTGAAGTGCATATAGTCTACAAGAGACTCAAGATGGAACAATGCCATCAAAGAAGACAATATACATGACTATAAGTGATGTATTATCACATTATGAAAAGTAAAAATTATCTAAATAATCCATCTTTTCAAGAGAAGAAATGCAACTTCAGCTGAAACAAACAACATTGCATTGGTATTAAGGTAACTACAGGAAACCACTAGAACCATAATGTTTGAAAACAATGCACATAGATTTGCAACAGTGGGAAGAGTAAAAAAATATACAGTGATCAAGACAACAATCATGTGTTTTAGTCATATCTCAAAATTTATAATCTGGATTTTTGAGATTTTTATACAACAATTAGAAAGCCATAATGTGAAAAAACCCTTTAAATTGTTCACTGAGCCAGTTTGTAGTTTTCAAGAAATTTTCACCTGTCCTAAGGCATACATATTTTAATTGCCAGATCAAAGAAATAGATGAAACAATGTAAACAATCAATAATAGAATGAAAATTTTCAACCATCACCAAAGCATAATTTCATTATAAGAAAGGAAGGATTAGAAAGTTGTTGAACTGATCTTGATCATACAATCAAGGGACTACCACCTTGTCAAGTTCAAGAAAAAGGGATATAAGAACACAATATCTTAACCCTTGTCTCACACGTTTCAAATTCATAAGGTTGATAGACTTTGAAGATATGAAGAAGACTTTAGGAGTCTCGAGGCTTAATCAAATGCCTCATAATTGCAAGTTAATAACCAATGTATTGTGAGAGATCTACAGTCAAAATATCCTTTGCATTCATTAGAACATTATATAATGGAAACAATAAAGGAAGATGAATATAAATTTCCAAAAAATATTTGTATTCGTGGAATTTTTTTTTAAAAGGAAGTTCCATTGAGAGCCATGCAAAAATAATGAGTACCCACATAAGGGTTCTTTTTAGATTTCATGAAATTTTACAAGATGAGTGCAGGGTTCGAGTTTCAACATCAAACCACGCGAGAACTTCTAGAAAATGTAAAAACCTGTTAAGAAATCACAACCATTCATCATAGAGGCCTAAAAATTTTAAATGTTTGAGAGATGTTCTAGGGTTTTAAGATATTGTTCAACTCATAGCAAGGAAAATCTCATAAAAATATTGTTTTATATGCTATTTCTATGGCTTTTTTTTTACAAGAAAAAATTCAGATGAAACCCTCAATTTTTTCCATAAAAAAGAATACCTATATGAATTTTTGCAAGTTTAGAGGCTCTCACAGACTCAATGGGTTGCAGCCAAGTGGATTTAAATAGAAACTTCAAATGGAGAGAACTTTGTTCTTTATAATTTATATAGATTTGAAAATAGGTAAAGTACTAGTTTGTAGCAAAAATAAGAGCCAATAAACTTACCAGAGATTGCATGAAGCTAACAAATGGAAATTGTGCAGTGATATTCATGAGTGAAAAAGACAATTACATGGTGATCTTTTCCAGCAAGTATGAGTTCTTCAAAGGAGTCATTCATGGTGGCCAAAGATTAAAAAAATACTCCATTATCGGCCTCAATGCTTAAAAAGATCATCAAACATTGGATACAATAACAAGAATGAATCAAAGATATATGAAAGTCATGGTTGTATAAGCAAAAAATGCTCTAGACAAAAGAGAAATGTCCATATTTGTCTCAAAGAAAAGGTTACCCATCATTTATTTTTGTCTCTGTGTAAAATACATTCAAATCTACAAGGATTTCCTAGCAGAATGGCGGTAGTGGGTTGTTTCAAGAATGCAAAGTGAAAAATGAAGACTAACTTAGGGTTCGATGGCTTTTTTCCCAAAATCTCTAATTCGAATCAATTTCATTTTTGAATTGGTTTTTAATCAAATCATTTCACTTTATTAATGCCACAGTCTTGACTTATCAAGTCAATTGACCTAATAATGTATGAGGGGCCCATGAGGTTTTTAGGTTTGATTTTCAAAGGTTGAGTTCATCTTCACTTATACCTATTGCATGGAGTTGAAGAATAGAAAAATCAATTAAATATTAAAGGTATTCTTATTATTACTTTAATATTTAAATATGTAATAAAAGGTGAAGTTAATAGATATTAAATATTAAAATAATCATTAAGTGATTATCTTTAATATTTAATTAAAACATTGCCTTTTTTAAATCCATGCAAGAAATATAAGTGAAAGACAACTGAAGGTCTAATCATGCAAATTATGGAGATTATTGACAAATTACCTCAATTTCATGCCAGTTCATGAGATATTTTCATTATGCATGACATAAAGGGAAGTTTGGGATATTGAGAGTTTAGTTCACTTTAGTTGCAAGCAAATTTTCTAAGGCTTTTTGCTTTTGCTTGTGAGAAGTCACTTCGGGGATATTTTTGACTTTAAATCACTTTTAGTGCCACCTCTATGGATTCAAGAGCCATTTTTGAGTTACCTTTCAATTACATGTATTGTGACATGGAGTTCTAAGTTGTTCAAGACCAGTTTGCAGCATTGGAGAATGTGATTTTCAACCAGTTTTGCTTTTACTTGTGGGAGAGATTTTTGACATGATTTTCACTTTCAATGAACTATTTCTTCCACCTTCTCACTTTGAAGTTTACACAAATTGTATATATTGGAATTTTTTTATCTTTTTCCTTGGTTCTTGACTTTTACTCTCTTGATTTTTTGAGAGAGAAGAGATTTGTAACTCAATTTTTATAGTTCAATATACAACAACAGGTTTATAGGTTACTTTTGTCATTTAAATAGAGATTTTTCCTTTTATTTTCTTAAAGGACTAAAGATTTACCTTCTCATAGCTGAGTGTGAGCATTAAATGATTGATTTGATGAAATTTATGGTGTTTTAATAAATCAGAACCTTTAAATCTTGTCTCATTCATTGATCCAAATTCTTCTATGCAATCAAATTTCAGGTCTTAAGTTGTGCATGTATTCATCACTCCCAAGTTGTGAAGCATAGTTTCATTCTAGGAGAGATCAGTCATCCTTTCAAATTCTTCCTAATAAGATTTCCATTAATGATTTGTGTGAAATATTCCTTAGAGTTATGATTGTGAATCAATCAGCCTTTTGAGATCATCATTTTTGGTGCAAATCACTTCCTAGAATTAGTTTAGTTTACATTTTTAGTCAATCATTCTCACCCTTTTCCTTACAATCCAGTAGTTTCTAGGAGAATCAAAAAAGAAGTTGGCCTATAATCTGAAGGTCTAATTTTGCAGTAGGGTACCCACAACTTGAAACTATTCCTATGTTATATAGGATTGTAGAGCTTTTTGGCTTTGCATGCGGGTGCAAATCCTTGTGATAACAGTTTTTGGCATGCTCGATGGGACTCTGAATCATAGTTTAGAGTAAGAATTTAATAGTTTCAGACTGTTGTTCTAGTATATACAATAGTTCTTTAGCCTTTTAGAGGTTAAAATTTCATATACTTGGTGACTCCTTTCTCAATTTTGAGTAGATCAAGTGCATATATCTTATGAGAAAGGTTCAAACGATAAGTTCTTCCTCATTTGAATACTTACAGTTGTCCTCACTAAAGAGAAGAGGAAGGATAGCCAAGTAGACACCTTGTAGACCTTCAAGAAAGAAATCGGTTTCTCTTATTTTTCAAACAACATCATTATTATCTTCACCAAGAAGGAGAAGCAGATAGTCAACAAGGTAGCCAGGTGCAGGTTTAGCTTCACCAAGTTTCAAAATATCAGTTTCTCCTTCAAGAGGTTCATCAAGTTTTGCTACACTTTTAGTTCTAGTATTTTTGGTACATCCTGTACCAATTTTGTGAGCAACAACTATCAAAGTATCAGTAGCTTCGATGGCAAGAGCACATGTATTGGTACCATTCAATGGGGGAAGCCCTTTGAATCTAACTCAATACGATGACATACTGGTAGCTGTGCTCAAAATTATTCCTACTTTTACTGGTGAGGATCAGACTATGCCAATAGAGCATATTAGAGACGTAGCTTCACTTTGTGGATTTCATCATGTAACTCAAGAGAATGTGGTGTTGAGGCTATTAGCAGCCTCATTCAAAGGAAAAGTGCTTCAATGGTTGAGAGGCTTTCCTATAAATACTATTGCAACATGGAATGATCTGGGGGACAATTTGAACAAACAATTTTTAGACAAATCAGACAATCTCTCTTTGGTAGATCAAATGACGACAATGAAAAGAGCCCCACAGGAGTAATTGACTGACTTTAACTTCTGGTTTCAAAGAACTTGGGATAGAATTCCAGCCATGATAAGACAATTAGAAGATCATGCTTTTTTGTATTATCTTAGAGAAATTAATAGTGATCTTGTGCTTTGAATTCAATCTATGGGAGGTATGACTTTGCGAGAAGCTTATGACATAGCAATTAGAGCAGAGAATAATTTAATTTAGGCTGGTAAAATTGCACCTAGGCCTCCTATGCCAATTTTCCTAGAAGTTCAGCCATTTATGCCCATTCAAGTACCTCCTATAGCCCCTTTACCTACTATTCCAACCTTAGGTTTCTAGAAATCAACACAAAATAATGTTGTTCCAACAAATTCATACCTACAAGGACTTAAAGATACTCAACAACAACTAATAAATGACCAATTTACTAAAAACTATGAGGAACAAATTAGTAATCCTTAAAAACTAGTAAGGCCAAAATTTCAAACCTAACCAATCACCATTCCAAGCAAAAAACCACCTTATCAAGTTGATTACCAGGGATAGAGAAGAAATTTCAACTTTAGGCCTAATTAGCCATATAATCTAGCTATTGCCAACTCCTCAAAGGGGCTTATGCCAATACAAAACAACTTACCACAAGATTATGTATGGTGATATCCTTGCAATTAGCCTCATAATTAGGCTACCTACATGAATGAGGTGATCAATCAAGCTCTTATGGTGCAAAGAAATTATGATGCTTCTAAGAAAATAGCTAAGGAGGAAAATAATTAGCAAAATGATCAAACGCAACAGAGTGACCTTAATGTTGCCATGATGAACTAACAAGGAAGTGAATTTTGTGGAGTTAATCATGCACAAGGTCAAAATCAGTTAGCCACTTCTATTGCAGCCAATACGAGGTCCAAGAAAAGAGAATTTGACCTAAGATAACAAGTTGTTCCTAATAAACAATAGATAGAAAAAGAAAAACAATAGGATGATAAAGGTAAACAACAAGTTATTCAACATAAAAGTCAAGTTCTAGCAGCTGATAAAGAGCAGTCATAGCTCCCTTATTCTCATGATGTTCATATTATACCAAGAGGACAAGTTGAGCCTACTAGAGAGCAGTAGAAATAAGCTAAACCTATTAAGGAACATCCAAGAGATCAACCATTTCAAGTGCGGAAGGAGGTTGTTTTTTCTGAAAGCACAACACAAGAATAGTTCTTTAGCTTTCAATATTGTAGATCATATGAAAAAGGAAACTATTAGCATTACCACATTGGATGCATTACACCTACCTAGGAAAATAGAAAGTATGTAGGAGGCTCTGGCTAACATATCCATTTATGATGAAACAACTAAAGAACAACTAAGAGTTCTTGCAAATAGTTTAGATCACAAGAAGGAGCAACCAACTCAAGACATAAAGCCGCCACCTTTTTATGCCATCTTGATAATTGGTGATAATATAGTGTATAATTTCATGATAGATTTAGGAGCAAGTAGTTCAATTATGCCTAAACAACTGGTAGATAAGTTAGGACTTGAGTATGAACCATTGTCAAAAGGGGTAGTTCAACTTGATTCCACAACAATTAAGTTTGTAGGAGTTATTAAAAAATTGCCTCTTACATTACATGCATGTTTGAACTTTCAAATTCCATAAGACATACATATCATTGATCTCCCACCTTATTTTTCCATATGTCTGTTTAGAGATTTCATTACAAAATTAGGTGGTTATCTGTCATCTGACTAGTCACACATGTTTTTCAGAACCAAATATGGTACTAGAGTCACGATTAAGTTAGAACCATAGGCTAAAGATCATATTGATCCTTATGTTGTGAATCTTATAAACACAAACCTAGTCTTCCATGATTAGGAGGATCAAACTATGACCTTGACCTTTTTGTACCTATAGAATGAATACCTAACATAAATTTAGATGAGTGGGCTACTGAGAATCATGAGATTGATCCTTTCAGTCTCATGGATGAGGTAGGTTTGGGCATTTATATGATTCAGGAGCCCAAAATAACAATCCAAAATCCAGTCAAAAGTGAAAAATAGCTAAATCAGCAAAGTAATCAACTTTGGAAGTTGTACTATGATGATTCAAGAAGTAAAATTGGAGCTGGTGGAGGAGCTGTATTGATTTCAACTGAAGGAGAAAGGTATTACTCAACTTTCAGATTCACTTTCAATTGTTCTAGTAATCTTGTTGAGTATGAAGCATTGATACATAGTTTAGAGTGGGCCAAAAAAAGGAAAATTAAGTGTTTACAAGTGTTTAGTGATTCTGAATTAATATCAAATCAGGTTAGAAATATGAATTTAACAAAGAATGATTTGCTGAAATTGTATAAACACCATGTTTGGGACTTAATTGAAGAGTTTGATGCATTTAATCTGTAATGAATACCAAGGAATCAGAATAAGAAGTTGATAAACTTGCTGCCATAAGATCATAGTTTGAAATTCCAAATGAAATCCACAATGTGGAAGTACAACAATATTTGAAGGTAGTTTTCAGGCCGTTAGTAATTGATAATAATGTAAGTTGGAAGATTTTTGATAGTGATGAACAGATAACCCACTCTCTTATGGAAGAAGCAGAGTTTTTTATGGAAACCAGTACAAGTTTGATCAGCAATATGGTGATCAAATCATGCAACTAAAGTCTAATAAGCTTCCAAAGGGGATGGTAACCCTTGAATCTATCTTCAACACTCATGATAAGTTTAGAAGAGATAAATCTAGTATCATAGTGAAGTAGGAGCATTACAAACCAATTGAGATATTCAAAGACAAGCTCCTCAAGCTCGGTAAAGTCTATACAAAGGAGTAACAACAAGCCTTTGTTTTCCTTTGCCAAGAATTTACTGACATCTTCACTTGGGAGTATGGAGATTTGAAGGGTTTTAACCCTGATTAGCTCAACATACCATTGAGCTCAAACCCAATGCAAAACAAGTAAGATAGAAGCAGAGTCCCCTGAACCCAAAGTTAGATCACCTGATGAAGAATAAATTGAACAAGATGATTGAAGGTATTATTATTTTTCCAATCAAGCACACTTCTTAGGTATCAAACCTGGTGGTTGTCAGAAAGAAGAATGGAGAGAGAAGGTTGTGTGTTGATTTTTGTGTTCTAAATAGAGATTCACTTGACTATCACTATTCATTTCCCTCAATGGAGAAAATACTATAGGGTTTTTCATGGTTAGAAAGATATTCATTTCTGATGGATATTCAAGTTATAACCAGATACTAGTTAAAGTAGAAAACTAGTAAAAGATAGCCTTTACCACCAAGTGGGGTACTGTGGCTTACAGAAAGATTTCATTTGTATTTTCAAACATAGGAGAAACCTTTCAGAGAGCAATGGATATGGCTCTCCAAGGTTTGATAAATAAGTTTGGTCTTGTTTATTTAGATGATATCACCATTTTTTCACAAAATAATGATGATCACTTTGTGCATCTTAGACATATTTTTGAAAGATGTGGAGAATATGGAGTTTCATTAAATCCAAAAAATAACATCTTTGTTGTTCATGAAGGTAAACTTTAGGGTTACATTGTTTCTAAAGATAGCATTTCTATTGATCCAGAACGTATTGCAACCATTCTAGCATTACCACTTCTTGCTCACAAAAAGGGCTTGTAGAGTTTTTTGGGAAGAATAAACTTTACTAGGAGATTTATTTGTAACATTGCAGCATTGTTGCAACCTCTCACATCCATGTTGAAGAAGGATATGTAGTTCATCTAGACAAAGGAGAGTAAGAAAAAATTTGAATAGATTAAAGAGGCACTTGCAGCAGCCCCAACACTTATAAATCCAAACTTTGATAAAGATTTTATACTGTATGCATTTGGTAGTGTTGACACAATTTCTGCCATGTTATGTCAGTAGAATGATCAAGGACTTGAACAACCCATAGATTTTATTAGTCAAGTCTTGCATGATTATGAAATGTAAGGTATTCATTTTTTGAGAAACATGTGCTTGTTGTAGTGAGAAGTCTCAAGAAGTTTAGACATATATGTTGTTTAATGATAAAATGTATCTTCTGGTAGGTCATCCAATATTCAGAGAATTTTTGCTTAATAAGGACATTAATGACAAAAGAGTAGGTTGCATAATTAAAGTCATGAAATACGACATCAACATAAAGGTAACCAAGCTTGTTAGAGGTAAGAGTCTGTGTGAGAAGCTTGCAAAAAGAGAAAAAAACAACAATGAATCAGTCATTATAGTCCTTAATAATGAAGAAGAACCTATTGTTCTAGCTAATTCAGCTGATTGGATCCATCAAATGACCCATTAATTGTATACTGAAGATTGCCCAGAAGGTATGAACAAGTCTAAACGAAGATATTATAGATTACAAGAAATTCCATATGCAGAAATTGATGGTGTTCTTTATAAAAGGGATTTCCATGGAGTATTCCTCATATGTGTTTAACCAAATCAGACTAAAAGAATTCTTGAGGAATTCCATGATGGACTTGTTGGAGGTCACTTTGCACCACATACTATAGCTATAAAAATAATGAAAGCCAAATATTATTGGCCATATCTTTTTAGAGATGCTCATGCTTATGTGAGAAAATGTGGTAAATGTTCACTTTTTGCAGGAAAACAAAAGCTAGCATCCCTACCCCTGAACCCAATTTAGGTTGATCAACCATTTGAAAAGTGGGGACTTAATTTTCTCTATCCAATTAATCCATCATCAAGTGCAAGTCACAAATGGATACTTATACCAACAGACTACTTTACGAAGTGGACTGAAATGGTTGCTTTAAAAGATGCAAATGAAACATCTGTTTTGAATTTCTATCAAGACTTGTTTTCTAGGTTTGGTACACCTCATTCAATTATTTATGATAATGAATTATATTTTATTGGTTTGAGAGTTTCAGATTGGTCAGTAAAGAATAATATTTATTTGAATACATCATCCAATTATTACCCTCAAGGTAATGGATAGGCTAAATAAACAAATAAAAATCTGATTAAGATCATCAAAAAGATTATTGAAGACAATCAAAGATCATGACATGATAAACTAAAGTTAGCCCTTTGGGCTGATAGAGTAACACCAAAATGATCAACAATATTTTCACCATATGTTTTGGTTTATGGCAAAGAAGCCAAATTGCCCATTTCCATTGAATTACCAACTCTGAGTTACATAAAAGAACTTGAGTTACTTGAAGAGGCAGCTAATGCAAGTGAGGCTTGCTCAATTAATAGAGTTGGAAGAAACTAGAAAAGAAGCTTTTATGAAGCTTTAGATTCATCATTCTCAAATGAAGAGGACATTTGACAAGAAAGAAACTACAAGGATCTTCAATGAAGGTAATTTAGTCTTTAAATGGGATGAATTAAAAAGAAAACTTGACAAACATACCAAGTTTGATGCCATGTGGGATGGCCCATACATTATTATAGAAAAGAAGAAACACAATGCATTTTAGCTTCAAAGTTGGATGGTGAGGTATTGTCAATCCCTGTTAACATGATTCATCTCAAACAATGCTACTAAGCATCAAATTTTTTATTTGTACATAGTAGTGTAATTTTCAGTTTTAGTTGTGCTTCCAATAAGTGCCCCATGCCACATTTAGTCTCATTTTTTTGTTTGTTTTGAAGCTGAGTTACAAACATTTTCAACAGTTTAAAGAGTAGAGACGGACTCCATGCCCAATGGATATGTGAGGCAACTAGTCTATAGTGTTTAGTAGGAAAACACTCCGTAGAGGTCACCAATTTGTTACCTATATTTCACTATAAGCTCAAATAGATAGAGCTAAATTATATTGACATTGAGAAGTACATAGAATTTCAAATTTTTCTGCTAAAGTATTCATCATCTTGTAAACATTTGATTACATTTAGTTTTTAGTTTTTATTATGCAAGTACTTGTAACATAAATTTAGACATTTGCACAACAAACTTTGTTTTATTCATATTGTAAAAATCAAGGTCCCACACATGCCATGGGAGTTGCTTAATTCAATTTATGTAATCAAATGATAGATACAAGAAAATAATGTAAACTATACAACTAAAAATAACATGAGCATGCAATAGAAGGTGATTCGTCATTTCCTAGAATGATGAATCATCTTTGCGCTAAAGTCTTCATTTGTTGTGTTGTGCCTTTTGAATTGAACTAGCTCTAGGATCCAAAAGCCTGTATAAATATGATGAAATGTGGTATTAGAGATGGTCTCTAAGCAATGAAAAATCATGTCCTATCCTATTCCTACATTACAAATAGAAATATAATGCACATTCGATCAAGCATCCATTAGATTATTTCACTAGTCAAAAGAAAACATAATTCAATTGAAGCTTTCAACTTTATTTATTTTTCTAATATGTTTGTTTAAATGTGTAGTAACAAGTTCATTATGATCAATTTCATTAGATATGTGGTACAAAACGGGCTCCCACAAGGGTTGAAACCAGCATATCAAAAGTACACCTCTCATTCACATCATTATTTAAGAGTTATTAGATATTCAATTACAATCATCAAGGATTGTTGTAATAAGAGGAATTCATAAGAGCAGTCTTTGATTCATTGTGAAAAAAATAAAATTAAGCAAAACATTTGTTTTCAAATCATCCAAAAGGAATAATCAAAAGATATATTAAAATTGTTCTTCATAACCTTGAAGTGCATATAGTCTACAAGAGACTCAAGATGGAATAGTGCCATCAAAGAAGATAGTCTACATGACTGTAAGTGAGGCATTATCACATTATGACAAGTAAATATTATCTAAATAATCCATATTTTCAAGAGAAGCAATGCAACTTTAGCTGAAACAAACAACAACATCACACTAGTATTAAAGTAACCTATAGGAAACCACTAGAACCATAATGTTTGAAAACAATGCACATAGATCTGAAACACTGGGAAGAGTAAAAGAATATACAGTGATCAAGACAATAGTCACGTGTTTTAGTCATATCTCAAAATTTATAATCTAGGTTTTTGAGACTTTTATACAAAAATAAGAAAACAATAATGTGAAAAACCCTTTAAATTGTTCACCGACATAGTTTGTAGTTTATGAGAAATTTTCACCAGTCCTAAGGCATACATATTTTAATTGCTAGATTAAAGAAACAAAGGAAATAGTGTAAACATTCAATGATAGAATGCAAATTTCCAACCATCACCAAAGCATACTTTCATCATAAGAAAGGAAGGATTAGAAAGTTTCTAAAGTGATCTTGATCATACAATCAAGGGACTACCACCCTATCAAATGCAAGCAAAGAGGACATAAGAAGACATTATCTTAAGCGTTGTCTCACAAGTTCCAAATTCATAAGGTTGACAGTCTTTGAAGATGTCAAGAAGACTTGGTGAGTCCTGGGGTTTAATCAAATGCCTCATAATTGAAAGTTAACCACCAGACTATGGTGAGAGATCTACAGTCAAAAAATCCTTTGCATTCATTAGAACATTATAAAAAAGAAATAATGAAGGAAGATGAATATAAATTTCCAGAAAATATTTGTATTCATGGCATTTTTGTAAAAGGAAGTTCCATTGAGAGCCGTGCAAAAATAATGAGTACCCACATAAGGGTACTTTTCAGATTTCATGAAATATTACAAGATGAGTGCATGATTTGAGTTTCATCATCAAACCACATGAGAACTTCCCAAAAATGTAAAAGACAGTGACCATTCATCATAGAGGCCTACAAAATTTAAATGTTTGAGAGATGACCTAGGGTCTTAAGATTTTGTTGAGCTCATATCTAGGAAAATCTCATAAAAAATCATATTTTATATGCCATTTCTATGGCTTTGTTTTTACAAGAAATTTTTTAGATGAAACGCTCGAGTTCTCCCATAAAAGAGAATACCTCGATGAATTTTTGCAATTTTAGAGGCACTCATAGACTCAATAGGTCA
Organism: Sequoia sempervirens; assembly: GCA_007258455.2. Classification (NCBI taxonomy): domain Eukaryota; kingdom Viridiplantae; phylum Streptophyta; class Pinopsida; order Cupressales; family Cupressaceae; genus Sequoia; species Sequoia sempervirens. The sequence continues at coordinate 692,476,630 of VDFB02271358.1, forward strand.
TGACCAAGTGGATTTAAATAGAACCTTCAAATGGAAATAATGTTGTTCTTTATAATTTATGCAGATTTCAAAATAGGTAAAGTACTAGTTTGTAGCAAAAATAAGAGCCAATAAACTTACCATTGATTGCATGAAGCTAGAAAATGATAGTTGTGCAGTGATATTCATGAGTGAAAAAGACATTTACATGGTGATTTGGAGCTTTTCTAGCAAGCACGAGTTCTTGAAAGGAGGCGTTCATGGTGGCCAAAGATACAGAAATACTCCATTATTAGCCTCAATGCTAAAAAAAACATCAAACATTGGATACAGTGACAGGAATGTATCAAAGATATATGAAAGTCATTGTTGTTTAAGCAAAAAATGCTCTAGACAAAAGATAAATTTCCAGATTTGTCTCAAAGAAAAGCTTACCCATTATTTATTTTTGTCTCTATGTGAAATACATTTGAATCTGCAAGGATTTCCCAAAAACATGGTGGCGGTTGGTTGTTTCAAGAATACAAAGTGTAAAATGAATAGTAACTTAGGGTTCGATGGCTTTTTTCCCAAAAGCCCTAATTCAGATCAATTGCATTTTTTACTTGGTTTTTAATAAAATAATTTCACTTTATTAATGACACGGTCTTGACTTATCAAGTAAATTGACCTAATAAGGTATGAGGGACCTATGAAGTTTTTAGGTCTAATTTTCAATGGTTGTTTTCATCTTTGTTTATACCTATTGCATGGAGTTGAAGAATAGAAAAATCAATTAAATATTAATGGTTATGTTATTATTAATTTAATATTTAAATATGTAATAAAAGGTGAAGATAACAGATATTAAATATTAAAATAATCATTAAATGATTATCTTTAATATTTAATTAAAACATTTCCTTTTTAAAATCCATGCAAGAAATATAAGTGAAAGCCAACTGAAGGTCTAATCATGCAAATTATGGAGATTCTTGACAGATTACCTCAATTTCACACCAGTTCATGAGAGATTTTGATTATGCATGACATAAAGGGTAGTTTGAGATACTAATAGTTTAGTTCACTTTAGTTATGGGCCCATTTTCTGAGGCTTTTTTCCTGTTCTCATGAGAAGACACTTCGAGGATATTTTTGACTTTAGATCACTTTCAATGCCACCTCTACACATTCAAGAGCCATTTTCGAGTTACCTTTTAGTTACATATATTGTGACATGGAGTTCTAAGTTGTTTAAGCTCAATTTGTAGCATTGGAGAATGCAATTTTCAGCCAGTTTTGCTTTTGCTCGTGGGAGAGATTTTTTAGATGATTTTCACTTTTAGTGAACTATTTATTCCACCTTCTCACATTGGACTTTACACACATTGTATATATTGGAAATTTTTTATCTTTTTCCTTGGTTCTTGAATTTTACTCTCTTGATTTTCTCGAGAGAGAAGAGATTTGTAACTTAGTTCTTATAGTTCAATATACAATAGAAAGTTTACAGGTTACTTTTTTCATTTAAATAAAGGTTTTTTCTTTTTTTTACTTAAAGGATTCAAGTTTTACCATCTCATAGCTGAGTTTGGGAATTAAATGATTGATTTGATGAAATTTATTGTGTTTTAATAAATCAGAACCTTTAAATCTTATCTCATTGATTGATGCAATCAAATTTCAAGTCTTAAGTTGTGCATGCATTCATCTCTCCCAAGTTGTGAAGCATATTTTCCTACTAGGAGAGATCAATCAACCTTCCTTTGAAATAATTTTGTGATAATATTTCTATTAATGAGTTGTGTGAAATATTCCTTAAAGTTATGATTGTGAATCAGTCTACCTTTTTAGATCATCATTTTGGGTGCAAATCACTTCCTAGAATCAGTTTAGTTTACATTTTCAGTCAATCTTTCTCACCCTTTTCCTTATAATCCAGTACTTTCTAGGAGAATCAAAAAGTTAGTCGGCCTATAATCGGGAGGTCTAGTTTTACATTAGGGTACCCACAACTTGAAACTATTCCAATGTTATACATGATTGTAGAGCTTTCTAGCCTTGCATGTAGCTACAAATCCCTATAATAATAGTAAGTATGTGAATTCTATGCAATTGTATTTTAGTCTTGTCAATTTTATAAATTAAAATGGAAGTTTTGAGCTCTAGAAAATCAAAAAGTAGAAAAAAGAAGGGTGAGGGTAGTTATCCTAGGGGTAAGAAGCAAAGGACTAAGACTAGGGATGAATCTAAAACAACTGAAAGGAAATTGAATTAGGATCTTATTGACCAACTACCTAGCTCAAGACCTAAATCCAGATGTTCTACATAGCTTAGGGTAGACATGGAGAAATTTGAGGAAAAATGTAAACACATAGGTGATGTGTGGACTTCAATTCAAGGATATGAACTATTTATGTTTCACTATCATTAGAGGGATACATTCGACCAGGTGTGCAATCCCTAGAAATTAAACTCGGGCAAATTAGTTGTCCCAAATGTATTTGTGGATGTAGAACTAATGAAACTCTTAGCTTCCAACTACAATCCAAAAATCAAAGCTATCTACAATTCATTGGGTAACCCTTTCATACATGTGTGAAAAGAAAAAAATTATGAAGTTTTTAACCTAGAAGGAACATGTGACGAAGCTATTGTGCATGAGGATTTAGAGAAAAAATTCTAGAGAATGTAACACTCGCAAAATGATGTTCATTTTAACATATAATTTACCAAAATTAATACATTCCCAAGTATGATAAAAAAAAAGGATGCATATGTCATGATCTTTCCATAAATTCTAAAAATATAAATTCAAAATAAATCTCATTCCATGTAAGCAAAATAATAAATTTAATTAACAACAAGGATCATTGCATTGGTACATATATGATTGCCATTTGCATATCAATTAATTTCCATTAATTCACTCAAGTTTTCAATTACATCACTAACTTTCAATTAGTACATCTATTTCAATGTTACATCAAATCTTTCTTTCCAATACATCTATTTCAATGTTACAATACTGAATTACAACTAAAATTACATTTACAAGTGGGCTTTACAAGCCAATTTAAATAATACATGAATACATTTATAACACTTAAATCTCTAAACCTCAACCACCATGACACCACTGGTCTTCTTGCAAGCTGGGGCCAAGAGTGTGATTAAGGTGCCTTTTCCGCCCAACCATGAAGTACAATACTTCCCTGTGTTTCTTCCTAGCTCGAAGAAATCCCCGGCCCTGCATGAGGAGCCTATCAACTTGAAACAACAACGAAGGAGGGAACTCTCGATTCAATCCTGATGCCTAAATGCATTCCTAACATGAGAATCACATATTTTTTGCAAACAAGAGGTGGTAGAGACCTATATTCATTTAGTTCTAGGCTTTTAATTCCATCTATTTCAATGGTGCAAGTGCTTGGCTAGGCATAAATAAAATAAATTATAGTTTTAGAAAAGGTAAAACTACCATCTCTATGGGTCCACCTTCAGCATCCTGTCTCGAAATTTTCTCAAAATATAGTAAATAATGCATTTTCCATCTAATTTCACATTCAATTTTTACACATTTCTAATTTCAAAGAAATTTCATCATTTTCCAAGGTTTTCACAAAGTTTGTCAAAATAGATTTCATGAATGCATTCAGTAAATAAAGTTTGCACAATTTCAAGTGAGTTTACCATGCAAAATAAATTCAGTTCCAATTCTATTTTCTAAATTAGTTTTGATCACAGTAAATATTTTTAACAGTTCAGCAAAAAGAAATCCACTATTATCAAAAAATTCTCTAATTTTGAATGTGTTTTCAATAACCTACATTTGCTATGAAGTTTCAAATTCATCTTTAAAAATAATCTTATGTGTGTTCACTAAGTTCAGATATGATATATGATGTTTCACACAATGCACCAATATTCAGAAATATAGACAGTTTGAGAAAAAGATGAACAAAGTAGATAACCAGATTTTTATACAAAAACAAGTTTGCTATTAAACACAAAGTTATTTTTGTGAATTTAATCAGCTACTTTTCCAAGAATTGACTTTTAAATTTTAAAGTTCACTGTACAAATCTGTATATATATTTATAAAATAACCACATACACATAAATACATGGTAAACTTATGGTTGAATGTATACATAAGGTGTCGTGTTTCGGTTTAGTACCAATGACAGAAAATAGTGTTTCCTATAGACAACAATGATATTTATGGCAGGCATATATATATATAAATCCATATGTATATTTATATATTTTTGTGTGTATATAACTATATATATATTTATATATAAATATATATTCATCCCTATATATTTTCGCTGTAAATCTACTAACAGAGAGTAATATTTTCTGTGGAAAATAAAAAATAAATAGAGTATAAAAATGCCATAATTTTCTTATATGTATGTATGCATTTATATATGTGTATATATATATTGATGTGTGTATATATATTTATTGATGTGTGTATATACATATATATGTATGTATGGATAATTGAAATTTATATACAGTCGTAATTTACTGCACAGAGAATAGAGGTTTCAAGGTTCACAATTTTGAAAACTAAAAAGTATTTGTTTAGTTCACAATTTATATAAATTTTGAGACCAATGCCTCTCCATAGGGGAAGGCCCTGGCTATGAGGAGGCAGCGCCTCCTCCACAAGCCTTGGCCTGTGGAGGGCGCTACCCTCTCACAGCGTCACCCTTCCTCTATGGATGATGCTGGGGGGTGTAATCCCCAAACAAGAAAATTTCAGTTCAAAAGAATTTTGATGCCTGATTTAAGATTCATACAATGGCTGTGAATTTTGAATTGATAGGAGGTATTGATAGTATATATATATATGCACAAAAATATATGTGTGTGCATATAAATATATATATATATGTATGTATATATATGTATATTTATTTACAGAATCACAATACAAAGATTGAAAAGCAAACTCATGAACTACAGTAAATAAAGAAGAGAAAGATAAACCTCAATCTAAAAGAAGTATAATTGTGCAAATTATTTTAATGCACTCAAAGAATGAAACATTTTCTCAGATTTCCATAGTTTTTGCATACAATTCAAACACTTTGCATTCAAATTCCTCAGTAGAATCTATTTATTTCAATCAAGATTTGTGGGAAAAGAATGGAAAACCTGGAAATTACGCTTCTAGCTGGAGATTGGTGATGCTCTTCAGACCTCTTCTTTTTGCCTCTTTTGAATATCTTTTCTCTGAGAAAGCTTCTTCTTCTTCCTCCTTTCTAGTTGCTTTTCTGGCTCTTTAACTTTGTACTATCTACCAAAGATTAATCTCAACACACTATTTTTGAAAGATTCAACATTTTCTTGGCAGCCATTAGAGCAAAAATTGCAGAGCATATTTTCAAGAAAGTTTTCCAAGAACCGTTACCTTCTCAAGAACTATTTTCCAGTTTTAAAATTTCTTTTTCTTTTCCATTTCTACCCTAATCTTGAAATGGATTTTTAAAATAATAATAATTTTAAATTTAACTGCATGTAAATCTCCTAAATTGAAAATATTTACCCAACAATAAAAATAAATATCTTATAACTAATGGTTAACTTATTAACTCAAAGTTTAACAAAAAATAAAAAAAGAGTAGAATGCATAAGCATTTAAATCAAAATTTATAATTTAACTATAATTAAAACTTAATCCCTTATTTTATTTAATCATGCTTTCATTTCACCATTTATTTAATTTACTAATTATTATTTAATTTGCAAATAATTCAAAACAAACACACAAAAATTAGACATTCCTAAATGTAGTCTATATGAAACTAAGTGTGTGTGTGTGTGTGATTGAGAGGTCTTCCTGCTTTGTCCTGTCAAGAAGCTAGTCACCTCTCCTTAATCACACCCTTGGTCTTCGACTTCCTGCAACTCAAGTGCACTCAGGAACACAACAAAAATTGAATTAGTATCACATTAAGATATAAATAAAGCAATACATTACATTAATTAAAATGTTTCTACTCCATTTTGCACTTCATTTTCACAGTAAAACATATTCAATAATTTTCAACTTTTCATAATTTAAATAAACACTTTCATTTTTCTCCACACCAAAACATTGTCATATTAATCATTATTCTACCAAGCACAACAAAACATGTAACAAATCCACACAAAGCCAAGAGTAACCTGCATCAAAATTGAGATGTGAGGATACCACATATAGGGGTTGGTGATTTTTGTTGTACAGACCTAAGAAGGATGGAAATTTGGTTCTACTAAATGAAAATGATGGGCCTCCATTTCATGTAAACTTATTGGAGCCCTATTTGAAATATACGTACTTTTTAGTATGCTAGGTGTTAGGGATGGAAGCTCCTAAATTTATGGAAATTGTACCAATGGTAATTGTATCACAATGCTAGAACCTTTGATTATGCTTCATACATCTTGAAAGTAATTGATTCTGGGCTAGTGGCAATAAAAAATGGATCCCCAGTTCCCCATTTCAAACATTACTATATTTTTATGCATATAGCAAAGTATTATGGACAAGAATTGGGAATGTGGCCAGAAGAGTTAAGGATTACATAGTTTGATAGGGAGGGTAAATTATTACTAATTCATCTATCGACTACTATTCGGGATAGCGGGTTTTCCAATTCAAGTTTTTTTCATTTTGAAGAATAGTTTGTTAAACCATTGCATAGATTCTTTAAACATCCTTGTAAATATACACTATCTAATGAGATTAAGAGGCTCCCAAGACCCAAAGATTTCAATGGGACTTTTGATCACAACTAGGGAGATTGGTATTGTTTTGAAGATGCTACTATGATCAAAGTGTATGGTTTTCAAGATACGCCATTCATCTTGCCTAAAATAGTGCCTGATAGAATTTCTTACTTGGAAATTGCTAGGAAAATGGATTACTCAAGTTTGATTAATTTAAGTTCCTTTGGAAAATAGGCATTCATGGCAAGCACTTTGTCGTTTGGAGGTTTCACTATATTTTCAAAGGAATGATATGATTTGATTCTGGATAAGTTATTGCATTATAATTTGAAGATATCTCCACCATGGAAAGGGTTTCATCTAAGGGATACATTGACTTTTCTAGGCATAAAATGAACTTAGGAGGGTATAATCGTATACCTTATTAGTATGATGATTTGATTAGAAATTTTGAAGAGAAAGAGGCTAAGAGGGTTGTTGATGAATATAACAAAGGAGTACAACAAAAAATGAAAGAGATGCAAGATGTGGAACTTTTAGCTTTAGAGAGGAGGCATCTAGTGATGAGGGGTCCCAAAGTCCAACTGATAAGATCTCCATATTGAAAATTGAGGATTATTTAAGATTCATCCAAGAGAACTAGAAATTGAAGTGGGTTCAGATATAGACATGAGGAAAATGGTTTATAGATCATTTGTAGTAGATGATGAGTTTGTGAAATCTCTAGAATTTAGAGCCTTCTTGTACAAACAAAAGGGAAAAGCAATAAGAGAATCTATTGAAAATGTAACACTAAATAATGAAGAGCAATTATTTAATAATTTGAAGTCTAGTGTTGAAAAATAAATGAAAGATATGACCCCAGAGAGGGAGAAAATTGTTAGAATATTTAGGTGTCATGATTTTCCCAAGATTGGACCTAAATTCTACTCTGGTTCTTTATAGTTTCTTGAAGGAAAACGATGGTACACATAAGCTTAGCCCTAAGGGAGTGACATAAGTGTATACAAGGTCAAAGTATAACCCTGAAAAAGGTTCCCTTATGATCTAGGATTTGTATCCACCATATAAGAAGTCTATTATTATTGGAACTAAAAATGATTTTGCACATGTTATGAAACTAAAAGTTGAAGAAGTTGATCATGTGGCTACAACTGAGATTGGCATCAATGTTGCCAAGCTAAATAAAGCCCAAATCCAAATGTTGATCAAAGAGAAGGAAATGTATAAAATAAATAATGAAAGGATACTTAGGGAAAATGACCACCTAAAGGATATGGTTGAAAACACATTAAAAGGATCCACTAGGTTGCTAACTCAAGGAGAGAGCTCTCAAACAAAGAACAAGTGGGAAGTATCAAATGTATATTCTCAAGGAAAATTTGATACACTTTCTGTAGTTATTAGAAAGAAACAAGTTAACTTGATGACTTGGTTGAGCAAGCTTTGGGGAACTCACTCAAAGAATTATGCTACAAAGTAGGAGCATAGAAGAATTAATGACAAAATCCAAGAAAAAATTCAGGAAATATAGAAGAGGAATACTCCTAATAATGAGGCTATCAATACTACTAAGGAGATCATTAGGAAGCATAGAGATTACCATGAGGAACTTCAAGGAGATGCAAAAGGAATAATTGATGACACAAAAGAAGGAATACCAACATTGTTTGAAAATGATGGAAAGACAAAAGAAAAGGCCATATTGATTGAAGAATGTGAGTTGATACTACAAAATATTATGGAAGTGGCTACAGGTAAAGACTCGACATTGGATGAAGCATGTGAACAAAATGAGAAAATTGTGCACATGGAGATAGAAATCAAGAATGTGTTGGGAGATGTTGATACTCACAAAAGATAGGATTATCTGGACCATTTTTCAAAAGTCCACTTATGGCTAAATAGAACCTAACTATTTATTTTAATTATTGTTAGTTGTTGTTACTATTAGAAGACATTCATCAAGGGTTGCATCCCTTCAAAGTCTTGATATATATAAATTCGTTACATAGTGATAGAGAGGATATAGGTTAATAGGGATAAGCAGATAGTAGAAATCTGTCATGATGTTTTCATTCTGAAAGACCATGTTGCAATCTTCAAGAAGTTAATGAAAGATATCTAATTTTGTATTGTCATATTGGTATCAATTGTTTGTTAAATTAATTGAAAAATATTATTAGGTTGTCTCCAAAATTTAGATTTCCTTATTATTTAAATTGGTATATCAAGTATATATTCAATTTATCAATGCACGTTTGTTGTATTTGTGTGATATGATTAATTGATTCTTTCAATAAAAGATTAAAATCCTTCTAGTCAAATCATAGTAATCTAGAAGTGTCATTTGGATCAATAAGAAGAACTTGATAATTGCATTCTTGCATGTTTATACAAGTTATAAACTAATATTAGTGTGAAAAATAGTTAGAATTATTGCCAAATACAAGCCACTCATCTTAGACTTTCATTTGACTCCATATATCGAACAAGGTACTAGTCTCATTCATTTCATTATTTAGTTTTACCAAATTTGTTTTCAAAATATCACATATGTTAACTAAACATATTCATAAACTTCACATTGATATTGCTTATAAAATTTATACCAAATTAGGTTTGTATCTCTCAATTTCCAATTTCCATTGTGGATAGATCACACAATTAGGAATCACACAGTTTAAGTCTACTCCATTTGCATAGGTGCACTTGCCTTGGTCTGGCAGAGTTTGAAGATAAGAAGGTTCAAACTGTTTGGCCTTGTTCGTTAGCCTAAAATGTATCAATATTTTGGTAGCCTCTTGTGGTTTTCTAACTAGAATTTTTCAGAACTAAGAGGACCTATTTTCCATTAGTTGTGAACGACTCCCATTTTGAGTCATTTTTGGGGTTTGAGTGGGAAAAATTAGCTTTCAACTTTAATTTTTCTACATGTCAGCCTATGATGAGGTATAATCAAGATACTGAGGCACAATTGTCTACAAATAAGTATTTTTCTCCTCTTTTTACATCTCTCATCATTAATTCATCATCTATCTTATTATCCAGGTCAAGCAAGCTAGGGTTTCTTCATTAGAAGTCATCAAGTTAGCTTTCTAAAGTATTCAAGGGATGAATCTTCATGTATTTTTGTAGGATTTCAAGATAAATAATCATGTAAAGGTAACCAATTCCATTTGTCATTCCTTATTATATTGCTTCATCATTTTGGTTTAATTACGTAAAAGGGGTATGACTAAGGAAAACCCTCATGCCCTAATACTCAACATTGTTAGGATTTAGGTGTCATCAACCTTGTAAATCCTTTATTTTTATTATTCTCCTAAAGTGTTTTGTACATTTACCCATAAGAGGTGAAACTATTTGACCAACAGTGGTGAAAGAGACTATGTAAATGCAGTGTTACCGTTACCGTTTATCCTTATGGAAAAGGACAAATTAGCTAGGCATCCCAACTTGGAATCTTATAAAATAAGGTTGTGGGTCAAAATAGGGTGTTGTAAGAGCATCTATGACATGCATGCAAGTTGTCATAAGATGCTATGATAGTATGACAGATTCCCTATGACAAAATATGCTATTTTTAGACCCCAGGCGCCCATGCATAAAAGATGCCTTATGACAGCTGTAAGAGCATCTATAAGAGGCTATTTTTGGTATTTTTGACCATTTCAAGGAGGAAGGCATGGGTTTTTCTAGGTGGTATTTCTGCCTATTGTTTGGTGAAACCATGGTGGTTTTCATCCTCACAAATCTCTATAAATTGGGGCCTTGAGCTAGTGTTATTAAGAATTCAGTTTTGCAGGGTAACAGGGTGCTGTTGGATTTACAGGGAATGATAAGAGAAGTCTATTGCTGCAAGTAATATTGAAGATTATCAGTAATATACTTGCCTCTCTTTCGGTGGTGGATTTTTTTCCCTTCGGGGTTTCTCCACGTAAATCTGTTGTTGCATGTGTTATATTGTTCTATCTCTCTCTCTCATTCTTTCTTCACACTAAGGCTAAGGTTAATCTTCATATTTCAGATTTGAATTCACACATTTAAGTTCATATTGCAAGCTTTCTTCACCTTGTTTTTCAACATTTGGTATCAGAGCTAACGGTTCTGTTAAGGAAGGGACGCTTTCCTTTTAGAGTGTTGAAGGTTTTTTGCTGCAGTGGGAGCTTTTGTGTTGTGGGTTTTGCAGATTTGTGAAAGATTGCATACCATGGCCTCCACCTCACATCTAGATATTGAGAAGTTCAATGGATCTGGTTACGAGATGTGGAAGTTGAAAGTGGAGGACCTTCTTGAGGAAAGAGATCAGTGGTTACCAATTTCAGTTGAAAAGAAGCCATCTACTTCAACCTTGTCAGATGAAGATTGGAATAAGTTAGACAAGAAGGCTTGAGGGACTATTTGGTTGTGTCTCACAGATTCTATCCTCCTGAATGTCTCTTCAGAAGACACAGCATACAAGCTTTGGAGGAAGATAGGTGAAATCTACCAAACTAAGAGTTTGTCTAACAAGTTGTATCTCAAAAGATGTTTGTATTCATTAAAGATGAAGGATGGTGAATCTATTGCTGAACATTTGAATGCTTTTAATTTGATTATAAGTCATCTTGCATCTATTGATGTTAAAATAGAAGATGAGGATAAATGCATTTTATTGATTTGCTCTTTGCCAGAATCTTGGGAAAATTTAGTTATTGCTATAACAAGTGGTGGTGCAGAACCTAAGTTGGATACTATTATTCCCATACTTCTTTCAGAGGAGATGAGGAGAAAGACCATGCGTAGTGGCTCCCAAGATGCCTTGCATGTGCGAGGTAGGCCCAAGGAGAAAGAGCCTAAAGGGGATAAGAAGAAGGATAAGTCTAAAGGATGATCTAAGACCCCTGGAAAGAGCAGAGTGAAGTGTTGGAACTGTGGTAAATGGGGACATGTGAAGAAGGAATGTAGAAACAAGAAAAAGAATGCAGATTCCTCCACGGAAAAGTCCTCTGATAACGGTGATTCTGATGCTTTGATTATTTCAGCTAACACAGTTTGTAATGATGCTTGGCTTATTGATTCAGGTGCTTCCTTCCATATGACTCCTCATAAGGAGTGGTTTTCTACATACAAAGAATATGATGGAGGAGAGGTCTTCATGGGTGATAATAGCTCACAAAAGGTTATTGGTAAAGGAAAGGTAAAATTGTGTTTCAGTGATGGGAGGGTTAAAACCCTTGATGATGTTTTACATATTCCAGGACTTACAAAACGTTTAATTTCAGTTTCCAAGTTGAATGATTTTAGGATGCATGTGACATTTGACAAGTCTGGTTGCAGGATGGTAAGGGAAAGTTTGGTGGTTGCTAAAGGATCTCGGATAGGGAATTTATTTACGCTACATGCCTCTACTTTTTTTAACTCCTCTTTAGTAACTAGCGCTGAAAATGCATGTATGTTGTGGCACCATAGATTGGGTCACATTGGTGAAAAAGGTCTTAGGACCATACTTGATAAGAAACTAGTAGACGGTATTTCTGATTATTCTATTGGTAAAAATGATTTCTGTGAGGATTGTGTGTTTGGTAAACAAAACAGGTCATCATTTCCTAAAGGAACTAATAAAGCTAATGGATTGTTAGAACTTATTCATTCGGATGTGTGTGGTCCAGTGGATACAGATTCTTTGGGTAGATCTCGTTATTATGTTTCTTTCATTGATGATTACTCAAGATATACTTGGATTTATTTTATGCATTCAAAATCTGAAGTTTTCACCAAATTTAAGGAATTTAAGGCATTGGTTGAAAAGCAAACAGATTATAAGATAAAAGCATTGAGATCTGACAATGGGGGTGAATATTGTTCTAAGGAATTTGATGAGTTTTGCAAAAATGCAGGAATTGTTAGGCAAAAGACTACACCTTACACACCCCAACAAAATGGGGTAGCAGAAAGAATGAACCGTACATTAATGGAAAGAGCTAGGAGCATGTTAAGTAGTGCTAAGTTAGACAAATGCTTTTGGGGAGAGGCTGTTGGTACTACTTGTTATTTAATTAATAGATCTCCTTGTAAAGCTCTTGTTGATAAAACTCCTTATGAAATTTGGTTGGGTAAAAAGCCTTCAGTTTCACATTTAAGGGTCTTTGGTTGTGAGGCTTTTGTTCATGTGCCTCAAGAGAAGTGGTCTAAATTGGATCCCAAATCTCAGAAATGCATCTTTGTAGGTTATGGTGAAACTGTTAAAGGTTATAAACTTTGGAATCCACTAACACGAAAGATGATATTTTCTAGAGATGTTATTTTTAGGGAATTTAGAGCTAACTCTGAAGATGTGCAACCAAAGGAAAAGTCAAAAATAGTGCATTTTGAAACTAAGCAAGAAGATGCACATGTGGAAGAACAGAGAGATGGACAAGAAGATGGAGAAGAAGAAGAGAGTTCTGACGAATCTGTTGTAACATAAGAAGTTGAAAACAATGAGGATGAACATGAGGAGGAACCTCTTACTCCACCTTTGAGAAGATCCACAAGACAACAAAATCCAGTTGACAGGAATAGCCCACCTGATTTTCATTGTAAATTTGCTTTGTTATGTACTGATGATGAACCTAGATCTTTCAGGGAGGCTCTCTCTTCAGAAGAATGTGAGTCTTGGATGTAGGCCATGCATGATGAGATGATGTCTTTGAAAAACTGTGACACCTAGGATCTTGTTAGTTTGCCCAAAGGAAGAAAGGCCATTGGTTGTAAGTGGATATATAAAAAGAAGTTTGGTGCAGACGGAAAGTTGGAATAGTACAAGGCCAGATTAGTGGCCAAGGGCTACTCCCTAAGAGAGGGAGTTGATTTTGGTGAAATATTCTCTCTTGTTGCTAAGTTAGCCTCTATTAGATTCATTTTATCCATTACTGCTGCTTATAATTTAGAAATAGAACAAATGGATGTTAAAACTGATTCTTGCATGGGGATCTAGAGGAAGAAATTTATATGCAACAGCCTGACGGTTTTGTTGTGAAAGGAAAAGAACACTTGGTTTGCAGGTTAAAAAGGTCTCTATATGGTTTGAAATAGTCACCTAGGATGTGGTACTAGAAGTTTCATGCATTTACATTAAATATGGGTTTTGTTAGAAGTGAAGAGGATCACTGTGTTTACTTTAAAGTTATTGATGATCAGATATTGATTATTGTCTTATATGTGGATGATATGTTGTTCATTGGTAACAATAAGGCAATGATTAGGGAACTTAAAACTCAGCTCTCTGGCACATTTGATATGAAAGATTTAGGGGCTGCTAAATATATTCTTGGGATGGAAATCATTAGGGATCGGATTCACAGAAAGCTTTGGTTAATTTAGAGCAAGTATGTTAACACTATTTTGCAAAGGTTTAATATGCAGGACTGTAAACCAGTAAATATTCCATTTCCTATTGGTACTAAGTTGAGTTTGGACATGTTTCCTAAATTGGATGATGATATTGATGAAATGTCTAAAGTTCCTTATGCTAGTGCTATTGGTAGTTTAATGTATGCAATGGTTTGTACTAGACTAGATATAGCCCAAGCAGTGGGAGTTCTAAGCAGGTTTATGTCTAACCCTAGTAAAGAACATTGGACTTTTGTCAAAAGGGTATTCAGATATTTGCAAGGCACTTCTAATTACTGTTTGGTTTATCATGGTACTAACAATATTAATAAGTCATTGGAAATACAGGGTTTTGTTGATGTAGATTGGGTAGGTGACTTGGATAGTCAAAGGTCCACTAGTGGCTATGTGTTTACTTTGTTTGGATGAGCAGTGAGTTGGATGAGTAAAAGACAACCTACAGTTGCTTTGTCTACCACTGAAGTAGAGTATATGGCTGTTACACATGCCTCTAAGGAGGCGGTTTGGTTACAGAGACTTGGTAATGGTATTGGTTTTGATTGCAGGATAGTGAGGATCGGATGTGATAGTCAGAGTGCCATATGTTTGGCTAAAAATCCTATGTATCATGCTCGTACTAAGCATGTTGATGTTCAGTATCACTTTGTGCGAGAAATGGTTGAGAATGGACAAGTATTGATTGAAAAAGTTGACACTTTGGATAATGTTGCAGATTCTCTTACGAAGCCAGTCACCACAGAAAAGTTCTCTTGGTGCAGAAAGGCCATGGGCCTTGATCACTGTACTTAATTCTATGTAATTGTATCTCTATGGGTGTAATTTACAATGTATGATGTCAAGTGGGAGAATGTTAGGATTTAGGTGTCATCAACCTTGTAAATCCTTTACTTTTATTATTCTCCTAAAGTGTTTTATACATTTACCCATAAGAGGTGAAACTGTTTGACCAACAGTGGTGAAAGAGACTATGTAAATGCAGTGTTACCGTTACCGTTTATCCTTATGGAAAAGGACAAATTAGCTAGGCGTCCCACCTTGGAATCTTCTAAAATAAGGTTGTGGGTCAAAATAGGGTGTTGTAAGAGCATCTATGAAATGCATGCAAGTTGTCATAAGATGCTATGACAGTATGACAGATTCCCTATGACAGAATATGCTATTTTTAGACCCCAGGTGCCCATGCATAAAAGATGCCTTATGACAGCTGTAAGAGCATCTTTAAGAGGCTATTTTTGGTATTTTTGACCATTTCAAGGAGGAAGGCGTGGGTTTTTCTAGGTGGTATTTCTGCCTATTGTTTGGTGAAACCATGGTGGTTTTCATCCTCACAAATCTCTATAAATTGGGGCCTTGAGCTAGTGTTATTAAGAATTCAATTTTGTAGGGTAACAGGGTGCTGCTGGATTTACAGGGAATGATAAGAGAAGTCTATTGCTGCATGTAATATTGAAGATTATCAATAATATACTTGCCTCTCTTTCGGTGGTGGAGTTTTTTCCCTTCGGGGTTTCTCCACGTAAATATGTTGTTGCATGTGTTATATTGTTCTATCTCTCTCTCTCATTCTTTCTTCACACTAAGGGTAAGGTTAATCTTCATATTTCAGATTTGCATTCACACATTTAAGTTCATATTGCAAGCTTTCTTCACCTTGTTTTTCAACAAACATTTCTCCTTTTTTTTTTTTTTTTTGCATATTTAGCTCTATTGAAAGCTTGGAAATCATTTAGATCAAGTTGCAAAGTCATTCAAGTCATCTCTTCATCATACAAATCAAAATATCAACAAAATGTCACTTTCATGCCTGAATATGATAGTTTTGGAAGCAAACACCTATGCGAAGAAAAAATGTAAATCTGAAGCTTCAGAATCCACTCCTAAATATTCAAAAATTTAAAAGTGGACTGATTATCCATGGGTGGTGAATGAGTCCCACTCTAGGGTCAATTTTGTGATTTTTGCATTTCTTGAAACCCTTTTGTCAGAAACTGGTTTTAGCACAATTTGGCAGAATAGGGACTAATTCACCCTAGGTGGCAAATGAGTCCTATCAAGCTTAAAAATCAACATCATTAGCATTCTAAAATCCATTTTTCAGTCTTCATCAAGGTTCCAGGTGTACATCTTTTATCTAATTCATTTCTTAGTGTTATTGCATTATAGAATGTGTTTTCAAACACTTCACATTTCATTAGTTTGGAATATTTAATCAATCAGTTTCATAGCTTAGTTTCACTTAGATCATCTCATTTAGCTTTAATAACTTCATTCACATCTTAATTTGAATGAACCCTTAGCATTTTTGGATCTAATCTCTCTCCTTTTAGGTGAAAAACCCTATAAGAGTTAGAGAGCCTATTGGGCCCAAAAATCTACAGTTCAAGGACATTTTCAAGGAAAAGGAGAGTCATCTTGAGGGAGAGGTGATTTTGGAAGAGGAAGAGGTTGAGGATTCACCATTACATGCTACAAATGTTGAGAGATCAGTCACAAGTCTTTTGAATGCCCACAAGTTCAACAAGGAGGCAAAGGAAAAGAGGCCAGAGTGCAAGTGGCCCAAGTTGAACATGAAATGGTGGAAACTTCAGAGCATGGCGAAGATCCAGAGGATGAAAAATCCTTGATGATAAGGAATATTTTGTTAAGCCCTAAGAAGGTAGAAGAATAACTGATACAAAGAAGGAATTTGTTCAGAACCAAATGCAAGTTAGGTGGTAAGTGTAGTAAAGTAATTATAAATAGTGACAACACATGTAGTATTGTGTATGTTGAGATGGTGAGGAAGTGGAATTTGAAAAGAATGAAGCATCCTAGTCCATACAAGGTTTTGTGGTTGAAGAAGCAGCATAATTAGTGGTAAGAGAACAATGCTTGGTTAATTTTCAAATTGGTAAATACAAGGATGAAATACTTTGTGATGTAATGTCAATGGATGCATATCATATTTCTCTATGAAGAACATGGAAGTTTGATAATCAAATTGATCACGATGGTAAGAATAATACATTAACTATTAACAAGGATGGTTAGGAATTTACATTGAATCCCATGAAGGATAAGGATAAATACATAGAAGGTATTTCCAAGGTGTTTTTTGTCACAGGAAAGCAGATCCTGAAGGATCTAAAGAATGATGATGGTTGTTATGTAGTGGTAGCACGACCACCTCAAAAATTGACAATAGAAAAGGAAGAAAAGATGTCAGTAGAAATTTAAGAATTAGTGGATGGGTGTGTTTTCATGATGATGGAGTTACCAGATGGACTATCACTAGTGAGGGAAATCAATCACTATATGAATTTGATTCCAGGTGTGAGTTTTCCAAAAAAGGAACCATATAGGATGACACCATAGGAGAATGAAGAAATAAATAGACAAGTCCAAGAGTGTTGAACACTTGAGGGTTTAATTAGGGAGAGTCTCACTTATCAATTGTACTTGTTGTATTAGCACCTAAGAAGGGAGGTGAATAGAGGATGTGTACGAACTCCCATGCAATTAATAAGATCAACATCAAATATAGATTTTTGTTACCCAGAATGGATGATTTAATGGAATGTTTGAGCAAAGCAAGGTATTTCACAAAAAATGGCCTAAAGAGTGGTTACCATCAAATCAAAATTCATGAAGCGGGTGAGTGGAAGACACCATTTAAGATGAAGGATGGAATATATGAGTGTATGGTCATGCCATTTGGATTGACAAATGCATCCAGTACATTCATGAGATCTGTGAATCAGTTGTTGAAGCCCTATCTTGGTAAGTTTGTCATAGTTTGCCTCGATGATATTTTAATTTTTAGTAAAACAAAAGAAGAACATTTATAACATATTCTAGAGATTTTTTGAAAATATTGAAAGAAGAGATGTTAGTGGTGAATTTGAAAAAGTGTACTTTCATGAAGGAGTTAGTGTACTTGGTATTTGTAATTTATGAGGAAAGGTTAAAAATGGATCCTAAGAAAGTAAAGGCTATTGTTGAGGGGCCATCACCAAGGACTAATTTTGAAGCCCACGGTTTTCATGGGTTGGAAATCTTCTATATAAATTTCATAAGAAATTTTAGTGGGATATGTGCTTCCAATACGGAGACAATGAATGGAACAAGAAAAGAGTTCCAATGGATAGCTGTAGTAGAGAAGAGTTTTCAGCTATTGAAAAGAAAGATTATAGAACAACTAGTGTTGGTGTTACTAGACTTTAGAAAGGTTTTCCAAGTGGATTGTCATGCAAGTGAAACAACAATTGAAGGATTTATTAGTCAAGAAGGAATACCAATAGCATACTTCAATGAGAATTTGAATGAAGCCAAGAGGAAATATTTGGTGTATGATTAGGAATTCTATGCGATTGTGCAAGCACTCAACAAGTGGAGGAATTATTTATTGCTAAAAGAATTAGTGTTGTATAAATATCATCATACCCAACAATTCACAAAAAACCAAGCTAAATTGAACCAAAGGCATTTGAAGTGGGTTGAATTCTCATAGAGTAATTCTTTTTTGTTAAAACATAGGAGTGGTAAATCCAATAGAGTTGTTGACGCATTAAGTAGAACTTTGTTGTTGGTTTTGATTCATTGGGTGATTTGTATGAGCATGAATTGGATTTTAGAGAGGCTTCGTAAGCATGCATGAATCCAGTTGAGTTTGATCAGACTCCATGGTTGGAATATTTCATTCAAGAGAACTTGTTGTTCAAAGAAAAGAAGTTGTCCATACCAAGAGGTTCTATGAGGGAGAATCTCATTAGAGAAAAAATAGTGGTGGATTAAGTGGATATTTTAGAATTGATAAGACAATAGTTTTGTTGAAAGAAAGCTATTACTGACTAGGAATGAGTGTCAATGTCAAAAAATTGGTATGAGGATACAAAATTTGTCAACATGCGAAGGGTATGAAACAAAATACTGGACTACATTAGCCATTACCGATTCCAGAGAATCATGGGAACACATTAGCATGGATTTTGTTTTAGGATTGCCTTGAACTGAGTGAGGTAATGATTTTATTTTTGTGGTTTTTGATAGATTTTCAAAAATGGCTAGCATTTTGTTCCATGTCAAAAAACTTGTGATGCTTCACATATAGCAATTTTTTTTCAAAGAAATAGATCTGTTGCATGGTTTTCCTAAGAGTATCATATCTAATCAAGATACAATTTTTTTTGGTCATTTTCAGTGCACATTGTGGAAGAAATTGGGTAGACATTTGGGTTTTAGTTCAACTTACCATCCACAAACAGATGGTCAAATTGAGGTTGTGAACATAAGTTTAAGTTATCTTCTTTGATGTTTGATTGGAGACAAACCAAAATAGTGGGACTTGTTGTTACAGGTACAATTTTCCTATAATAATTTAGTGAACATGAATATTGGTAAAATTCCATTCAACATGGTATATGGTTTCAGCCCTAGGGGTGTGGATGAACTCAATGATAGTGCAGACCTAGTGAAAATAAGTGTTGTGGAGGAAGATTTTGAAGAATATATCAAAGATTTGCATGAGTGAAAGAAAAGTGGAGAAGAGTACAACTAAGTATAAAAATTTTGTTGACCGTCACATAAGAGAACAAGAATTTTATATTGGAGAATCAGTGTGGGTTCATTTAAGAAAGGAAAGGTTTCCATAGGGAAATTATAATAAGGTAAAATGAATGAAAATTGGTCCTTGCCAGATCCTGCATAAGTTTTTAGCCAATGCTTATAAAGTTGAACTTCTAGAGAATGTATATATATCTCCTATTTTCAATGTCAGTGATATGTAAAAATATTTTGATGAGCACACAAGTACTCAATCACATTCACCTATTAATAAAGATTGGGTGAATGAGCTACTTATGAAGCAAACTGGAGAAGCAGATGCAATTATTGATTCTAGGGTTGTAAAGACAACATGTGTTAAGGAGTACATGGAGTACTGAGTCCACTAGAAGGGAAAATCAATGGATGAAGCATCTTGGTTGAAGGCACATGAGTTGGCTCAGTTTGGACTCTTGATTCTAGACTGGCTCAAATGTTCTTGAGTCTTCACTCATGGAATATTTCTTCTACCCTGAGTGTTTGATGTAGGATCATCTGGGGAGAAAAGCAATCTTGCATCATCAATTATGAGATTATTGACCAAATGATACTTATCAGTGAGACATGGTCCTATTAGGAAGATTTTTGGGAATGTCTCTTTGACATTCTGATGGTGGGTAGTAGTGTTATGGGTCTATTGGTGCTATATTAGTGCGATTCATGCTTGTGGCAAGACATTAGTAAATGTCTCTTCGACATCCCATGTCTATTTGAAATTCCAATGTTTATGGGTTTAGTTGACCATAGCGTTGAGGTGACCTTATGGTGTCAGTGGGAGATACTCCAAAGTCTCTTTGACTTGGTGTGTCTCATCAATGGTGTGGTAGTAGCAATTTCAATGTGACATATGAGGTTTAGTGTGACATATTCTTATGTCTCTTTGACATTCCAAAAAAATGATATGATTGATCTTATCAAGCTGACATGGGGACATCAAAGTGAGATATTCTAGAGTCTTGGTGATATTCCAATGTGAGTGATGAATGATCATGGTCAACATGGTGGATGGAGAGTGAGGTTATGACACTTGGCAGAATGATATTTGATGTATTCCACTTTGTTGTTTTGGAATACCTATCTATTAGCCAACTTCATGGAGGTGTTGATTACGAGGTAACAACTTGGATATTTTGAATGATGATTGGAAACAATGGAAACTATGATAGGAGGAGCAAGGTCAATTTGGAGAACTTTTGGAAAATATAAATGACGAAGGAATGCAAGAACAAGAGGTGACAAAAGTGTGATGAAATTATACCATGCAGAGCCGATAGTTAATTAAGATCTACTCTCAGCAAATGCATGTAATAATCTTCCCATAAGATGGCAAGTACTCTATAATGTCGATCTAGTAATAAAGATCATTTTTGTTGTCTAAACTTGTTTGTTTGTATTGTTTCTTTTTTGTCTTAATCTATTTTCTATGTGATTGGGTAGCATGAAAACTCCCTCTAATCTCGACTATGTCATAATGTGCATGGGAAGGATAAAAGGAATTTAATATTCCTTGGGGAATGGGGAGAGTTGACCAAGGGTAGGTTAGGATAGCTAATCAATGATTAGGTTGTGTAAGTGAGGTATTAGGAAAATGATTAGGTGGGTAATGAAGGTTAATGATCCACTTGCATATTATGAAGGATGTGACACCTTCCTAATCAAGGATTATGAATGTACATATCCTTAATCTAGAATTATGCAAATCGATCAGGATTAGAAAAAGGTTATGGAGGATGTGACATGAAGGGAATAAAATAAATACATATTTATTTAATTCTTTAGAGGAAAAGGGATAAGGGTTGGGAGTAAATAATTAAAGGTAATTATTTACTTAAAGCTAGGATTTAAAGATGATGAAAGAAACAAATTAGGATGAAGAGATAAAGGATAATGAATATTAATTAAATAATAGGGCATTATTTAATTAATATAGAGGATATGACATTAGTAGAATTGGGGGTAAATTGACAAAACTAAAGTGGTCAATTTTTAGTGTCTATAGTAGCGTCTTTTATGAGGTGAGATGTTGGTCAAGTACTTCCCTCTTTCATAAATCACATTCGATCTATGAGGCATGACTCATCAAACTCAAACTAATTTGTATAGAATTGGTCGGTCTCTTCTTCTGCCTGGAGGATTAATTCATGCACAAGGTATTTGCAAAGACCTCTCCTCCAAACTAGTTTGGTCAGTTAGATGTCTACCTCATATTCTTGGATCTTGGTGATCTGGTTGGCCCTATTTTTATTTATCTCTCCTTTGGTGATATATTCCCAAACACTGGAATGGGTGAGGAGGATGTTGATTCTATTTTTTAGACACTAGGTATCAATTTTTTTTTTGGCTTTTAACAATAACAAATGCCTATTTCTCAAAAAAAAGATACCAGATTTCATATCCTGTGAGATTCATAGAGTGTAATGTGATGGGATGTTCCTTTCTTCCCTCTTCATCCTTTTGAGTGAGTACTGAAGCTATGTTGTGTTGGTTGTTGTAGACATAGAGTAGGAAATCCTTAGATAAGTCTAGGTTAGCTAACACTAACACTATAGAGATGGCTGCTTTTATTTTCTCAAAAGTTAGCTTGCCCTTGGGAGTCCATTTAAACATTAAATTCTTCTTTAACATTAGTGTGATATGTCTTGTGATGCCCATGAAGTCTAAAATGAACCAATTGATGAAATTAATCTTCTCGAGAAAGGATTGTAGCCCCTTCTAATTGAATAGAAGTGGTAGCTCTATTATAGCCTTCACCCTTTTGAGGTCTATGACATTTCCTTCTTTTGAAACCATAAAACCTAGTAGCTTTCCTTGTGGTACTCTGAAGACACATTTCTTTGTCCAGATTTAGGGAAATCCTAAACTATTGACACTACTAGTCATCCAGATATATTAGGATGATTTGATTAATCAATCCCTTGAAGGTGATATCCATTGCTCATTGAAAAGTGCCAGTACTAGCATTAGAGAGTCTGGATGGAATTTTTGAGTATGCAAATGTTCCCCACTTGGTGGTGAAATTTTTTTTGTGCTAGTCTTTACCTTCAGATAGACCTAGTTATACCTTGAAAAACCATTGAGTAGTGAGAACATTTTTTATCTAATCACAGTCTACAAAATCTAATCCGTTGAAGGAAAAGGCTAGTGATCTCTTAATGAGGCCTTGTTCAAGTCCTTGAAATCCATCTAGAGTTGAATATCACCATTCTTCTTTGACACTAGTACAAGGTTGGATACCTAGGTGGAATGTTTGATCAAGTATATGATTCTTGATTTGATTTATTTGGTAAGCTCTTATGCCATTACTGCTTCGACCTTTAGATAGACTGAACTTTGTTTCTATCATACAGGCTTCGAGCCTTTTTCCAAGTCAATAGTGTGCAAAATTATGCCCATATCATATGCTTTAATATTGTCATAGGTCTAAGCTATGGCCCCATCATATCTAGCACATAGTCCTTTTAGTCATTCTTTATCCTTTTGTGGGATGTCTCTTCTAACCTTTTACTTTTTTCCATTCTCGAAATTGAGGTCTTCATAGTCTCCTCATTAGCAGTGAATCTCTATTTGCTATTTCTCGCATCTTTGTAGTTGAAGAGGTTTTCCAGAGAAATCAAGCATCATGGGAGCTTATTTCATTTTAACTGAATTACTTGTTCTTTCATATCTCCTCTAGCTTTGTCCTATGAATGATTAGAAGCTTTCCTTGACTTTTGTAAAAGAGAGGCAATCTAAACATTGTCCTCAAAAACCTGTCAGTTTTGATCATTGTCAAGAATTGATGGTTGGATGTCAATCTACACTACATTTTTTTTCTTGTTGGTTCGGGGGTTGGCTCAAACTATGAACCAATTGAATCCACACAATTTTTTATGATATTCTAGGATCATGGGATAACTTCTATGTTAATAGCTTCAAATATCTTAATCAGATCCCATATTCTATGCCTATAAGACCTCATTCTTACATTTTTTTAGCTACCTATCCATGGACTTGGCTTACAACCAACTCCAAATCTCTAAACACTTGTACTCTCTTCACATCCATCCATTTTTTGAGAATCAAACATGGACCAAAGCTTCATACTTTGCATCATTTTTCAAGCACGACAATTAGAAGTGGAACTATTTGAGGGTCTTCGATCCAATCAGAGATATCAGTCAAATTCCCACTCTCAAACTGATCTTGCATTTGGTACCATCAAAATAAAATGTCCATATACTGTTGTCACCTGATCTAATACGTTCTTCCTACTCCTTTACCAATTTTGGGAAGAGTTGGTGATCATTGAAGATCACATAGGTGCCTAATATGGTAGCATGGAAGTTCATGAACGGGTCAAAATCAATAAACTAATTGAGCAAGACCTCTTCTTTAGGGGTCTTATCACTTGTGTCATCCTCATCTTCCACCAAGCTTTCACCGAGCTTTTCTGTGAATACCCTTGAAAGAAACATCCCAAAACCTAGGGGAATGTCTATCAAAAATACTTATTATGTGATGGTTTGGATCAAACATGAGGAAAGGGTCAAAGATATATCCTAGATGCCACCAATGGTCAATATTTTCTTCCCATATAATTGCATGATCCCTTTCTCAAGAGGCTCATACTTAAGTTTCAGGGTTTCAGCCACTTGCTTAGGCATGACTGTGGTACTAACTCCTGAATCAATCATGTTGTGTAAAATATTATCTCCCACAACAAGTGTCAAAATGAAATGTGTGGGATTTGGTTTTCTTACCTCTTTCATATTTGCATTGTACGCGATGTTTATGTATGTCATGGCTCCTGAAGACCGGGGGTCCAACGCGGGCTCCTTTTCTCTATCTTGATTATGTGGTGGGATTATATATATATCTATGGATTCTATTCCTATTTCTTTAATGCCTCATGAAGTAATGTCTTATGTTCTAGAATTCATATAATGTTCCATAGAGACACACTAGTGGGCACCTTCCTTAGTTGTTCTACCATGTTAAATGTTTTGACTGGAGGGAACTTAGGTTTGAATGATGGTATTTCTTTTTTCTTTGGAAGAGGCTAGTCCAAAATGGATGGATTCAGTGCTTTGTCTACCTCTTTCTATAGAAATGGTGGAGAATAAAACTACTGAGTGGGTCAGACCAATGGGGCTTGCTCCACTTGAGGTAGGGTATCTCCTCCCATAGACTGTATCATGACTACGATTTCTGAATTTAAATCCTTTAGATAGAACATGAATGCCATAGCAGCCAGAGGCCTGGGTATCACAAGAATCCTCTACTAGGTTTTATGGAAACTATTTTTGAAGTCACTCATGGCCTCTTACAAGGCCCTCTTAATAGTGATTAATTGTTGTAGTAAATAGGAGTGATCTCGTTTCTCTAAGAATCACTTGAACAACTTCTTGATGAGTTGATCCAAAGAATGGATAGAATCAGAAGCCAAAGACCTATACCAATCTTATGCAGTTGTTAGCCTCCTCTAATGGTCCAACAACTAAGCTCTTAAAGATATAACTCAGAGATTGAATATCTATATTGAGTAGCTATCTTGATCATCATGAAGGTTCATTTCATTATCAACCTAGGGGTGTAAACTTGAGATGGGTCAGCACTATATGTTCACTAGGACTCCATTATAGCTGTATTTATCATATAACTTGAAATGAAATGGTGTTGAAAGTAAATTGCTTGAAAGGAAATAACATAATCACTAAGCATAAACTAAAAACTAAAATAAACTGGAATGCATGAAAAAAATGGAAATCTTAGCAAATAGATGGGAAGTTACTCTATTTTCCTTGGTTGTAGGAACAAACAAAGAATGAAATTCTAGTGGCTACAAGAACAAACTATTGATAAAACTATAACTATTTAATGAACAAAAAAGTAATTACTGAACTAAATGGATGGAATTCTCACCAAGTGGGCCCCCTTGGGTGAGTTTTCCTTGAAACTAACTCAAATGCAACAAACATATAATATCATTTTATTCATTGAAAACATGATTAGAACATAGCAACAACATAAATTTATTTCTTGAAATCTGGAAATGCAAGTACACTATCAGAACATTCAACCTTTTGAGAATCTAAGCATCTGATTATTATTTATACAAAGAAATATCCTAACTTAACTAACAAGGAGATCAACTCTAGTAGATTAGGATGCCACTTATTGAAATCATGAAAAGAGGAAAGGAGGTTATGCATGCATAGGATTTGGTCAAACTAGTCTTGCCTCAACACAAACTTGGCATAACACCTCCTATATTCACTCAACTAACAGAAAAGGTCATTAAAAATTAACTTCCACATGAGCTATAAGTTTCCAATTGTAGACTTCATTAATTTCTATTTTCCTTTAACTTCTTCAACAATAGGAGGTTTTCCATGAACTCCTTCTACTTTGCAAGCTCCATTTATATTAGTATCATAATGTGAACCTACATAATGACATTAACACGCACAAAATAATTGCATATCCATAATTACCTTAAAGTAACATCCCTTAAAGGACGTGTAAAATTAACATAGATAATCCACATAGCATGTTAATATCATCAAAATTCACAAGGATAAGTTCATGCCCAAGGTTCATAAATCTAGAGAAATAGCATTGAGAATGTCAATAACAAGGTGCCAAAGTCTATAGCATCAATGGAAAATATATGATAAACCCTATGAAAATTGAGCCATTAATTAGACTCATATTCTTCCCCAACCTAATGTTCTACTGGTCCTCCAACAAAGGGAGCTCTATCCCTTTTCCTTGTCAAAGCCCTGAAGTCACCAACTACCAACTATCCCAGATCAGTCTCTATAGTAGCTGAATTGGGATCCAAGTAGAATCCTTGCTTTTATTCCAATCTACTCCACCTGAGACTTTCTGTAGCTATGTCATATTGATAATATTTGTAGTCTGGTACTGGCCATAACAAAGTAGGTGATTGAAATGTCAATGGAAGCCAAGATTGTTGCTTCATCCTTCCAATCTATATGTACCTAGTAATTTTTTTACATGTTGCATCATAATTTGGCAAGGAAGGGGGTTCAGCCTATTTAACCTAATTGTTCAAACTATTCCATCTCTGTAATAGGTACCTTGATATTGTTTTCCCTATAGTATCATCTACCTACTCATATTCCCTATATGCTTCTTCTCTAAAGGGCACAATCCTTTATTTGTATGATGGCCTATAAAGCATCCTATGCCATGTGTATTAAATGTTTGAAGGGTTACTGTATTCAACTCTAAGAGGCAAGGGGGTATGGAGTTCTTTCTCCCTGTATGTACTAAACTACTACCCCCAGCTGATTTCATTTTGGATCCATGACATGAATGCCCTCAAATGGATATCTCCAATTTATAGCAATGGGTTCTAGTCATAATCATTAGGCACATCATAATTATGCAAGTACAATTCACATAACAAATTTTTAACTTCAAGAGGAGAGGATTGGTAGGCTTGGAAAAACTCATGTTGGTTTTCAATAGAAGGGCTTAAACCTAAAATAACCCTTGATAGCTTGAAATAAAGATGATTCTCCTTCAAATATAGTGTATATACTCTCAGAGGAGTTCTTTATGCCATCATTTGTTGCACTAGAGACACCACATTATCTACCTTATCCTTCAATGCAGCAATCTCTGCATTCTTCTCCTCAATTTTTGCATTTTTCTTTCCAACTTCTTCATGTAGCTTATTTTTTTATGTTCTCCATTCTCTTTATTTTTCTTGCATCTCTTTCCAAAAATTTAGGGCTACAAATGCCCATGAAAAATTAGGTTTGTACAGTCCAACTATGATCTTTCCATGCACTGATTTTTGATATTCAACTAGCTCTATATCAATAGTGAGCATTGATTCTTGGTGCTCTGCAACCTGGTGTTCAATTTTCTTTGCAACATATTCTAGCCCTATTATTGGTTCTTGTTGTTTGACCTACTTTGCAAGAGTAGAAAGTTTTTCAAACCCAATATTTAATTGCTACCTAGGTGTCTTTATCAAATCTATATTTTCCTTCACTCTTAGAGTCTCTGCCTTCTCCTTCGGTACTTTACTGAATCTACAACTCCTTGGAGTCACATCAGTAGTAGACTTGGTCAATCTTGATTTCTTGGGTGGACGTTTGTTTTTCCCTATAGCTACAGGAACTTCAGTTTCCATAGTTTTTCAGTTCTTAGGGCTAGGTTTTATCTTCACTAGATCTTTCTTCTTAGCATTTTCTTTGCTACTCTCTACTTCACTCATTTTTTATTTTTATTTCCTAACAAAAACTCTAGTGCATGGTGTGTTTTTAGGGGAAATATCAATATCAGAGCCAAAAAAATAACTCTCATCATTTGTATGTTCAAATTTAGAAGGAATGGTTTTGGCTGTAGGAGGGTTTGCACTAGATGTTTCTCAAGAAGTTGAAGCTCTATGAGTTATTTTAACAACCCTCTTATCTCTTCTAACCCTATGAGTTAAAGGTGGGCCTCTAAGACCCACATTTTCTTGCCTGAATTCTCTAATTTTCAAAAATTCTTCCCATGACATGCCAGCCACATTTTACAAAGATTTCTCAACAAGAAATTTAATTTAACAGTGATGGTAAATAGATTTTTTCCTACCTTTTTGTGTTCCATTGGACATAATTGAAAGGAGGTTGTATAGACCAGTTGGTACATTCATTCTCCTACCATGCCTTTGAAGACTCAAAAGCTTTAAATGTACAGAATGGACACAAGATTGGTGACCCTCACAGGTGATATATTTGACAATAAACACAACTTGTTCCCATTTCTCTAGTAGAGAAAGTCTTATCATACCTTGCTTGTCCACCACAAGTGGAGGATCATTAGGCTCTATAAACTCTGACCTAGAAACTTTAGTAATAGGGTAAGTCTCTCCTATAGTAGGTAAACATGTCACTTCTACAATTCTTTCCTCAGTAGCTATGAATTTTAACCCCTTAATGATTGCTTCACCATTTGAAAATGTCTATGCAAACTTCAAGGCAATGTATTCATCAAAACTATCCAGCTTCAAAAAATAGTCGAACCAACTACAGTTCCTAAATTCTTATACATAGAGTGCATTTTGTAGAATTGCATCATGAATTGCTGGTTCATTTCTGATTAGCAAACCTCCTATTGTCTCAAACACTTCTACAAACAATCCTTGCAATCCTTCAGCCAAAGACCTACTATTTTTCTCTTCCTATAGTTCTTACAAATGGTTGAACTAATGTCAAAAACTCTTCATTTCACCCTTCAAATGGCATTATTATTTTGACCACTCAATAATCAAACATAAATGAGGATACTATCAAAGAAAACAACGACAACACAATGTCACATCAAGCATATGGAATGCCACATCAACTAAATCATTTAAGCTTAATTCAAATCCACCGCCATGCTAGTGCATAGAATGTGACTGATGACATGTGACATATGACAAGTAAGAAAATTGATAACAAATTGTAACACAGGAACCCAAAAAAATTTTGTGCCACTTGCAAAAAATGTGGAAGGAAGTACAAGTTACTTGAAAAGTACATTTGAGCAATGAAATGAAATGGTGATGGAATGAAGTGATGGTGAAGTGAAGTGATGGTGAAGTTATGGAAGAGGGAGAAAGGATGGAGATGGATGAACAGATGGATTTATTGATGGAGAAGTTGATTCCCAAAAAATTGGAAATCTTTATTATGATGAGATACATACCTTGACTAGTCAGAAGGAGGGACACTAGGCCCACCTCCTTCAGTTGTAGGAAGTTTGGGGGTTTGGTGTTGAATAAATTCTTGCATGAATTCTTGTTTGGAAGTTGTTTTATGATATAACTTGAGGTGGTGACCATTGACCAAGAGCTTGAATCTAACAAGGTCAATGGTTGTGAGTTGAACAACACCATTGGAGAAGACCTCAACAACTTCATATGGTCCCAACCACCTGGTCTATAGCTTGCCTATATTATCTTTATACTTGGAATCATAAAGGAGTTCCCAGTCCCCTGGTTGGAACTTATTTTCCTTTATGTATCTGTCATGCTATCTGATTCTTTAATTTTGCACTATCTCAGTATCTAGTGCAATTCGAAGAGTTTTATGCTCAAACTCTATAAGCATCATGGTTGTTTTTCCATAAAGTAATTCAAAAGGTGTGAAACTAGTCGTTATCTTCCAAGTGGTTCTATAAGCCTAGATAACTTTTGGCAACCTCTTTGTCCAATCTTTCCTATGAATAGCCATTTTTTTGGTCAAAATAGCCTCTATTTCTCTATTTTTCACCTCATACTAGCCATTGACTTGAGGGTGATAGGGAGTAGATTTCCTATGCCTTACATTAATTCATTGACCAATGTTGTGAAATGAGTTGATGTAAACAGAGCCCCTTGATCTGTAACTATCTCTCTAGGAACCCCATAGCATGTGAAGATTTCTTCATGGAGGAATTCTACAACTTTATTATCTTTGACATGTTTCACAACTTTAACCTCAACCCACTTGATCACATAGTTAGTGCAAACCAAGATGTAGGATTTTCCATTTCATGGTGGATTAATTGGACCTACAAAATCAAGTCCCCAATTATCAAATGGTGTGATGACTACCTACGGTTATAGAGGCATCTCATCAGATTTAGTTGGTCAATCCATCCTCTGACATCTATCACACTTCCTAGTATATTTTCTTGCATCCTTATGAAGTCTGGCTTAGTAATATCTTGTATTAAGAATCTTCATTGTTGTCCTCTTAGTTGTAAAGTTCCCTCCATAGGGTTCATTGTGACATGCATGTAGTATATCATATGTTTCATCCTCTCTTACAAATCTCTGCATCACATGATCTGGTCAAGTATAGAATAAGCATCGTGCAATCCATGAGAAAGGAAAAATTTTCTCTATAAGAACCCTTTTATCTTTTGGAGAGAAATGAGGGGGAACTTTCATTGTAACCAAACAATTGGCTATATCTACCTACCAAGGTGTGTGCACACTGATGGAAAAAAAAATCATCAAGAAAGGAGTCATCAATGACTTGAGTGTCCTCTGATGTAGTTGATCTAGAGGGAAAGTATCCTACAACATTTTCCTTACCTAGTTTGTCAACAATGGTGATATCAAATTCCTGCCTAAGCAACAACCACCTTGCTAATCTTCATGTAATCAAGGGCTTATTCATAAGATATTTTATGGCTGCATAGTCTATATGGAAAAATATATTATATCATGTGATATAATGTCTAAAATTATTAAGAGCATAATTGACTACCAACATCTCCTTTTCTATCGCTGTGCAATTAAACTTAGCTCCTTATAGGTTTTTGCTAACAAAGTATATTTCATTCTCAATTGATCCCTCTTTTTGTCCCAAGACAACTCCTATAGCATAATTAGAGGCATATGTGAGGGCCTTTGAGCATAGGAGCATGGGTGAATGTTGGTTTTAAATCAAAGAATGATTTGTCACAATCCTCTGTCCATTGGAACTTGGCATCTTTAGTTAAAAGACTATAGAGTGGTGTTTCCATTTTACTAAAATTATTTATGAAATGCCTATAATATCCTGTATGACATAAGAAACTCCTAATATCTTTTTTCTTTGTAGGAATAAAGAGATTGGTAATTACCTCAATTTTGGTTGGGTCCACTTCAATTCCTTTCTAACATATATAATGGCCAAGGGCCACTCCTTCCTACATCATCATGAAACATTTCTCACCATTGAAGGATAGATTATGGTCTTCACATCTTACCTTTTGAAATGATAGAGTTGAGTTTGTATTTAATATAAAAGTTAGGGGAAAATGATCCTTTTTAGTGGCAGAGTTGAGTTCTCTATATTAAATACAAACTCTCCATTTACCTCCATTTTAAGGGACAATCACCAAAGGAGATACCCATTGGATATCTAAGATAGGGTAGATAAATATTGCATGCAATAACTTTTGTAGTTCTCCTTTAACAATCTCCCTTAATGCATGATTGATTCTCCTTTTTGGCTACCTTATTGGTGTACAATCATCTCTAATATAGATCCTATGATTATAGAGTTTGGGATATAATCCTTTCATGTCATGGTAATCGCATGAAAATTCCTGTTGATGCTTCTTTAATAGGTTTTTCAGAGACAACTACTACTCCTGAGTAAGCCTGCTATTAATATTCATATGTTTCCCTTCTAAAGCTTGTACTTGTGTGGTCAACTCTATCATGGTTGTTTCACTAATGCTTGGAATTTTTAATTTAGATGGTAACGATGTGTGGATAATTTTTGTTGTTATAGGAAGTTTAGGTGCAAGAGGAGTGGGAAAAAGTGTTTGCAGTGGACCAACAAAACTAGACTTAGGAGTAGGTGGTTCTTCATGTATTTCATAACTATTCTAAATTATATGGGATAATATTTCATCCTCTTCCTAAAGATGCATAAAAGGAATTCTACCTATCATCATGAATTGTGCCACTGAATTGATCTCCTCGGCCTCTTCACCAACATGTGGCTTGATAGGGTTATCCATATCATGGGATGGTTGAGCAGGAGCATAAAAGGAAAGATTTGTAGTGCTTCTGGAATTAGAAATAGTCATGTATCCTTCCTAACATCCAATATAGGAATCAGTTGTGGCCAACCATGGACTTCCCAAAATAATGGGATACCATCCTAATGTACCTTTAAGGGAAAGGATCATGAAATATGCTAGATATTCTCAAGATTCTAGAATAACAACAAGGTCTTCTACTACACCTTCTAGTTTGACAGTGGAACTATCAGCAAGCTACAAGATAGTGGGAGTAGCTCTTAGATTTGTGACATTCCATTGTTGTAGGATATCCTTAGTCATTACATTAATAGTTGCTCCCAAGTCTATTAGATCATTCTTTATTTGAATCCCATTTATGATAACTTCAACTATAGAACTACCTAGGTTGGTGTATTTAGGAGTAGTCACTTTCCCAAGCATGATATCTACTAACTTCCCTACCATATGAATGGTGGTGGGGTCATTCTTTTTCCTCCTAGGATTTTTGTGGCATGCTTCCTTAATTTCCTTTCCATATATGGGAACATCTTATATGGCCTAGAACAAAGTTATATTGACACATATGTGTTTCAACTGATCCAAAATATCAAAGGTTGTTTCTTCCTTTTGCTTAAAAACTTCTAACCTTTGAGGAAATGGTGGGACCTAGATCAAACTGTTGAATTGGTTTAGGATTTGTAGGAACACTTGAATGAGTAAGTGTATTAGATAATTTTTTGTGTTGCTCATCTCCCACAAGAATATCTACTATAATAGGAGTGGAAGGAGATGCCAAAGTGGTTCTTGAGCACAGATGGATATCACTCACACTCATAATAGATGTAGGAAATTGATTGGGATCTACAGAATAAATTAGCTAATTTTGTGGTTTGTTATTTGGATTAGGTGTGGGTTGAGATGGTAACTGAGTAGGTCTAGGTGTGCTAGTTTTTATGTTAGGAGGAGGCATAAAGGTAGGTTGCTAAGGCTATTGAGGTGGCTGCATGTAACTAGTTGTCTGGTTTGGAAATTACTGTCCTCCCCTCCATTGGAATGTTTGTTGCCAGTTTCTTGACATTGCTACCAATTCCCCTAGTTTTGCTACCACTAAGGAAGAGTGTTTTGGTAATTAGGCCAAGTATTTGGAGGGTTATTCCAAGGATAAGGTGGAAAACCTCCAAATTTTGATGGGTATGGGGGTTTCCATTGATTACCAGATGCATATGAATTCATATAAGGTCCACTAAAAGATAATGGGTCTTGTGGAATATCTTTTATTGGAGCACATGGACTTCTTTGTGCAACATAGAAAACTTGGTCATCATCACCCTGAATTGGCCTGGCTTGGTTTGGATCCCAAACAAAGGTTCCAAAAATTAGTAAGTATTCTTACCTGTCACATACGTAACCCAGGTTCGATCCATGACAATGACACCAAAGGGTATGTGCAGGATCATGATGGGCCAAAAAGTGGTAATATGATGGGTATGTCACTGACGACTATTCTTTTATCCAAAATTGATGAAATGAAAAGGATTTTTAAAGGATATTATCAAATTTCCACTAATATAAATTATACTTTACTTTGAATTTAATAAGTAATTATTATTCATTTTCTATTCAAATTACGACTAAAGTCCTGATTGATAGGTTGATTGAAAAACATCTATAGCTTTCAAACGGTATCACATTCTTTTAATCTGAAACATGTGTCACATTCTATGCTTTGTATACTATAGGATTAAAAAAATAAAAAATGAATTTCATGAAGTTTTGACCAAGTTAAGGTGGTCAGACATACGATTTTTATATTTTTTAAAAAGTTGTAATAAAAAATTCATAATTAATTTTTTACTTGGAAAAAAATTAAAAAAAAATACGGATCACATTAGGGCATTAGTCATCTACTTATATCTAAAATCTTATAATTTTTATCATTTTATTGTGGTTAGGGTGGTCAAACAAACACCTACTTCTTATTTTTTCCCTAAAATTTAAGTACCACTGCTTTGAAATTTTAAATTTTCACCAAATAGATTTTTTTGGTTTTAAACATACCTAGTAGTTTAGAAACTACATTCAATTTTCTACATATTCTATTCTTACACATTTTTGAAATAATATAGATAACTTATTCAAATTTTTATGTCAAGTTTCCTAACTCTGATTGTTTTGAATTTTTTGCCACTTAAGGGCCTAGTTTTTCCATGATGATCCTGCACATACCCCAAAAATGTTAGCCTCATCTAATGGTTCAACAACTAATCCCTTAAAGTTGTAACTTAGAGATTGGATATCTATACTGAGTAGCTATCTTGCTCATAATGAAGGTTCAATTCATTATCAACCCAAGGACGTGAACTTGAAATGGGTCGGCACTGTATGTGTACTAGGAATCCATTGTAGCCATATTTATCCTATAACTAGAAAGGAAATGGTGTTGAAAGTAAATTGCTTGAAAGGAAGTAACATAAGCATTAAGCATAAATCAAAAACTAAAATAAACTAGAATGCATGACAAAAATGGAAATATTAGCAAATATATAGGAAGTTACTCTATCTTCCTTAGTTGCAAGAACATACACAAAATAAAACTTTAGTGGCTGTAGGAATAGAAAATTGTATAAACTATAACTATTTACTAAATAGAAAAGTGATGACTGAACTGAATGGATGGAATTTTCTTTAAGTGGGCCCCCATGGGTGAGTTTTCCTAGAAAATAACTCAAATGCAACAAACATATAATATCATTTTATTAATTAAAAAAATTATTAGAATGTAGCAACAATGTAACTGTATTTCTTGAAAACTAGAAATGCAAGTACAATATCAGAACATTCAACCTTCTAAGAAGGAGCACTTGCTTATTATTTATAGAAAGAAAGCTACAAACTAACTTAACTAACAAGGTAGTCAAACCAGTCTTGCCTCAACATAGATTTAGCATAACAACACCTCCTATATTTGCTCAACTAACATAAAAGGTCATTAAAATTTAACTTCCATATGAGCTAGAAGTTTCCAACCACAGACTTCATTAATGTCCATTTTATTTTGACTTCTTCAACAACCAACATTTTGGCATGAAATCCTTGCACTTTACAAGCTCCATTTATATCAGTATCTTAATGTGAACCTGCATAATGACATTAGAATGCACAAAAAAATTACATATCCATAATTACCTTAAAGTAATATTCATTCAACCACATGTAAAATTAACATAGATAATCCGCATAGCTTGTTAATATCATCAAAATTCACAAGGATAAGTTCATGCCCAAGGTTCATAAATCTAGGGAAATAACATGGAGAATGTCAATAACCAAGTGCCAAAGTCTAGAGTATCAACAAAAAATATATGATAAATTCTATCAAAATTGATCCATTAATTGGACTCATTAGCAGCTAGTAACCTAAGGGCTACATTATTTTTCAAGATGTTATGTACTCTACATACCTCTACTATATCTTGGATATATTCAGAAGGTGTCTTAAAATCCTCCCTAGAAAACTTTGAGATTGCCTTGAGAGCATTAGTAGGTATGGCAAGCAATAATTCTAGGAGTGTGGGTGGTTGTAGTAGGCTACTGCTATCCCAAGTTACAAAATTTCTAAGAGCCAGAACACCTATATGAGCCATTGTAAATAAATTCCTATGGATAGGGTAGATGGGTATCCTGATTTGGAAGGTTTGGCCTCTTGGTGGCATAGATAAGGCTCACGATTATGCGCTAAAACTTTTGAACCTGTTACTCCTTATAGGTGATATGGAATCTATAAGTCTCATCCTTCTAGGTGTTGAAGTGGATAACTAGGAGTACTAGATATGACCTCTAGAAGATGCTCTTCTTTGAACTCTCGACATGAAATTTCTAGCCTCTTCCTTCAAGGTCTGACTTAAAGAATATTTTTGACTTCCAATCAAATGTTTGAAAATTTTTGAGTCCCATCGGGCATGCCAAGAAAGGAACTGTTGATCATTAAAGCTTGCACCTCTCAAAACAACCTTATGGGAAGTTCACCGACTGGGTGACCAATTTGCACCTCATTGAATGACCTCCAGGATTTTTAAAGAAAGTCAACTCTTCTTTCTGTCTGGGGGAAGGGGTAGAAAGAAATACAAAATAAAACATAAAGATGGTTAAGTGCCAAAGATTTTATAACATTTCAAACCTTAACTATTTGTTACAACTGATATGATCGACACAAAATGCCACAAACCCTTCATTTTTGGGAAGAGAACAAGCATCAAAGGCTAGAGAAAGCACAATGTAGTCTTTCAAATCTCCCCATGGGAATCATCCATTAAGGTCCAATGAGAGATAAGAAAACCATAAAGATTACAAGAATACTTAGATATTTATAGAATCCTTCCTCCTTCACAACATAATATGAAAAATGACATACCTTTTGCAAAAAATGAAAGAGTATAATTGACATAATCCAATTTCTAAAAGATTGTATAGAACATAGAAGCTAACAAAATGCAAAATAATTAACAAGAATATCAATGTAAATCTTTAATATAGTGTTCTCAACCTAAACAAAATATGAAAAAGAAAATTGAAAAGGGCCATGAAAGTGTGCAATATTGAAGATTTCTTCCTAATAAATAAAATTTTCATAAGATATTAACTAAAAAATAGAGGTTGGATGCCAATCTAATGATAGTTGAAACTAAATATAACATGCCAAGGAGAATAAATAGTATTTTACTAAAAATCGTCCTACTTCTAAGAAAATAAAGCTCCATAAAACAATATTTATATTCCTCAAAGGATTTTAAAGGAAAAATTCATTACTTTTATCTCACTGCTACCAACCCTTATTTATAACCAAAAGAAGAGGAAACTACTACAAACAATCCAAAATAAGAAACTACCTATTGGAAAAACAAGGACAGACAACTGAGAGGGGGGATAAATCAGTTGTCACAAGTTTTTCAACCTTTTCAACTTGAACTTAATTTATCACAGATTTGATGAATTAGAAACTAACCATAAACATCTAGCACATTAGAGATACAAATAACACAAATATTTTTGCATGGAAAACCTTGTTAGGGTAAAATCCATGGTGGATGTTAGTCCATAGTATTATACCCTATTAAAAGTATAATAAGAAAAATATGGAGAATGCACTTGCATTCAGGTGCACTGCCTAGAGCTCACTGCTCAATTACAAAGGAATGATCACTAACTTACAAACAAAAATATTTTATCCATAGGGTGATGAACTAAAATAATAGCTTCTCCACAAAGCCTAATTATAGTTCTAGTTATAGCACATAAAACTTCTTTCACACTTTGCACAAACTCTTCCACACTCTACTTTGTAACCAAATGATATGATCAATATTCTTAAATTTTCATTCACACACACACACTCTCTCTCACTTACTTCTTTTCTTCACTCATAAAAACTTCCTTGTATATCCGCAATATGGATTTACATTTACAACTCTATCAACCAGAAAATAAGATAAAAATATTTACATGATGTCAGCCAGATTTACAAATCAATTTGCAATGTGAATAAAAATTAGTTAGCCAATATTGATTTATGCTCCAAATCAACATCTTTTATCATGGTAACCATATGAATTGTGATATTCAAGGATTCACAACACGTTACATTCACCATGTTGGCCAGGAATAAGAAAACTGAACAAGCATAGGAAAAATCATCAACCACAAATGCTTCAATGAATGTAGATGTATCACAAGGATAGAGTATGCTCTAGAAGAATCCACAAGCATCATTAACCATCAAAGAAACTTTCGCACCGACTAAGCTTACTGAAATCACTTCAACTTCAATCAGGAACACTAACTAAAAACTATTATAACACTGCTATTCATGACATAATCAAATCTTCACATGGACCTCTGAAACTTTCAGTAGACAGACTAAATGCACTCATCATGAAACCCTTTTGACCACAACACCTAATAATCAACATACTAATAAATTCTTCTTCATGACTTCCACAGATACACTGGCAACTTGCAATAATTTTTTAAACAATTTTTTCAATATCCTTGATATATCCATCTACCAATATGATCAATTCTAATAGTGTTGATATCAATGAAAAACAAACATCAACAACATAGCCGAAACATCCAATAATTTCCCCCTTTGGTATTGATGGCAACATAGGATGTCAAAAACACCATCAACCCAACTTTCTATCAACACTAACTCCCCCTTAGATTCTGAATCTTATTTTTCTTCAAGAATTTTTCTTCTCCTTTTTTTTTTTCATGCTCTTCTCTTCTCATTTTCCTCATTTGTTTTCCACATGCTCTTCTCCCCCTTTGACATCAATGGAAAAGGTAAGCAATATCTTTGTATCAACATGCTTTGTACCACATATCAACACTTCTAACTACTCCCCCTGAGTAGTAGCCACTAGAACATCAATTTAGATTAGAATATAGATATGATACACATGGATTGATGCATAAAAATGCATCTCTAGTTCTTTTCAAGAGGGGTGATTACCCCTAGTAATCCTCTGAGGTACTCAAAAGTGTCTTCCAGAAATGGCTTGGTGAAGATATCAACAATTTTCTCTTTTGTAGGCACATACTCTAGTCTAACTTCTTTCTCGCTTACTTTCTCCCTCAAGAATTGAAATTTTATTAATATATGCTTGGTCTTAGAATGAAGCACTAAATTCTTTGATATATTGATTGTGCTTGAGTTATCAAAATATATGGCAACAGGCTCATCATATACTACACCAATATCTCTAAGCATTTGTTTCATCCACATTACTTGAGTATAGTTATTTGCAACAACAATGTATTCAGCTTCAACAGTAGACAAAGAGATGGAATTCTAATTTTTACTTAGCCAAGATACTAGATTCTTCCCTAGGAAGAAGGTACCACAACTAGTTCTCTTCCTGTCATCTACATCTCCAACCCAATCCACTTTTGTGTATACACATAAAGTGAGATTATCTTTTTTAGGATACCAAAGCCCAAACGCAACTGTTCCTTTTAGATATCTAAAGATTCTCTCAACAATAGTTACATGAGATTCTTTTGGATCAGCCTAAAATCTAGCAACCATACATACTACATTCATAATGTCTAGTCTAGTTTGTGTCAAGTAAAGCAATCCGCCAATCATCAACCTATATCTTGTTTGATTTTCCTTGGGAGAATCATTATTCTATGTCAATTTACATCCAATTATCATTGGGGTACCAATAGGTTTTGAATCATCCATGCCAAACTTCTTTAACAATTCTTTCACATATTTGGACTATGATATGAAAATCCCATTGTCTAACTAAGTGACTTGCAGACCCAAAAATAATTTCATTTCTCCAATTATACTCATCTTAAATTCACTTTTCATTTTCTCAATAAATTTCATACATAAATCATCATTTCCACCAAATATAATGTCATCAACAAAAACTTCAATGATTAATTCCTTGTCATGATCTAACTTAAAGTATAAATTGTTGTCAGCAGTACCTTTGTTGAATCCAATTTTTAGCAAGTACTTATCTAATCTAGCATACCAAGCTCTAGGAGCTTGCTTGAGTCCATAGAGAGGTTTCTTCAGTTTGCAAACCATGTTTTTCTCATCTATTAGTAGAAACCCATCCAACTACTCAATATATACTTCTTCCTCCAACTCACCATTCAAAAAGGTTGAATTTACATCCATCTAATAAACTTTGTAGTTCTTCTTTGTAGCATACGCAAGAAACAATCTCACAACTTCTATTCTAGAAACAAGACCAAAGGTTTCCTCAAAATCAATAGCTTCCATTTGTGAGTACCCTTTGCACACCAATCTTGTAGTATTCTAAATCACCTCTCCTTGTTCATTCAACTTGTTCCAGAATACCCACTTAGTGGGCCAATCACATTTTTATCTTTAGGTCTGGGGACCATAATCCATGTATCATTCTTTTCAATCTACATCAATTCTTCCTTCATAGCTTCCATCCAATGTGCATCATCACATACTTCACTAACATTCTCTGGTTCAATCTAAGAGATCAAACAATTCTCATTTGCGATTCTCCTTCTGGTCTATACACCTTTACTCTTATTCCCACCTTTACTCTTATCCCCTTTAATTTGATCTTTTGAATGATTCAACCTTACACACCTTGGAATTTTAGGGTTCTTTAGCACTTTAGGTTCTTCTGCTCTTTCGTCTATAAACTCACTTGTCTCTCCTTCATGAGATTCCTATTCTTTTAGAACTATCTAGACTTGGTTCTGAATCTAAATACCCTTCCCTTTACTTGCAAAATCTTGTTACTCATCAGAATCATATCTGCAATGTCTGAATGATTTAGCAGAGTCTTCATCAACTCTGACATTTCCACTTTCTATCATCTTCCTTAGTATTTTGTTATAACATTGGCAAGCTTTGCTATTTGTAGAGTAACCTATAAAGATTCCTTCATCACTTCTTACATCAAATCCTATATCCTCATCTCTTTTAATGTAACATTTTCTTCCAAAACTATTCAAATATTTCACAGTAGGCTTGTGACCACACCAAAGTTCATAAGGAGTCTTACTAGAATTACTGTTTACATTCACCCAATTCAAAGTATACACAACAATGTTTGTTTCTTCTCTCCAGTATATGTGTGGCATGTTTCCTTCTAACATCATGGTTCTAGTAGCATCCAATATAGTTTTGTTATTTCTCTCAACAATTCCATTATGTTGAGGGGTTCGGGGAGCAGATAGTTTTCTTCTAATTCCATGTTCTTCATAGAAAGTATTAAACTCTTGGGATTTGAATTCTCCACCTCTTTCCGACCTTAAGCATTTTATCCTCATTCCTATCACATTCTTTGTGATGGCTTTGAAACTTTGAAACTTATCGAAACCTTCACATTTTTCTCTCAAAAAAGCTACCCAAATCATCCTAGAATAGTCATCAATAACCAACATAAAATATCTATCTCCTTGTAGACTTCTTACTCTAGAGGGACTGCATAGATCTGTATGCACAAGCTCGAGCATTCCATTGGTATGATGTTGTTTTCTCTAAAAGGTAACCTTTTTCTATTTACCCATCTGACGCTCCTTACATATTGAGTTAGTAGGCTTTGCAAACTTAGGAAAATCTCTGGAAGCTTGAGTGGAACTAACTTTGACATTGTTATCAAAATTCACATGACATAACCTCCTATGCCACAATAAACTCTCATCTATCTAAGCAATCAAGAAACATTCATTAGCAACACTCAAGCGAAAGATGTTACCTTTTGTTTGTGTACTTGATGCAATTATGTTACTGAAACTTCTAGTTATCTCACACTTTCCATTCTTGAACTAAAGATCATAGCCCTTGTCCACCATCTGCCCAATGCTCAATAGGTTATGCTTCAATCCTTCAACATACAGAACATTATCAGTGATGTGCTTTCCTCCAAGACAAATAGACCCTCTTCCATGAATAACACAGACACTATTGTCTCCAAATCTTACAACTCCACCATCATATTTCTATAGGCTCACAATTTTTTTTATCTCGAGTCATATGGTGTGAGCATTCGCTATCAATAACCCATTAATCTTTCTCTTCAATTTGAGTTGCAAGATATTTCTT
Organism: Sequoia sempervirens; assembly: GCA_007258455.2. Classification (NCBI taxonomy): domain Eukaryota; kingdom Viridiplantae; phylum Streptophyta; class Pinopsida; order Cupressales; family Cupressaceae; genus Sequoia; species Sequoia sempervirens. Next base: position 692,518,379 of record VDFB02271358.1, read on the forward strand.
ATCATCTATAGATTCAATGGCTTCCAGACAATTTTCCTTAATGGAAATGAACACCCAATAATTTCCATTTCCATCATACTCCTCATCTATTTCATCTTCTTTAGCAAAATAACACTTCTTTTGATATTTAGGTTTGTCAATTCTAGGTCTAGGAATTTTGTTAGGACACATCAAGGAAAAATGACCAATTTTATTGCATTAAAAACATACAAGAGGAAAATTTCCGTCATTCTTACCTCCTCTTCCTTCTCTCCTTGCAATCATTGCTTCCAGCTCCTCTACTTCTCTTTCTTCATCTTCAAGTTGTTTCATTTCTTCCTCATATTTGAATGTCCTTCTTGAAATTTCTCCTAGATGATATCTCTAATCATTTCTACTAGATACAAAGGCCTTGAATGAAGAGATAGTCTTAGGCACAAAATCACCAAATTTTCTTATCTCAAAGGAAACAAGTTTTCCAATCAGCATGTCCCTTGTCACATTTGTCATTTACCTCAGCTCCTCAATGGCATGAGCTTTTGGTTTGTATGAAGTAGGAAACGATCTGAACACCTTCACCACAATTTCTTATTCATCTATGGTACCACTAACACATCTAATACCCATCACCAATTCATTGACTATTTGCATAAAGGAAGATATGTTTTCATCCTCACCCATCTTTAGAGATTCATATTTCCCTTTTAAACTTTGTAGCTTGGCAACCTTCACAAGAGCATCCCCTTCATACATTGTCTCCAACTTCTTCCATATATCATGAGTTTCCTTTAATTCCATCACATTAGTCATCTCAGAATCTATCAAAGCACTCAATAAAGCTTCCTTAGCCCAAATGTTGTATTGTGCATCTTTGATCTTTGTTCTAGTAGTTGTACCATTTGTAGGAATAACATATCTAGTCTGAGTAATATTCCAATAGGGTTCTCCAATGCTCCTCAAATGGTATTCCATTCTTGTCTTCCATAGAGAGTAGTTGGTTCCATCAAATTTGGGGTTGTCCTTGAAAGATGCCATCTCGGATCACCTCAACTTATTAAATTTTTTTAGAGACACTAGCTCTGATACCAATGGTTGGAAAAACAAGCATAGACAATTGAGAGGGGGGGGTGAATTAGTTGTCACAAGTTTTTCAACCTTTTCACCTTTAACTTAATTTATCATAGATTTGATGAATTAGCAATTAACCATAAACATATCGCACACCAAAGACACAAAGGACACCAATATTTTTTCATGGAAAATGATGTTAGGGGAAAAACCATGGTGGATGTCAGTCCACAGTATTATACCCTATTAAAAGTATATAATATGAAAAATATGGGGAATGCACTTGCATTCAGGGGCACTGCCTAGAGCTCTCTACTCAATTACAAAGGAAGGCTCAGTGCCTTATAAAAAAATAGATTTGATCCATAGAGTGATGAACTGAAAGAATAGCTTCTCCACAAAGCCTGATTATAGTTCTAGTTATAGCACAAAAAACTTCTTTCACACTTCACAAAAATTGTTCCACACTCTTCTCTACAATTGAATGATATGATCAATATTCACACACACACTCTCTCTCACTTACTTATTTTCTTCGCTTAAGAAAAAACTTCCTTATATATCCACAATATGGATTTACATTTACAACTCTATCATCCATAAAATAAGATACAAATATTTACATGATGTCAACCAGATTTACAAATCAATTTGTAATGAAAATCAAACTTAGTTGAAAAATATTGATTTATGCTCCAAATCAACATCTTTGATCACACTAACCATATGAATTGTGATATTCAAGGATTAGCAACATATTACATTCACCATGTCGGCCAAGAATAAGAAAACTGAACAAGCACAAGAAAAATCATCAACCATGGACACTTTGATCAATGTAGATGTATCACAAGGATATAATATGATCTAGAAGCATCTAGAAGCATCATCAACCATCAAAGAAACTTTTTCACCAATTGAGCTTATTGAAATCACTTCAACTTCAATCAGGAACACTAACTGAAAATTTGTCAAAACACTTTTTTTCATAACACAATCAAATCTTCATGAAAACCTCTGAAACTTTTGGTGGATAGACTAGATACACTCATCATGAAACTCTTTTGACCACAATACCTGATGATCAATGTACTAAGAAATTTTCCTTCATGACTTCCATAGATACACTAGCAACCTGCAATACTTTCTTAAATAATTTTTTCAATATCCTTGACATATCCAACTACCAATATGATCAATGCTAATAGTGTTGACATCAATGAAAACCACATATCAACAACATAGCCACAACATCCAACACTACCAAATGCCTGAATCTGATAGTTCACAATCCAATCCTAGATCTTGATTAGATCGTAACAATATTTTCTCATTAAGTCTCAACTGCTTCATTAATAGTTTAAAATATTTAGCAAAGATGTACTATCAAAATACAATAATATTTTAACACAACCTACAAAAAATTGATCGATCGGCATGGAGATTGATGATACCAACTTAAAGGTTCCACCCCAAAAGTAAGACAATTTTCACGCTCCCTAACAAACTCCACCCAAAAGGTCACTCTACGAAAGGTACAAACTGCCCGACGAAAATAGATGATGTGTCAAGTGAGCGAGCAATTTCATATTTTGTCACAGCCTTTTTGAAGAAAATCTCGACCAAGTAGACACATGTCCTAGTTCAAGTCCAAAAGGAAAATGATATATATAAAGCTACATAGCCACTACATGGTGCATTTTTCATCGTTATGCAAGAGTAGTCTTCATCCTTTGGGCATGGATCCATTTGAAAGTGGAAAGGAAAAAAGGGATAGAAACCAAAATTTTCAAAGAAAAAAGTATGCTTCATAGAGGAGATAATTTCAGGTTAATGTTGTGTTTGTCAATTTTCAATGAATAAATTTAGATCATCTATGAACTCATTTTACTTTATACATGAACATGACTATTCAATAAACTAGAGGCCAACATATATACATTTGGTAGAAATCTAGAGAAAAACAAAATACAATATTTATGGTGTCAGCTAATGAGCTTCTAGCTCAACCTCATAACAAATTATCATAGCAACAAAGATGAAATAAAATGCTTGAAAGAGGGAATACAAGAGTAAAATATCCTGGCGTAGGAATATGAGTAGATAACAACAAATATAGATGTTTGTGGTAATTGACTTGTAAAAACTATAGTTAGGGTAAAAGTATAACATCAATAATAAAACCCTAACAAGCACAATGAAGCACAAGACAACATGAAAATTAAAATAATAAATCAATCTCCATATTATGCTCGATTTATCTCCATTGCTCTTCTCAACCTCGCATGACAATGAGAGATTTCAAAGGTTTGATTGTTGGAGGAATGTTGGTTTCTTAGTTCAACAACATAACAATATGATGAAGGTGATAGATGGAGGATGATAGATGAAAGATGGCTAAAAGATTCAAGAATGATTTTGACAACATAAGGATGCTTGAGGAATTGAATCCCCCAAATGGATTCTCAGAGGCTATATTTATAGAATTTTAAGAGGGCATCAAGGATGTGTGCCTTTGTTGTTCTTGATGAATAGGAGATGGAGGGATGTAGGTCCCCAATATGGATGGAAGGGTTAAAGGACTAAGGTTTGGATGATAAGGACTAAGGATAGATGGAAGGTTTGATGGACTAGGATAAGGACCTAGGATAGATGGAAGGTTTGATGGACTATTATACTTAGGTTTATTTTGATGGAATCTAGGCTTACAATGGGTACCAATGTCTTGAGCATGAGGTGTATAACCAAGGCCATGATAATTTGAATTTTATTGGATATAAAGGGGTTCTAGGATACCTTATTCATGAAGGCCAAACCCTTCTACTTTGTAGGTCATGTATTTGATACATTCATTTGTCAATGGGATATGTATTGTTTATGAAACAAGATGTGAGCCCATTTTGGGAAGGATGTGATATGGATGAAAGGATAGGTGCTAGAAGTAAACCATAGTGGATAAAGGTGGAGGAACCCATTTTATAGGTGTGGGGTTCATGGATAGCTTGAATAGGGGTGATATACTCTTGTGGAGGATTGTGATCATGAGGAAAATTAGGATGGGTGATAAGATCTTAACATAGGGATGATGGGGTACTTTGATCTTGACTTGGAAAAGGATCACAAGGTGTAGAAATGGAGTAGCTTGATCTTTATTAGGTATGGAATCATCATGAAGTGGTATGCAAAGCATATCTTGATCGTGAGAAGGATAAACATCATCATGGAATGAAAGGGTACATCCTTGAATGGAGGTATATGTTGATCTTGATGCGGAAGGGAATCCTAACATTTTGTGAAAATTATATCTTGATCATTAGATGGTAGGAAATCATTGGATATGATGGAAGAACTATCATGCTCATGGGATACAATATAATCATGAGATGGTATGGATTTATTATTTTAGGTGGAAGGGGGTGACTGTTGAATAGGATTGACATGTTCTAGATGGTCAACAACATGGAGATATGATGGAAGTTGACTTGGGCTCAATGGGGGAGAATCTTGAATAGGCTCAAGGGGGAGACCACATGATGAGGTTGTAGGAATGTACATGGTGTTTGAAGACTCTTTGGTAGGTGGATGGGTGGATTCAGGTAATGCCATAGGTTTACTTTTGAAATGTTTGAATTTAGGGTGGGGATTTGATGGAGGTTTAGATGATGGTAACTGTAATGAAGAGTTTGATGGGTTAAGTTGGCATGATGATGAAGGTGACACATTGGATTGTGGTTGAATGTGTTGATGTTGGAATGGTGTTTGGATTCCCTTAAGTGCGATTATTGGCTTAGGTGGTGGAATGTGATTAGGGGCTCCCTTAAGTACAATTTTTTGTTTTATTGGAGGAATGTCATTAGGAACTCCCTTAAGTGTTATTATTGGTTTTGTTTTAGATGAAGATTTAGTAGAAATTGATGTGAAAGATAGGGATAAAGACATATTTGACTTTGAGAATTTTTGAAATGGGATTATAAATAATCTTGGAAGATTTAGAAAGTATCTAAGGAAAGTTTTGGGACATTTAAAGGATTTTGTAGGATGATTAGGATTATGTAGGATGATTAGTGAAGTTTTGGGAAGGTTATGGATGGCTAAAATGATATGTTTATGTGTTGGTGTTTATATCTTGATATGGATAATTGTAAACACATGATCACACATGCAAGACACATAAGCAAGTTTGAATTTGAAATTATGAATGTGATGATTAAGCACACATTTGAAGAAGACACATCAATAAGTCAAGAATTAGTCAAGTGGGTATGACCAACTAGGTCTCAATCTAGGATGTACAAGGTTGAATAGGGATGATTTGAAAGAAAAATATTACCACACAACTAGGAGAGAGGGGTAACCCACCCTTCACCTTCACTTCCCAAAGGTATAAATTTATTTAGGGCTTAGCCAAGAGTGACAAGATTTAAGTCCCAAAGAAGCATGTCTTTAGATTCACACTTCGATTGAGGGTGTCCCTTGGAGTGGTGTGTGCTCTAAGTAGGCCTCCTAAGAAAGGTATGACAAAATTGAACCAAGTGAGGTGTTTTTTATCACACACACACTTGATTCACACTCACTGTTGCTAATTGACCCTTATAAATGAAATGTGTGTAAGAAAAAAATGCAAGTACTTGTTCTTTCTAACCCAAAGCCAAAATGTTTGATGAAAGATAATGGTTCATTTTAGTTCCAATTTTTTGATATGTGATTGAATACAAGATTCATTTTAAGAGCCCAAATCCAAATGTGTTTGCAAATAATGATTAAGAGATGAAAGATGAAATGATTGAACTTGATTATTTTTTCTTTCCAAATTGTTGTTGTGACTGATCCAAATGCTTCCATAGCTCCTTTGATTCACCTACAAGCCACCAAATCAAGAAAAACCAAGTAAACTTGAATTGAAGAAAGCCATGTGAAAAGAGGAATTTTGATGGAAATTTGATTATGATAAGTTGATACAACTAAATAATTGCATAAATAGAAAATTTTGAAGATTTCATGCACTTTAAAAAAAATCATTGAAATTGGATGAATTTTCCTCAAGATATGCTTGTTTGAAGTTTAAATGCAAGTTTGAATTTGAATGATTAAAAAAAATCCTTGAAAAATGACAGTCACCTGATAATTTTGGCACTATTGTGAAGTTTGTCATGTCATCTTTTTGATGAGTCCTCTTTTGTGCAATTTGGAGCTCGTATGAAAAACTTATGATAAAACCAAATCTAAGTCTAAATTAGGAAACTTTAAATCTAAATTAAATTAGAAACTTTAAATCTCAATCTAAATTAGTAACTTTAAATATAAATCTAAACTAAAAATAAATTAAATTAAAATTCTAAATGAAACTAAAAAATAAATTAAACTAAAAATCTAAGATAAATTAAAAATCTAAGTTAAAAATCTATATTTAAAATCTAAACTAAAAATCTAATCTAAAATCTAAAATCTAAAATCTAATAAAAATATAATTTAGTGGTGATCGTAGTTGAATGGGAGGTGACCAAGATTGGGAGAGGTGACAACACCAATGCATGAGGGGTGGTTTGGATTCAAACAAAAAGAGAGGAATTTTTAGCTATCAATATGATAAACACAAACCTTTAAATTTTTTTCCAAAGCTATGTGAATCAATAAACCATAAGAGAAAACTAGTCAAATGATCAAAAACCCTAAAGAGATATGTTGTGATGAAGTTGTCTAGGAGCTTGTAGAGGTGTACAACGGATCCATATAGTATGATCTCTTGACACAATGATGAGATTGATTTCAGCCCAGGTCACCTGCAACAAATCTCTTGCAAAATTTGTCAAATGAGAGTTAGAAAAAAAATGCAAATTTTTGCAACTTCATACCAGTTTCACCAATGTAGTTAAGGTAAAGCTCTTAAATCGGGGTAAAGCATAACATAAATAATAAAACCCTAAAAAGCATAATGAAGCATGAGACAACATGAAAATTAAAATAATAAACACAAACACAAACCAATCTTTATAATATGCTCGATTTATCTCCATTATTTTTCTGAACCTCGCATGAGAATGCAAGATTTCAAAGGTTTGATTGTTGGATGAAATTTGGTTGCTCAATTCAACAGCATAATGATGTGATGAAGGTGATAGATGGAGGATGACAGATGAAAGATGGATGAAAGATTCAAGAATGATTTTGACAATATAAGGATGCTTGAAGAATCAAATCCCCCAAATGGCTTCTGAGAGGCTATATTTATAGAATTTTGATGTGGAAGGAGATAAGATTTGATAAGGATTTGATTTTTTCTTTATTTGATCAAAAAGGAAATAAAATGAGATAAGATAAAAACGTTTGACTTTTTGTTTTAAAGGAAAATAAATCCTGAAAAAGATGAGAAGGATAATTGATGAATTATCGAATTAAATAAATTAATTAGATACATGAGTTCCAATTTTAGAAAGAAAGCGAGAAGATCTTTTTTAAAAGATTTTATTAATTAAATAAATATTTGATTTATTTAATTAATGTTGGGTTTATGATTTCATTAATTAAATAATATAAATTATTTAATTAACATTAGAATGGAGGGATTATGAATAGAAATGATTTAGTTAACTAATTAGATAATGATATGGGTACCTAGGGAAAAACATACTACAGGATGTCTAAATGATGTAATGTTGTAACAAGTTGTTGTAAGAGGACATTTTTGGGTGTCTACAAAAACAACTCAAGAAAAAGACATCAAAAGTGAAAAATGGCTTAAAATAAATAAATGTTAGTCTTTTTATTACATACAATTCAATAAGTTACAATAGTAGTAATCATGTTGGCAATGGACAATTTCATATATATATGTCTTAGAAATTTATAATATTAGTGTTCTCTTGGAACTTCTAATTACTTCTAATGTCTAAAATGTTTTAGAACTAATAATTTTATATCAAAATCTTGTCACTTTCGAAATAGTCTTATTTATTTAACATAAAGTGGTGAAAGATATTGGAGCTAGTGTAAGGGTTGGAGGCTAACTATAGTTTTTTGTAAGACATAGTTGAGGACTAACTATAATTTTCTATAAGATGCAAGAAGAGGCTTTCAAAAATGAGAAACAATAATGATGTAAGATATATGGCTGGTGTGTTGCTTTAAATGTAAGGTACTATATATATACTAAAAATAACATTTTATTTATCCTTTTAAGAAAAATTAAATTACAAAATTAACATTACAATACATATAATATAAAAGCAATATATAAATATATTCTATTTATTATATTTTAAATAATAGCTAAAACAAGAGAATGATAGTCTTTCTATAAGTGTATTCTAAAAATATATATGTTTAAATAAAATTAAAGTAAAATAATATTAACAAATGAAATCTTCATATTTATATTAGTAAATATAAGTAATTGTAAATTAAATTAAATGATTGAATGCAAATAAAAAAGATCAAAATTTATCATTTATGGCATAGTTCAATGGTTAAATCATGACATGATTGTTGTAAACAACATTAGAATCTTCGTTAAACTATTATATTCTTATTGTTCCATTATGCTTCTATATTTGAACTTCCATGTTGAATTTGTTGGTGTTGATAATGGTGTCTTCATACTCAAAATCATGTAAGTCAATGTGCTTATGAGCTTTCAGCCCTTGTTCACTTAAACATAGAGGGATAAGATCCCTTTTTGTATCTTTCCCTAACTTGGACTACGTTAAAAGTCCTCTAAATTGATTTCTTTAGACTTTTACATATGTGTATTTTAGATCTTTTCTTACTATTTTGAAACCATTTTTCCTATGTAATGATCAAATATGATATACATGAAGAATTTTCAATCAAAACCAAAGTTAAATTTTACTTAAAACACAAATTCTTAATTATTGAAAAACTAAAACTAATTTTTAGTAGAGAATTTAACTATTCCTAAAATTGTAAAATTGAATCTAAATAGTAGTTTTTAGAATATTCTAAATTTTAATAATTTAAGAAAAATAAGAGGATATATCCCAAAAAAAAAAAAAAGAGAGAAAGGAAATGAAATTTAAATGGTACCAATAAAAAAAAAATTGAATCCATTTTTAAGTCATTCAATATAAGGAGCTCATAATAAATGAATGTCTTTTTTTGGATTTCATAAAACAATTCATCTAAATTAAAAATGAACAAGTTAAGTATTAATCTTTTACATTAAAATAATTGTCAAAAGTATATCCAAAACAAAAAGAAGTGTTAAATATTTAATTATCAAAAGATTATTGTAAAGAGAAGTGAATAATATTTTGTTTAAATTTTTTATTTTGGTTGATCATTAACTCAAAATATTTTTTTTTAATAGAAAAATCATTTATTAATAATAGTAAGAAGAGTAATAGTTAAAGGGTTTAAGTCTTTGGGTTTAACTGCAAGACCCTCAACATTTAAATAAAATGAAATGAAGGAAAATTTGTGCCTAAACTACTTTGATTGAATAATTACCCTATAGTCATTGAGTCCTAATAGAATACGTATCAACTTAGTCAAAATAATTGCTCCTAAGTGGTAGACATATCAACTTAGACTAATCCTCCAAATTCCAAAAAATTATTCAAAAATCATATACAGATGATTAAATCTCATTAAACAAATACATTACAATTCCAATTCAAAAGAAGACCATATTTACTTTTGACTCACTATCAAACGCAGTTTAATAAAATAAACTACAAGACGAATGATATAAATTGCAATGTGAATATTCATATATCTAAATAATAAAATGAAATGAAAGAAAATTTGTGCTTAGACTACTTTGATTGAATAATTACCCTATAGTCATTGAGTCTTTATAGAATACGTATCAACTTAGTCAAAATAATTGCTCCTAAATGGTAGACATATCAATTTTGACTAATCCTCCAAATTCCAACAAATTATTCAAAAATCATATACAGATGATTAAATCTCATTAAACAAATACATTACAATTCCAATTCAAAAGAAGACCATATTTACTTTTGACCCACTATCAAAACACAATGTGAAAGGCTGATTATTTAAAGACGGTGAAAATCCAAGTCACATGCATCTTCCAAACTTTAGAGGACGGCCTCACATAGGCCAAAAGGACGTGAACTTTCCCTTTTGAAAATGAAGAGCTGCTTGCATTCAAATAAGAGAAGTTGGGCTTTATTTTTTATTTTATTTTACGAGAAAAGGTTTTGGGGGTTCCGTAACTTTTAGGAATTTCCAATCTAAATTTCGTAATTGGTCATGACAGATGTTGCATGTCTATGTCTGACCAGGCAGTTTGTCAAGATTTTAAAAGAAAAGGAAACAATGTTCGTTTGATTTATGGGAAAAATGTTGAGTAGAGACTAAAATAGGTATAAATGATAGTGAAAGACCACGCGAAGCTTGTTGAATTTAGTGAATTTCTTTTGAAAAGTCAGGATAAGATTCACATACTTTTTAGAATACGAATTTTTTAAATAAATGAGGTGGTAGTTGAAGGTAGTGATTAAAAATTACAAAGGTTTCTAGTAGGGAAAGTATACACTTAGAGATAAATTAGCAATCACACCTTGGTTTGCAATGGGTATTGGAAGAAATGTGGAAGGATAATTAGGGATTTTTTTTGTTTTTTCTTAGATACATTTGTGTAGCATATATGAAGTCAATTGGTAGGCCATTTAAAAAATGATGTTGTTTGTGCAACAAAGGTTCAACAGAGAAGAGATAGCTTCAAACCAACTATGCATCCCCTTACAGGGATCCAAATGCAACTAAAATAGAACCTCTGAATCAAGAAGATAATAAGGATCCATTACAAATAGGCTCTTGTTATGTTTGCAATAGGGAGAGAGGGAGAGAAAGGGAGATATGGGGATAAAAAGAGGGATATATATATATATATATATATATATATATATATATAGAGAGAGAGAGAGAGAGAGAGAGAGAGAGAGAGAGAGAGAGAGGGTAGGGGGTAAGTAGACATTGATAAAGGGAGGGATATGGAGAGGAGAGGGAAAGATATAGGGGTAGAGAGAGATGGAGGAAGATATGTAGGAATGCAAATATGGAGAGATAGAGATAGAGATAGAGATAGGGAGGGAGAAGCAAGGAGTGTGTGCACATATGAGTAAGAGAGAGATATAGATAAAGCTAGAGAGGGAGATATATATGTATAAATATATAGAGAGGGAGGCAAATGCAAGGAGAAAAAATAGAGATAGGAGAGAGAAGTATAGATATATAAAGAATGTATGTGTATGAGAGGAAGAATGTAGAATGAGGAGAAACAAACTTATTTATAAAATCTTGTGCCTTAGTAACCCATCACCTCATTACAGGATGACATCAAGTTAGTTTGAATAAAAACCCAAAATGAAATTTTAAAAAAATTGAATTTGGAGCCAAGGTTGACTCATTCACCACCCATGGTGAATGCATCCCACCTAAGACCTGAAGATGGGTGTTTGGAATTATCTTGTATTTAATGTGGTTTACTCGGCTTACATTCAAAAATACACTTAATTAAGACAAAAGGGAATAAGGGGATGAAATAAAGAATAAGAAAGTGATAAATAGTGAAGTTATGCCTAGAAAAGCATGAAATCTTGTTACAAGACTTTAAAAAACTTCAAAATAGGACTTGATTAGTGATGAAAAGGTGATTTTTAGGTGAATTGTAATTAATAGAGTCTAGAAGAATGTAGAACCATCTTATAACACCTCACAACACCTTCACAAGTTGTCATTAGATGAATATTATTTAATTTGAAGGGGTCCAAGACCTAGTGTGGATGCATAAAATGCCTTACAACACTAGATTAAGGCCTGACTAAGTCCATTTTATCATGAATTATTTGCATGTCAAGCAAAGGATATATTTTCTATAACACATTTAGCCTCCATTTTAGTGAGAGGAAAAACTTGCTTCAAACTTACACTATAGTAGACATTCAAGAAAAATCCACATGTAGGTCAAGCCCACAAGATACAAAATCATGCAAAGGAAAGATGGAAAGAAAGATAGGGTGGAAAAAATATACTCATTCTAGGGCCACAAAACTTCAGGTCGTCTATACAGTGAGAAGGCCACAACATACTCACTATGGGGCCAAAAAACTTCTAGTTGTACATAGGGTGAGAAAGGCCAAAAAGGTAAGATACATACACTAGTTGGTATGCACTCACAAACATAGAGGTGGCTATGGGGAAAAGTCATGCCACTAGGTGGGCTTCGACCTCAACCATATCAAAGTTATACCTCCTGATAACTTTAATAAGGCGCCATAAAGGAAAATTATTTTTCTACTTATAGACATTCTTAATGAAAAATAATGTAAGGATTCTTCAAAGGGATTTTTCTTTGTTCATGCAAGGTCTCATCTTAGGGAATATTATGTCCAATGTCTCAAAGAGAAGATAAGTGCAAACAATCTCATCTTGTTTCAAAGGGAGGACAAGTGCAAGGTCTCATCCTAGGAAACATTGTACTTAATGCTTCCAAGAGAGGGAATCACAAGAAAAGAAAATCACACAATGAAATGTTAGTTGTGATGTATGCCCCCACTTTAAAGAAATTGTGAGTATTTGTATTGTGAGAAATTCATTTAAAGTATAAGAGAAAGAGGAAGACATGAGAGCTTACTTGGAAAGCTCTATTCCATGTCATATGTTTTCGATAAGCTATGTCATGAAGGAAGGAAGTATGTCATATGTGAGCCAACTTAAGGCATGTTATCCACATCCTAAGCTTTCTCTTATGTATTCATTAAAAGTTAATAACTAGCCAAAGGAAGCAACAACAAATGACATACAAGGGTAAAGCTACATAACCCCTTTCCCCCATTGAGTACAAGACAAAGGTGAGCCAAAATGGTATATGAGATGCATGCTAGAGTGAAAGTAAATAGTAATCAGAGGAATTAGATGCCCCCATATAAGTAAGCATACCAAAATCCTATTTTTTTTGTATTTTATGACTCAAGGAATTACATTCATTAGTGAAGTGATGATGAACTCTATGATAGGAACAAAACAAAGTCTTGTCATAACATTTATTGTGATTTCTAAGAGGGAGGGTGATCAAGTTATCGTGGAGAATTCTTGACAATGTATCTTCTTGATCAAGAGGAGAAGGTAGTTGTGTAATTCATGTCAAAGATACATATTATTTAGATGTCATACCGACTCAAGACTCTATATATTGCAAGATTTTGTATTCTTCATCATAGGAGGATACAAAATCTAACAAATTCAAAACATGAGCATTTTGTGAGATGACAGTTTGAATGTTGTGGCAAGGATGATGTTCGAGGCCATTAATTATGAAGGAGGAGTTAGGGGTATGTTGTGCAAGATTAAATGAAGATGGGTAAAGGATGAGAGAGTTATGAAGATGCCCTATGGGATATGTACATGGTCCATTGATCAAAGGGGATTGATTAGACACTTGGGCATTCATATCCTCAATAGTCTTTTTTTGATGTATCTCTAAGTGAGGAAAATCAAGAACTACTTGTTTTCCATAGTCCAATGCCATAATATTCTCCCTAGGAAGAGAGTTTTTAGGAGAACAACAAGCCATATGTGTTGGAAAAGTAAGGCTTTGTTCTCTGAAAATAACTTCATTTCCAATAGGGGAATGATCAATGATGGAATTATCAGGGGGGCAATGATGAATTCCCATTGTTATTAAGGGCTCATTCTCTTGTTCCATATTATCTACCCTACATGGAGAGCTTCTAATATGTTCATCCAACTTTGAGCTTTGTAAAGTAGCTTCATCACAAGTGGAAGAGGTATCAAGAGAAGAACTGTTATGGTTTACAAATAGATCTTCCAATAGGATAAAAACATTAGGGAATGGGAGATCAAGGGTGTCATGATTGTTAATAGGGCTATCTTCTAAACTAACCTATCCTTGTTACATCGAGGATGGATATTAGGAGATGGACAAGATGGATTGTCATAAGCATGGAGTTTGGGTAAGGTGTTATTGAGGAATATGTTTATCATCTCATGCTCTTGTTGTGTAAGGTCATTGAAAGGTGAATAAGGAGATGGAAAATCAAGACTTTCAATGCCTGTAACTTCTTGCACCAAAATACCTTCATCCCTAATAGGAGAGGTATCAGAAGAAGAACAAGTATGTGTGTTATGATTGTCAACATTTCCATTCTCACCAATGGGTAATTTAAGCTTAAGGATTGACTTAATGGATTGTTTCTTATAGTCCCTATTATGGTAGTCAAAAGGAAACTCATAAAAGAGTGTAGTATGATTATAAAATCCATGTTTAAAGAAATCAAGATCATATCTTTTGAAATAAAACATGCTAAAATGAAATAAAGTAAAAGGCAACACAATTTTTTAGTTTTGACGTGCTTGTTTACAAAATGCAACTATTTGAAAATGATATGTTGTGATGGAAAAAGTGAAATTAAACAATGCATGAAATGAGATAATTGAAGAGATATTTTACAAAATGCATGCTACAGAAATGCAACTAACTAATATTATTAAGGAACCAAACAAAAGCCTAAAAGGGTATGTGGAGGATCATCATGGAAAAAATAGGCCCTTAAGTGGCAAAAAATTCAGAAAAATGAGAGTTAGGCAACTTGACGTAAAAATTTGAATAATTTCTCTATATTATTTCAAAAATATGTAAGAATAGAATCTATAGAAAATTGAATGTAGTTTCTAAACTACTAGGTTTATTTTAAAAATAAAAAAATCTATTTGGTGAAAATTTGAAATTCTAATGTAATAGTACTTAAATTTCAGGGAAAAAATAAGAAGTAGATGTCTATCTAACAACCCCGAGATGTTCAATAAAATGATAGTATTTTTTATTAAATTTTAGATATAATTAGATGACTCATGTCCAAATGTGATGCATATTTTTTTGTAATTTTTTTCCAAGTAAATAATTAATTATGAATTTTTTATTACAGCTTTTAAAAAATATAAAACTCGTATGTATGACCACCTTAACTTGGTCAAAACTTCATGAAATTCTTTTTTTTTTTTAATCCTATAGTATGTGAATTATAGAATGTGATGCATGTTTCAAATTCAAAAAATGTGATATCAATTGAAATCTATAGATGTTTTTCAATCAACTTATCAATCAAGGCTTTAGTTGTAATTCAAATAGAAAATGAATAATAATTATTTATTAAATTCAAAGTAAAGCATAATTTATATTGGTCAAAAAGTAAGAATATCATTTAAAAACCCTTTTCATTTCTTCAATTTTTGGCCCATCATGATCTGCACATACCCAAAAATAAATTTCTCACTTCTATAAAATGTTGTTAAGGACTGATTCACCTAAGGTGGTGAATGAGTCCTAGTATGGAGTTTTTTTAGAATTTTAATAAATTTGTGATTGATTTTGATGAATTCTAAGTCCTAAGATGTAGAACTAAGTGAAAAATACAGAATTTTAGGACTTTTCAATGACTAAAGATGCAAAAATGCAAACTATCATGCACTTTTACTCATGCAAAAATGAAACTCTAGAATGTAACCTAACTAATGCAAAATGCAAGAAAAGAATCTCTAGAATGATTAATGGACTCAAAAATTAGGAAAGAGGGGATTCAAACAACAAGTTGACCAAAATTAAACATAGATTTTTGGGACCTACTTTCTTTCTAGCACTTCTAGGATTTTTCAACTAAAAGGAGAAAGGTGGGTCCAAAAATACTTATGTTTACATTCAAAGATTAGTGTGATATGGATAAAAAAAGGATGTAAAATTCCTAGATGTAATGTTTGAATGCAATAAACTAATAAGATTGATTGACTAATGAATACAAACTAGAGAAAAACAACTTGTTTGAAAACACATTGTGTATTGTAAAATCACCTACAAATGAATGGAAGAATGCAACATAAATGATTCAGAATGAAAGAGTGCACTTGGAAAATTAATGGAGACTAGAGATTTCTTTTGAAATGCCACTAATGCTGATTTTTAGGCCTAGAGGGACTCATTCACCAATATGGGCGAATTAGTACCAATTCTTGTAAATTGAGCCAGAACCTGTTTTTGTCAGAAGGGTGTCAGAAAATGCAAAAAACATAAAACTTTCCTAGAAATGGGACTCATTTTCCACATATGGTGATTGAATCCACTTTTGAATCTCCAAATATTGAAGAGTGGATTCCAAAGCTTCTGGTCTGCATTTTGATGTTCTACAGGTGTCTGCTTCTGAAACTCTGATTTATGGGCCTTAAAATAAGATTTTATTGATTCTTTCACTTGTTGAATGAAGAGAGGACTTTAACAACTTTCTAACTTGATCTACATAGATTTTCGTTGTCCCAAAGGACCTAAATCTGCAAACACACAATAAGAGAAGAAGAAATGTTGAATGTTAGGGGACTGGGGTTTGCCTTGTGTTGGTGTGTGGCGACTGATCATGCTATACTGTATAGCCCATGGTATAATGTACACCTCGACATGTATCCTTGTCGGGGTCAGAGGCTGGGCTAGGCCTCGGGTAGGGGTTCGGGGGCGGTATCCCCTGAGGAAAATTTTTCTCCTACTTTTTCGCATCATCACATAAAAAGGGAAAAATCAACAAAAAAAGAAATATCTGATTTTGTAGAACCCAAAATCTAGAAGATTCTAAGGTTGATAAAAAGGGGTTCATATGTGTATTACAATATGATGAAAAACATGATTATTTGTAAGATTGTAATAACATTTCCATTGGATAATAAAAGTATTGGATGTCTATCGTTTGGTGGATGTAGCCCGGATTGGGTGAACCACGTTAAATTCTTTGTGTTATGATTTATTTTGTGTGTGTTTTTGTTTCTCATTTTATTAATTAAATCTACATTTAATTTTTAGATATCTTCCTTTCTAACCCTAACAAGTGGTATTAGAGTGGGTTTTTTTAATTATCGTCTATAGGAAGGTCTCATTGCTACGTGGGAGTCTCACGGTTGAGTGGGAACAATGGCAGACGAGGGTAAGAAGGTTAAAAAGTTTAATGGGTAGAAATTTTAGTTATGGAAGATGCAGATGGAGGACTATATCTATTAGAAGGATTTATGGTGTCCATTGGAAGGAAAAACCAAGAAACCCACATCAATGTTTGATGAGGAATGGGATATTTTGGATAGAAAAGCTCTTGGCAGTATTCATTTATACTTGGCACAATCAGTGGCATTCAATATTATAACAACAAATACAACTAAAGAGTTGATGGAAACCTTGGAAAATTTATATGAAAAGCCTTCTACTTTGAATAAGGTATTTCTTATGAAGAATTATTTATTATGAAAATGGTAGAAGGTGGTTCAGTTACTAATCATTTGAATGAGTTTAATACGGTCACCAATCAATTAAATTTTGTATAAGTAAACTTTGATGGAGAAGTTAGGGATCTTTTGATTGTATGTTCTCTGCCTAAAAGCTCAAATAGCTTGGTAATGGTTGTTAGAAATTATGTTTCCGGTTCAAATACATTGAAATTTGATGATGTTCTTGTGTTATTTTGAACGCGGAAATTCATAGGAGAATCTTAGGTGGAACATCCACATCAGGCAATGTTTTGAATGTAGAAAGCAGGGGCAGAACAAAGGAGAGAGGAAAAAGTTATAGAAATCATGGGAAGTCACGAGGAAAATCAAAGGACAAAGGTCCCAATCTAGAGACAAGAGGGATTGTTGGTACTGTGGTAAGCCAGGTCATTTGAAAAAATATTGTTGGTCTTGAAAAAATAAATGAGACAAAAAGGAAGGAAGTAAAGAGGCAAATGTGGTAAGTAATAAATCCAATGAGGATGCTTTGATTCTTTCCCTTGATAATGTTGATGATTCTTGGGTGTTAGATTCAGGGGCTTCATTTCATGCTAATCCCCCATAGAAGTTATGTTTTTTATTATGTCCAAGGGGATTTTGGGCTGGTTTATTTAGGAGATAACGAATCCTATCAGATTGTTGGAAAGGGAAGAATCAATATTAAGTTGCAGAATGGAAATCATTGGCTACTATGCGAGGTAAGGCATTTCCAAAGTTAAGAAGAAATTTAATTTCAGCAGGGCAATTAGATGATGAAGGTTGTGTTGTTACATTTAATGATAAAAATTGGAAGGTCACAAAGGGTGCCTTAGTGGTAGGAAAAGGTGTGAAAGTAGGCACCTTATATCTTCATATAGGTCATAATGTTCCTTCTACTTTAACCATTATGTAAAAGGGTCAATGCTCAGGAATAGTTGCTACAGTTCAACAAGTAGAAGATCATACAGTTGTTGTTGACTCTGAATCAACACTGTGGCATAATATACTTAGGAATATGAGTGCAAAAGGTATGAAAGTACTTCATTCAAATAATTTTTTACCAAGTCTAAAATGTGTTAATATGGATTTATGTGAAAGTTGTGTGTATGGAAACCAAAAGAGAGCTAGTTTTCTCAAGGATGGGAAGCAAAAAAAAATGAGAAATTAGAGCTTGTGCATACAGATGTATGGGGACCAAATCAGGTATCTTATCTCAGTGGCTCTCTATATTATGTTAAGTTCATTTATGATGCAACTAGGAAGGTATAGATTTATTTCCTTAGGTAGAAATTTGATGTATTTGAAACTTTTAAAAAATGGAGAAGCTTGGTTGAGAATGAGATAGGTAAAAAGTTAAAATGTCTCATATCTGATAATGGTGGTGAGTATTTTAGTAAAGAGTTTGAATATTATTTTTCCTCTAATGGTATTCATAGGAAGAAAATGGTTCTAAGGACTCCACAAGAAAATGGAGTGGTTGAGCGCATGAATAGAACAATAATGGAGTGTGCACGGACTATGAGATTGCATGTTGGGCTACCTTTAAAAATGTGGGTAGAGAGTGTAAACTATTGTTTATTTAACTAATAGAGGTATCTCTAATCCTTTGGGTTGTGGTATTCTAGAGGAAGCATGGAAGGGTAAGAAGGTGAGTTATTCTTTTCTCAAAACCTTCAGTTGTGAAGAATTTTCACATGTAGATTCTGAAAATAGAACCAAGCTTGATGCAAAATCAAAGAAATGTGTATTTGTTGTATATGGCATTGATGAATTTGGTTGTAGGCTTTGAGATTTTGAAAATCATAAAATTGTGAGAAGTAGGGATGTCATATTCAATGAGAAAGTTTTGTACAAAGATCTATTGCTACAACATAAGAAGAAAGAAAATGATTAGTTAGTATTGTATGATATTCCAAACAATGATGTTTTAGAGGTTCCTCATGCTGGGCAACAACAACAACAAAAAATACCACAAACTCCTATTACACGATATTCAAGGATAAGTAGACCTCCAAAAATATTTTCTTCATCTTTGTATACTATTTTATTAACTAATGTTGGTGAACCAGAATATTATGATGAAGCTATGCACATGGATACCAAGGTTCAGTGGGAGCATGGAATGGAAGAAGAAATGGACTCCTTGCTGAAAAATTAGAGTTGGGAATTATGCAAGCTACCTGCAAGTAAAAAGGCTTTACCAAACAAATGGGTTTATAGGTTGAAAGAGGAGGATGGAGGTAAGAAAAGATTTAAAGCCAGATTAGTTGTAAAGGGATTTGCACAGAAAAAAGGGTATTGATTTTGATGATATTTTTTCTCCAGTTGTTAAAATGACTTCTATTCGTATTGTTTTAATTATTGTGGTTGCTGAAGATTTGCATTTAGAATAGCTTGATGTTAAAACAACCTTTCTTTGTGGTGATTTAGAAGATGAAATATATATGGGACAACCACAAGGATTTGAGGTCAAAGGTAAGGAGAAAATAGTGTGCATATTGAAGAAAAGTTTATATGGCTTGAAGCAAGCACCTTATCAATGGTACTTGAAATTTGATATTTTTATGGCTGAGCAAGGCTGCAACAGGTGTAATTCTAACCATTGTGTTTATTTTAAGAGGTTCGATATTGACAACTACATTATTTTATGTTTATATGTTGATGACATGCTTGTAGCTGGGTCAAACATGGATCACATAAGTGAGCTAAAACAATAGTTAGCAAAATATTTTGCTATGAAGGATTTGGGGGCAGCAAAAAAAATCCTTGGTATGAAAATTTGTAGAGATAGGACAAACAAATTTATTTTTTTATCTCAAGTTAATTATGTTGAAAAGGTGTTGCAGAGATTTCATATGGAGAATGCAAAAGTTGTTAGCACACCTTTACCAAGTCATGTGAAATTGACTAAGGATATGTGTCCAAAGACAAAAGAGGAGGAAGAAAAAATGTCTAAGGGACCATATGCTTCAGTTGTAGGTAGTTTAATGTATGTCATGGTATGCACAAGACCAGATGTTGCACATGTCATAGGAGTTGTTAGTAGGTATTTGAGTCATTCGAAAGTTGAGCATTGGAATGCGGTAAAATGGATTCTCAGGTACTTTTGAGGTACATCCAATAAATTTTTATGTTTTGGGGCTTCAATATTGATTTAAAAGGCTACGTTGACTCAGATTTGGCAGGGGATATAGATACCAGGCATAGTACCACATGTTATGTATTTATAGTTGGTGGAACAATAGTGAGTTGGATTTCTCGATTGCAAAATGTGGTTGCTTTATCCACCACAGAGGCAGAGTATGTTGCTGCAATAGAGGTGACAAAAGAGATGATATGGCTACAACTTTTCATGGATGAGTTGGAAAAACAATAGGCTAGAAATTACTTGTATATAGATAGCCATAGTACTATACATTTGCAAATAAATTTTCCTTGCATTCTAAAGCAAAACACATACAGTTGAGATATCATTTCATTTGGTCGGTGTTGGAGGATGGACAGGTCAAGCTGGATAAGAGATGCCAATCCAGCGGCTATGTTTATGAAAGTGGTGACAAGGGAGAAGCTGAGCTCCTCTTCATCTTCAGTTGGCCTTCAAGGTTGAATTCAAGTATAACAAAGTAGCAAGGTCCAAGGTACTTATTTCTAGTGGGAGCTATAAGTGCAGCAGTGTCATCCAGGATCAGTCTCCAAGTGGGAGGTTGTGATGGTGTGGAGCTTGATCAGTCTCCAAGTGGGAGATTGTTAGTGTGTGGTGACTAATCATGCTATATTGTATAGCCCATGGTATAATTTTTCCCGTCATAAAAAAAGGGGAAAAATCAACCAAAAAATAAAAATCTGATTTTGTAGAAACCAAAATCTAGAAGCTTCTAAGCTTGATAAAAGTGGGTTTGGATGGGTGTTACAGTATGATGAAAAATGTGATTATTCACAAGATTGTAATAACTTTTGCACTAGATAATAAAAGTATTGGATGGTTGTAGTTTAGTGGATGTAGCCTGGATTGGGCGAACCATGTTAAATTATGTGTTATGATTTATTCTATGTGTGTTATATTTTATTTGTTTATTAATTAAATCTGCATTTAATTTTTAGATATCTACCTTTCTAACCCTAACACCTTGGTCAAACCCCATTTAGGTAATCAAACCAGAATGATGAAAGTTATGAAACATGTAATAATGGAAAATATTACCTTTCCATGATGTTTAATCTTGAAATTCTACAACAAAACATATAGAATCTAACCATGGATGTCTTAGGAAGTTAAGTTAATGACTTGCAATGTGAAAGCCCTAACTTGCTTGACTTGAAATAGAAGAATAGTGGATAAATAATGAAGAATGTATGTGTATGAGAGGAAGAATGTAGAATGAGGAGAAAAACACTTATTTATACAATTGTGTGCCTTAGTAACATATTCATACATCATCACAGGCTGACATCAAGTGATTTTGAATAAAAAACCGAAAGGAAGTTTTAAAAAAATTGAATTTGGAGCCAAAGGGGACTTAATCGCCACACATCATGAAAGGGTCCCACCTAAGACATGAAAATGGGTGTCAGGAATAATCTTGCATTTAATGTTGTATGTTGGGCTTACATTGAAAAGTACACTTAATTAAGACATATAAGGGAATAAACAGATGAAATAAAGCATAAGAAAGGGATAGAAAGGGAAGTTATGCCTAGAAAAGCATGAAATCTTGTTACAAGACTTTACAACACTTCAAAATAGGACTTGATTAGTGATGAAGAGGTTATTTTTAGGTGAATTGTAATGAATAAAGTTTAGAAGAATTTAGAAATTTCTTACAACACTTCACAACACCTTCAAAAGGTGTCATTAGAAGCATTTTATTGAATTTGTAGGGCTCCAATACGTAGTGTGGATGCATAAAATTCCTCCCAACACTAGATTAAGGTGTCATTAAGTCCATTTTATCATGAATTATTCCCATGTCAATCAAAGGGTACTTTTTATAAGGCACATTCAACTCCAACTTTAGTGAGAGGATAAAATTGCTTCAAACTCACACTAAAGTAGACATTGAAGAAAGACCTACATGTAGGTCAATCCCCCAAGATACAAAATCATGTAAAGGCAAGATGGAAAGAAAGATAGGGTGGAAAAGATGTACACACTATGGGGCCACAAAACCTCAGTTCATCTATGGAGTGAGAAGGACACAACATACTCATTCTAGGGCCATGAAACTTTTGGTTGTTTGTAGGGTAAGAAAGCCCAAAAAGGTAAGATACATATGCTAGTTGATATGCACTCACAAACACAGACTTGGCTATGGGGAAAATTCGTGCCACCAGGTGGGCTTCCTGCTCAACCATATCAAAGTTATACCTCTTGATAACTTTAATAAGGCACCACAAAGGAAAATGACTTAGCTACTTATAGACATTGTTAATGAAAAATAATGTAAGGATTGTTCAAAGGGATTTTTATTTGTTTGTGCAAGGTCTCATCTTAGGGAAGATTATGCCCGATTTCTCCAAGAGAAGATAATTGTAAACAATCATATCATGTTTACAATTATTAGTGGAGCGACCATGAACTATACAACAGGCACAAAACGATGTCTTTTCATGACATTTATTATGAGTTCTAGGAGGAAGGGTGATCAAGTTATCGTGGAGAAGTCTTGACAAGATACCTTCTTGATCAAGAGGAGAATGTTTTTGTGTGATTTTGGTTAAAGGTACATCTTGTTTAGATGTAATACCTACACAAGACTCTATAGATTATAAGATTTTATATTCTTCATCATAGGAGGCTATAAAATCTAATGAATTCAAATCATGAGTCTTTGGCAAGATTTCAGTTTAAATGTTGTTGGAAGCATGATGTTTGAGGCCATTAATTTTCAAGGAGGAGTTAGGGGTATGTTGTGCGAGATTAAATGACGATGGGTAAAGGATGAGAGAGTTATGAAGATTCCTTATAGGATATGTATGTGGTCCATTGATAAAATGGGATCAAATAGACACTTGTGCATTAATATCCTTAGTAGTCTTGTTTTGATGTATCTCTAAGTGATGGCAATCAAGAAACACTTGTTTTGCATAGTCCAATGCCATGATATTCTCCCTAGGAGGAGATTTTTTAGGAGAACAACAAGCCATATGTGCTGGAAAAGTAAGGTTTTGTTATTCCAAAATAACTTCATTTCCAATAAGGGAATGATCAATGATGGGATTATGAGGAGGGGAATGATGAATTCCTATTGACATTAAGGGCTCATTCTCTTGTTCCATATTATCTACCCTACAAGGAGAGATTATAACATGTTCATCCAAGTTTGAGCTTTCTAAAGTAGCTTCATCATAGGTGGAGGAGGTATCAAGAGAAGAACCATTATCATTTTCAAATAGATCTTCCCATATGATAGGGAGATTAGGGAAGGGGAAATAAAGAGTATCATGAAATCTTCTTAATAGGGGTATATTATAACACCAACCTATCCTTGTTACATCGAGGAGAGACATTAGGAGATGGAAAAGATGGACTGTCATAAGCATGGAGTTTGGGTAAGGTGATGTTGAGGAATGTGTCTATGATCTCATGCTCCTGTTGTGTAAGGTCATCCAAAGGGGAATAAGGAGATTGAAAATCAATAATTTCAAGGCTTGAAACTTCTTGCACCAAAATATCTTCATAACTAATAGGAGAACAAGTATGTGTGTTATGATTGTCAACATTCACATTCTCACCAATGGGTAATGTAATATTAAGGATTGGATTAATGGATTGTCTCTTAAAGTCCCTATTATGGTAGTCAAAAGAAAAATCATAAAACTAAATAGTATGCTTATATAAAATCCATGTTAAATGAAATCAAGAGCATATATTTTGAAAGAAAACATGCTAAAATGAAATAAAGTACACAACAATGCAATTTTTAGCTTTGAAGTGCTTGTTTATAGAATGCAACTATCTAAAAATGATTTGTTGTGATGGAAAAAGTGAAATTATACAATGCATGAAATGATCTAATTGAAGTGATATTTTACAAAATGCATCGTATAGAAATGCAACTATCTGATATATGCAAGTTAAGGCACCAAAAAAAGCCTAAAAACAAATTTTCATTCTCTAAAATGTTGTTTCAAGGGTCAGAAGGGATTGATTCGCCCAACGTAGTGAATGAGTCCTAGTATGGACACTTTTTAGAATTTTCAAAAAAATGTGACTGATTTTTATGAATTTTGAGTGCTAAGATGCAGGCCTAAGTGGTAAATGCAGAATTTTAGAACTTTTTAGTGATTAAAGATGAAAAAATACAACCTATCATGCACTTTTACTCATGCAAAAATAAAACTTGAGAATGCGAGGTAACTAATGCAAAATGAAAGGAAATCAACTCTAGAATGAGTAATATACTCCAAAATTAGGAAAGAGGGGATTCAAACAGTAGCTTCACCAAAATGAAACATAGATTTTTGGGACCTACTTTCTTTTTAGAACTTCTAGAATTTTTCACCTAAAAGGAAAAAGATGGGTCCAAAAATACTTATTTTTACACTCAAACATTAGTGTGATATTCATGAAAAAAAGGATGCAAAATTCCTAGATGCAATGTTTGAATGCAAGAAACTAATAAGATTAATTGACTAATGAATAGAAACTAGAGAAGTATTTTAAAATCACCTACAAATGAATGGAAAAATGCAACAAAAATAATTCAAATTGAAAGAGTGCACCTATAAACTTGATGGAGACTAGAGATTGCTTCTAAAATGCTACTAATGATTATTTTAGGGCTTGGAGGGACTCATTCGCCATTCTAGGAAAATCAATCCTAGTTAGACTGGTAAATTGAACCAAAATTTGTTTATGTCAAAAGGGTGTCAAAAAATGCAAAAAACATGAAATGGACCTAGAGAAGAGAATCATTTTCCATCTATGGCGAATGAGTCCACTTTTGAATTTTTTAATATTCAAGAGTGGATTTTGTAGCTTCCAATCTACACTTTAATGTTTTAAAGGTGTTTGCTTCTGAAACTCTGACTTATGGGCCTGAAAATGAGATTTAGTTAATTCTTTGACTTGTTGAATGAAGAGTGGACTTTAAAAACTTTGGAACTTGATCTACAATGATTTCCAAGCTCCCAAAGGGCCTAAATCTTCAAACACACAAGAAGAGAAGAAGAAATGTTGAATGTTAGGGCATGGGAGTTTTCTTTGGTCAAAGCCCATTTAGGTAATTAAACCAAAACGATGAAAGAAAGGAATGAAACATGCAATAATGGAAAATATTACATTTCCATGATGTTTTATCCTTAAATTATACATCAAAACATACAAAATATTCCCTTAGATGTCTTAGGAAGCTAAGTTGATGGCTTGCAATGTGAAAGCCTTGACTTGCTTGACTTGAAATAGAAGAATGGTGAATGAATAATGAATAATGTACGTGTATGAGAGGAGTAATTTAGAATGAGGATAAAAACACTTATTTATACAAACCCAAAAGGAAATTAAAAAAAAAATGAATTTGGAGCCAAGGGGGACTCATTCGCCACCCATGATGAATGGGTCCCACCTAAGACTTTAAAATGGGTGTTGAGAATTATCTTGTATTTAATGTTGTTTGTTAGGCTTACATTCAAAAATATACTTAATTAAGACACATGAAGGCATAAAGGGACCAAATAAATCATAAGAAATGGACAAATAGTGAAGTTGTGCCTAGAAAATCTTTAAATCTTGTTACAAGACTTTACAACACTTCAAAACAGGACTTGATTAGTGATGAAAAGGTGATTTTTAGGTGAATTGTAAGGAATAGAGTCTAAAAGAATGTAGAAATGTCTTACGATAGCTCACAACACCTTCACAAGACATCATTAGAAGAATTTTATTTAATTTGTAGAGTTCCAAGACCTATTGTGGACACATAAAATTCCTTACAATAGTAGATTAAGGCCACATTAAGTCCATTTTATCATGAATTATTCCCATGTCAAGAAACAGGTACATTTTTCCGAGGAACTGAAGGAATGAATAAACATTCCTTTTTTCCTACTTTCTCCTCTTATATAAATTAAGGCCAAAGGTGTTGAATACATAAAACAATTGCAAGGAGGGTTGAACCAATTGTACCATAACTCTTAACAACCCTCATTAACATTTGGATTCACATTCATTCATTAAACCCTTAATTTTGTTATGATGAATTAGCATGAAGAAAAATAATGAAAATATAAACAATTTAACACCACACACCAAACAACACTATATTTACATGGAAAATCCAAGAAGTAAAAAACAATAGTGAGGATTAGCTCATAATATAAGTAATATCAACACTAAATAAAATAGGGCTGACTACTAGAGTGATCACTAGCCAAAGAATAAAGGATCACTGTTAAAAGGATCACTACAAAAATAGAAAATAAGATGGAGAAGAAATGTTACACATACCAAATACTATCAATATGATAGAGAATCCATCACAATGAAATCAACACCTTGGTAGTTTGACTAATTAATTGTAGCTACCTTCTACTCACTACATCCAGTAAACTAACACATGAAAGCTCACACTTCACTTTCCATCTTTTCATACTCTAACACACTGAAGTTTGCATCATTTTCATCTCATAGTCCTACCTTCACATCCTTCAACAACTAAAATCATACTTATACCATCTTCAACCTTGAAACCTTCTCTAAGGTTAGCTATGAACCTTAAACATTCAAATTCAAATTAGGCTGATGTTAAAACACTTTCATGGTAGATAAAAGTGTATGTAGAACAAATACAACCTTACTTAGGACCCAAATCAACAACATCACTCAGCCATATGATTCCTTAAAAAATATTTATGCATTGCATGTAGTTTAAACACTAGGTCAGTTGTTACCCATGCAAACACCATTAAAATTTTTAGTACATGCTTCCTCAAACCCAAGGACACCTTGCAAACCACATGTTCCAGAATTGAACACGATCTAGAATATTCCAAAAACACCCTAAAATCTATCAATTTCCTTCACAACAAATTTCACTTGAAGAATGTATACACCTAGTGCACTCAAACAACTCTACCATACATTGTTGCTTAGAAAAAAATCTTCCATAGCACAAAACCTAAAACCCTCTTGATCAAGGTGAAATACCAACACCATCAAAACAACTTCAGAATCATAATACCCAAAACAAAAATGTGGAGAAACATGGAGCAAATATATTTCTTCTAGACACCTCTGCAGTGCAAAGTCACACAGTAGTTTACATAACTTATGTTGTACAATGATCAAACACACCAGCTCTTAAATATAACACCTCTTACCAACATATCCAAATCACACAGGCATAACTTCAACCTAGAAGAAATGCGTAGCAAAACCAAAACAAAACTCTATCACCCAAAACACTATTACAACACACTATTTCCTCTTTTTATCAAATTTTATCAAAAGCACTAGGAAACCAAGAACCAAAGACACATCCTCAAATATTTAGTACTTCCTCATCCATAGATAGAAGCTTATCAAAGCAATACTATATGTTGATACCAATTGCTTTACTAATGACTAACCTTATTTGGATTTTTAATCCTTTGATGTAATATTTTTAGGTCCTTTGAGACATTTTCGTGCATTGTCCTAGTAGGTCCCCTTTCTTAAAAAATCTTATTTGCATGTGGAAATTCTCAATCACTTAAGTGATTGTCCATCACTATAGTTCCTTTCATTGTCAGGCTAATTACAATGATGAGCAACAAGTCCCTATTTCCCTTCATATTGTCTATCACTAAAGATGCCTTAAACAATTAGAAATCCCTATAGCACTTGAAAAATTTCATGCTAGTGCTTGTAGGGGCAATTTTGGAGGAAGATTGTTAATTCATAAATTGATCCATACCTTAAAAATAAAAGTATTTCATACCTAGGCATGAGGGGTCAGTTGCTTCATGAGATCCAATGGCATAAGATGCAACTTAAATGATTGAAAACCAGTAGTAGGGAGTTAACAATTAGTTAGAGATTTGGAAAGGATGCAATCTTGAGGGTTATTTTAAGAAGGGTCCAAGTAACATAAAACCCTAAAATAGTGATTGTAAACAAATCCCTAAGTCAAACGAGATGGATTTAACCAAAATTTTGAAGGATGAGAAATGAAACCAAAATAATATTTAGGGGTTCCATCATGACATATGGCTCGAAAAACTTTAGGTCTCACTCCACGATAGGTGAGGGCACATATTTTTTACTAGTAGCCTCATCAAAGACTAACATAGGCACTATCTTTGCAACCACCTATCGATAGAGATCATGTAAATCTCTCACAACCTTTACAAGATAAAAATAATAAATATAATAAATACACATCATGATATAGAGTAATCCCACAATACTAGTTTACAATTTTTTTCCAAGGGTATGTGCATGATCATAATAGAAAAAGCATGCCCTTAAGTAGCGGAAAATTTAGAAAAATCAGAGTTAGGCAGCTTGACATAAAAAATTGAATAAATTATCTATATTATTTCAAAAATACAAAATAATAGAATTTGTAGCAAATTGAATATACTTTCTAAACTACTAGGCTTGTTTAAAAAGAGAAATAATATATTTGGTGGAAATTTGAAATCTCAATGCAGTAATACTTATATTCAGGGAAAAAATAAGTAGGTGTCTATCTGACCATCCTAACCACAATAAAATGATAATATTTTTTAATAATATTTTAGATATAAGTAGAGGACTCATGTCCCAATTTGATGCATATTTCTTTGTAATTTTTTTTTAAGTAAATAATAAATTATGAATTTTTTATTGCAACTTTTAAAAAATATAAAAAACTCGTATGTCTAACCATGTTAACTTTGTCAAAACTTCATGAAATTCATCTTTTTTTAAAATCCTATAGTATGTGAAGCATAGAATTTGACACATGTTTCAGATTCAAAAAATGTGATACTGTTTAAAAGCTATATCTTTTTTTCAATTAGCATATCAATCAAGACTTTAGTCATAATTCAAATATAAAATGAATAATAATAATTTATTAAATTCAAAGGAAAGAGTAATTTATATTGGTGGAAATTTTAGAATCTCCTATAAAAACCCTTTTCCTTTCATCAATTTTGGTTAGAAAAAATTTCGTTAGCCACATACCCTACACATACCCATAATATTGCAACTTTTTGGCTCATCATGATCCTGCGCATACCCCAAAACTAGACATTAAACTATTTTTTAAACTAAGTTTTCATTTTTGGGCACCTCTACCTGCTAAACCATGAAGAATTTGAAGATGATACAAACTAGTGATTTATGAAATTTTTTCCATAGATTCTAAATATATATTTAAAAAAAAAAATTGAATCAAATTGCATTTTTTTTCCATCTCCTTTGACAACTAGTTTTTAACAATAAACACTATTTTTAAAGAGTAACATGTACTAGCTAACACCTAAATTTTTTTCTATAAAGGATAAAATCTATTTTTTTGGAATTTAGATTCATAACCATGATATCTAGTGCATGCAATTGGTTTCATAGTGTGTTATTGAATATTTTTTCCTAAATTAAGTTTTGAAGTTAGACCAGTTACAATTCAAACATAGGTTTACTTGCTAACACAATTTTTTTTGTATCTAGGGAAATTCATTTTTTTTTAATTAGATCAAGGAATCAATATCTAGAGCATATATATTTTTTAGATTTTTTTTTTGATAATCTACTATTTTTCCACATATCCATAATAGAGAGCTTGATTTTCGGTGAAAAACCTACATTCACAAAAAATAAAAAATAAATAAATAATCAAATTAAATATATTTAAAATTATACTTTTTGGGAAGCTTATAATAAGGACTACATAGAAAAAATAAAATTTAAATGAATTCTTTTGATCCCCAAAAAGGTAAACCAAAAGTGATTTTTTATCAACATTTTGATAGACCTATAAAGGAGACTCCATTATAGGTATGGTTTAAAAGTAGTAGGGTTAAATATAAGGGGTTTGATCTAAGGTGGTTTGATCAAACCCTCTTCAATTGAAATATTTTAAATGGAACCTTTCAAGGATTAAATCATTATATTTTCTAAAAATATGTGATTTCAGTCAGAATTAGGATGTCTAAGAAACTGAAAACCACTATTGTGAGATCACCCTATATAGATATAAAATTAAAACAATAAGCATAGACATAAGCATGAGAATAATAGTAAATAAAATTTCATCACCTATATCTCAGGTTGATTGTGTGAAGATAGCCTCATCCTATGTAGGAGGCATGGATGATGTGCTAGCCCCTCCATGACTGTAGGTGCTAGTACGTGTTGTAGTTGTTGACTGCACGATCTAGTCACACAAGTGGGAGATGGATCTCTCCACTAATGGCTAAATGGATCCTCATCCATTATATCATCACCCTCACCCATTAACTGTTACTCCTCATCCTCCTACTCATCCTTCTTGTACCCATCATAATTCAATTCTATACCCTCATCATAGTCCTCATCTATCTCATCTATGAATAGGTTTTCAGCCCTAAGTCTTGTCTCATCATCTCTCCCCTCCTCCTCATCCGGGATCAAATCTTGAAATGGTCTTGCAAATCCTATAGGCTCATCCATTAGGAATATAGGAGTTTATTGTGCTAGTACCCACCACTCCTTGTACTCATTTGTGGTAATGACTTCATCGGCATTGGATATCAAAGGCATATCATGATCATCGCAATCTAAGTCGCTATAGAAAAAATCATAAGTGGTGAATCATATCCTATCCCAAGGCCTTCAAGCACTCCACATTGATTTCTTGTAGAAGGATTGTCCCACTTGTGGTACCTGTATCTGCCTGAACTATTGCATGACACATTTGTAGTAGAATGATGTTACTACATAGTCATGTGTACCCAGTAGAAATATGTCCATTTGCATCCTCCTCAACTATCAAGTCTCATCTAGCCATTATGGTATTAGCTGGTATCGTCTCCATAAGATCTTTTCTCGATCTAATCAGTTGAATCTAACCCTCAAAAAGTGTAAATCCCCATACTACCATGATTACCTTAGTGGATAACTTATAAATGCATAAGGATATATCTTAGGGTTGATAACAATAAAAACCATGTTAGCCTAGTGCATGTGATATGCTCCAGGCACCACATACATGCAATTGTGCACAATGCACCATATTTTTGACCTCATGGTATGTAAAATTCCCAAAATTATAATACAAGAGTGAAGGATGTTGCAGCCCTAGGCATATATGGTCCTTTGTTATGCCATCTATCATATCATGTGGACTATTCCTCCATCTAGATGTGCTCCTTGGCCATTAAGGATGAGTACTAGTTCCACTGTGAAAACCATGATCTGTATCAAAAGGGATGGCCACGAGTAGAGTAGCCATGATAACTCAATGTGCAGCCCCATGATCTCATTCCAAATTGGACCTCCAAGGTAGAATTGTATATTGTATTTCATCTCATGAAATGATTGTTCCCCTAAAAAATGAACTCTCTCACCTTGAATCTAAATTCAAAGAATGTGATGGATGTCCTCTAGGGTGATAGTCATCTTGCATGTAGGGAGATGAAACATATAGGTGTTTGAATACCACCTCTCAGCTAGTGCCATCAAATAAGCATCATAGTATCTCAAAAGAGGCACGAGGTATGCCCAATATAATACAGTGCTCTATAATATCTATGTGTCCTCATTTGATAATGTTGAGACTAGCTCTCATAGGTGACAAAACTATCTCCCACTAAGACACTCTCGTGACCAGGGTGGAATCTAACAAAAAAGAAAAAATATGTCCTATAAGCATTGTAAAAAATTAAATATACACTTCAACAATTAAAAAAGTGTACTAAATTTGTTCTAGTGTATTGTCTAAGGGTCCTAGACACTTTAGTTCCCTTTTGGGACACTTCATGAAGTAATAGGACACTTTGGGAAAAAGTCGAACACTTTGCAACAAAAGGGGACACTTCACAAAAAAAGGGATGCTTTGTGAAATTTTATTGTAGGTTCCTAAATCAACCTAGAAATACATAAAAATGTAAAATAAATGTAGATTGATGAAGATAAGGCACAAAAAATTCAACTCACTTGATGTTCGAGCTAACCTCAGGCTACCTCCTCTTGTAGGACCTCAAGTCTTAGAGGCACATACTCTCATCAGCTTGACATTCTCACTCACTCCTTAACAAATTCAAGCTAAAATAAGGTAAAAAATAAAATTCGTTCAAGTTACTTCATTTTTTTTCTCTTATATATGTTAAAATTAGGTTTTTACTATATTAGGGTTAAAATTTCCTTTCATTCAAACTAGCATACCAAAGGCTAGAGAGCTCTATTTTCAACGTTGTTTGTTACATTGTAATCATGATTCCACTCGATTCTCAGAAAATTTCTATCATTATGTGGTATGGTACTTGGAAATACCCTATGATACAACTTATCCAATTCAATGTAGCTAGATTGCTACCTTGATTCCACCTCCATAAAACAAGAAAAATCAAAGTGGGGAATACATCTTCCCTCAAATTTTATTTCTATGAGAAGTTAGATAAGAGGATTTTTGAATGACTAACAAGTTAGTGTTGTAGGATACAGTTCCTAACATTGTGGTTGTGTAGATAGCTACAGTGGAGGCTTCATTCTCCTCTATTATGAAAGAATCCATATGAGAATCCTTTTATGAATCTTATTCTTTTTATTCCTTTAGCTTCCATATGCAACATGTAGAGTCATATGGAAACAAAAAGGGGGGCTAAATGTGGCAACAAAAATTTTACTCCCTTCTTAGAGATAGTGAAATTTCTTTTCCTAATAAATGGGCCTATTTTGGTACCCTTACATTAAAAATCCTTTAAATAATCATTAATAGGTCTCTTAGACCCTTTATTTCAAATATTGAGCCTTATTTCAACTAAAAACCAAATAAAATCATAAAAAACATTATAAAATTTAACAACCCATCCCAGAAAACTAAGGTGGGACTCACATGCTACCTTGGGTGTAAGAGTCCCCCTAGGTGGGAGACATATGCTACAAGTGGTGTATAAGTCCCATTTGGACACTTTTTAGGGTTTAAGCAAGAAATTCATGTTTTTAATTCAAATTTCTTGTTGATTTCATCTTTTGAGATCTAAATAATGGTAAATGAGATGTATTTCCCATATAAGCAAGCTTTTAAGTCACTATTTTCAATCTAGAAGAGCAATTTCAAGATCTAAGCATTCATAAGCATTCAAGTATTCTTTTGTGCAAGATCATTCAAGAGCAAGTAGAAAGAAAACTTGAAGTCTTGGAATAGCATCAAAAGCGTATTTGTAGGTCTTCAAGCTCACTTTCATTTAAGATTTGGCATTGTTAAGGATCAATTATGGTTTCCTATGGTGAATCATCATGGATTCTAAGTTGGAGAGATGCAATTACCCATCAATCCAAACCTAATTACTTGTTTCCTAAGTGATTCCATCCTCCATTGTCATTCTATATTCAGCCTAAGGTAAGCATATATTATTAGGGCTCATTAGAGTGATTAGGGATCTCTCAAGGTGTCATTCATCTTAATATTTCCATTGATGCATCTCATTCTAGCACAAAAAAATAGGGTTGCATTGCATTTCCAATTTACTAATATTAGATACACTTAAGGTTAGGGTTTATGTTCACATTTACATTCAAGATCTATTGTTTATATCAAGGTTTAATTATTGAACTAGGGGTTCGACCAAGGAAAACCCCCCATAAGAAAATAAACTCTATATTCTTTTTGTAGGTCCTTTTTAATAGGTTCAAATCCAAGAATCATTTTGGGAAGGAATAACATAGATTGGAGCATAGATCTGGAGTTTGAATTTCCAAAAAGGTAGAATAGAATTGATACTCTAGAAGTGGAATGTGAGTCCCACTAGAGGAAAATTTCCAAAAAAAATTAAGATCCTAAATCTACACTATCATAAACTTGTTCTAGCCCAAAAACCCTAGACTAGGACTAATATGACAAAAGTGGCCTATGAGTCCCATTGTTCCCTAGAAGCAACATTTTAGAGTTGATTTCGAGCTCCTTCAAATTTCTAGATGCACACCTCTAGTCTCTCAACTTTTTGTTCAGATTTACATGTATTTTTAGGTCATTTACTAAAGTTTTGCATTGCACTAGGTTTAAACATTAGTTCTTTCATTTCATGTCTTTCTGAGCCCTAGCTTGGTGGTGAACCCCTCTTCATTAATTATTCATACCCTAGGAGAACCCTTAGCAGTTCTCTTTCCTTCATTCCATCCTCAGATTGAGATCTCTAGGGTTTCCTTGAGTGAAACTTTGGTGAAATAGGAGGAGCCATAAATCTTCAAGGATAGCCACACTCTCTCCTATTTTTGGTTGTTTCATTAGGTCATCCATATCCAAATATTGTTCATCATATTTTAAAGGTGGACAACTAGCCAAAGTGACAATGAAAATTTTTGTACTAGGACAAGGATTACCTAACCCCTTGCCCCCTCTAAGAACATGACAAGGATGAGTTGAGATGGGTGACGAGAATGAGCTTATCACAATATAGAAATGATTTGCAATAAATGCAAAGCATGTAATAGTGAGCATACTATGATTCTAGAACTATCACATGGCAAGGATTAGAGAAATTAATTTTTAAGGGATTTATCCAATCACAATATTGTGGAAATATATCATATTAACTAAGTCCTTTTAAACCATGAAACACATTGGGAAGATGACCAAGTGTTTGATTAAATGCATAATAGTTCATATTTTTATTCTTACCTTTCTTGTTTTCTTTGATGGGAGGCAAGTAAATCAATCCTTGGTGGATAAAGTGTTTCATTCTTTGTTTAATTTCTATTTTGGTGTGCAAAAAATGGAAATTCTCTAAATTTATATGGCTTTCATATCTTTCTTGATTGAGGCTTGTTTGAGGGAGGAGAACCTAAGGTGATCCCACCATCCTTGCAAGGGATTGCTTTATCATTATGAAGGAGGACACTTTTTTTGGAAGATGCAGGGGGGGGGATCTTGATATCCTAGTCCTTTAGTATCTTCAATTGGGATTTTTTCTAGTAATTTGTGGACTTCATGTTCATCATTGGTTTTGTCACATAATTTTTTTCTTAAGATCCTATAGCCTTGAACATAACTCTCTTCTAAGTTAATGGCCAGGGATTAGTAACTCTATTGGTATAAGATGGAGGATATCATTAGTTCTCTTGTTAACAAGTTAATTAATAATTAATGGTTGAGGCTTGCTTTTTGGTCCAAATTTAGGATGCAAAAGGTTGAACATATCAAGTGATGGGATTATAGGTGGCATTGGTTGTTGCATGGATGCATTATTCTCAAGGTTTTCAGGACAATTATGTATGAAATTATGCATGTTATCCTCATCTTCTCCTATGATGTCAACCTCATGAGGAAATTCATTAGGAATTGACTAAGCATGATTAGGTTCTAGTGCATTAGAATCATTACAAAAAACACAACTTCAGAAATCAATTGAAGACATTAATGACTTCCATATGTTTCCCATACACATATCCATGATGCAAGAATGAATTTAAATGTCAAGAGATAATAAATTTTCAAATTTTAACAAGATAATTTATCAATTATACTATTTTAAAAACATGAAAATGATGTCTTGTAAATTCCATTTTTATTTTGAAATGCACATGAATTTGACTAATTAATCTTAATGTAAATAATTTTAGAAAACGGGTATTCTAGAAACTAAAACAAGGATCTTAACATAGAAACATAGAATGCAAATAGATGGTTTTTAATTCCCATAAATTAAAAAAAAATCTAATCAGGGACTCATTTTCCCATGGGCGAATGGGTCTTTCTTCATGGTTTTGAAAAATCAAATTACAAATTTCTAAGTTAATACTTTATGTTTTTCAGATTCTAGTTTTAAACAAGTATTTACATTTTTTGATTTCTGGAAAATCATATCTAAATGCAAGTGTAAAATGATTCTAAATGACAAGAAAAAATACCTAATTTTATACTCAATTTTGATTTACTTTTCCTATTTAAGTGACTAATCATGCAATGTTATGAAAATACTCAACAAAATTG
The DNA here is from genome assembly GCA_007258455.2 of Sequoia sempervirens. Lineage (NCBI taxonomy): Eukaryota > Viridiplantae > Streptophyta > Pinopsida > Cupressales > Cupressaceae > Sequoia > Sequoia sempervirens. The sequence continues at coordinate 692,554,801 of VDFB02271358.1, forward strand.
ATGAAATTTTTGAATTTTTCTAATTTTAAAGAATGAAAAAATGCAAACCTAAAACCCTAAATGAGATGAAAATCAATGCAAGTTAAGAACCCTAAATAAGATGAAAATCAATGCAATTCAATGCAAAGTAATGCAAATCCTAGATCTAGGGTTTGAATGGACTCCAATTTTTAGAATTTTGATGTACAAAATCAGGTTCACCAAAATGAAACATAGAAAAATAGTTTTTTGTCAAATATGGAATGGGGGTAAGATAGACCTATCTTCCTATTTTCATTAGTAAATGAGATCTGCACAAAGAATTGACTTACAACCCTTAGGCGAGTCTTGACTCAATGATAGAATCTACTATCTTTTTTGTGCTTTAGGACAAGGGTTTCATCTTGAACAACACTTTTGGAAGAAAACTAAAAACTATAAAATCTACCTAATTATGCTAATTCAAACTTGAAACAACAATATAAAGATCAATATTGATAGAAATAGAAAACATATCGTAAATATGAGAAAGTCAGAATGATGTTTAACAATCACCAAAAGGTAGTTTTGGAAGCTTCTAAGAGTCATTCACCCATGGGTGAATAGGTCTTTTGTCAAAATTTTTGGAAAACTTTCAAGAGACTCTGGTGTCATTTTGTAGCTTTTGTTTGATATGAGCTTCAGTGTTAGAAAGTCAGAAATCATATCTGTAGTTGACTTTTCATGATTTGAAGATAACTTTGACAATTTTTCTAATCTTTCTCTCCAAAAGATCTTCAATCCTTCTTCAACCTAAAACTTGACACACAAACACAAGAGGAAAAAATGTTTTTTTTGGTGAATGGGGGTTTTCTTTGATCAAACCTCGTTTGAGTAATTAAATTTTGAATTGAAATAATGAAATGTGAAATGCATGTTGAATGAACAAGTTATTTTGCAACTCACCAAACCCTTGAATAAACCTTTGGCAATCTGAAATATTGATCTTGATCATGCATGAAGGGTATGTGCATGATCATCATGGAAAAAATAAGCCCTTAAGTGGTGAAAATTTTAGAAAAATCAGAGTTAGACAACTTGACATAAAAAATTTGAATAATTTATCTATAACTATTTAAAAAATATGTAAGAATAGAATTTGTAGAAAATTGAATATAGTTTCTAAACTATTAGGTTTATTTAAAAATAAATAAAAATCTATTTGCTGAAAATTTTAAATTTCAATGCAGTAGCACTTAAATTTAAGGGGAAAAATAAGAAGTAAGCATCTTTCTGACCACCCTAACTACAATAAAATGATAATATTTTTTTATAAGATATTAAATGTAAGTAGAGGATTCATGTCCCAATGTGATGCCTATTTTTTTGTAAGAATTTTTTATTACAACTTTTAAAAAATATAAAAAACTCATATGTTTGACCAAGGACCTTAACTTGGTCAATACTTCATGAAATTCATTTTTTTTTAATCCTATATTATGTGAGACATAAAATGTGATGCATGTTTCAAATTCAAAAAATGTGATACCATTTGAAAGCTATAAATGTTTTTCAATCAACCTATCAATTAGGACTTTAGTCATAATTAAAAAGAAAATGAATAATAATTATTTATTAAATTCAAACTAAAGCATAATTTATATTGGTGGAAAGCTAAGAATCTCATTTAGAAACCCTTTTCGTTTCATCAATTTTGGGTAAAAAACAAATTCGTCAGCCAGATACCCATCATATCACCGCTTTTGGGCCCATCATGATCCTGCACATACCCTGAAATAGCTTCAATGGATGTAGACCTTGATGCTTGAGATATGACTTTGAATGTTTTCTTCATCTTTGAAAACTACATCACAATGTTAGCTCCAAAAACATGCATGATGCTTAAGAATTTGATATGGTTTTTGAGATATTGAATGCTACAACATATTGCTTGATAAATCCTCACTTGAATTCCCTTGATCACAATATTAACTCTTCTAAACTTGCACTTGAAATTTCTTGAAAATCAAGGATTAATTTGATGAAATAGCCTTGTATTTATAGGTATGTATCCTTAATTTTCCAAAAATTAAACATTACAAGCCGACATCTAAATTTGAATTTAGATATTTTAAAATACCAACAAAAACATAATTTAAATTTAGGTTCAAATGCCTAGGGAGGACCCATTCGCCCATGGGTGAATGGGTCCTAGGTCTTTATTCCTAGAACACACATTGTTCAAGGTAAAGTGTTATGTGTTGACATTAGTTATTGTCGGGTTTAGCCTTCATAAAATGTAATTTATTAGGCTTCTCGATGTAAAATAAGGCTTATTAAGGCCTAAATAAGTCCAATGTAATTAAGAGGGCACAAACCAAATGTGAAAATGTAAAGGATTACATTTTCCTATGCTACACCCTCCACCATTTACTATTTACTACTTACAATGTCATTATAAATCTCACACAGTAGAGGACCATATTCAACACCAACAAGAAATACTAAAAATCAATAAGGATAATTTAGTTATGGATCAAAATAGAATGAAACAAGAAGCTTATCAACATCATAGTGAGAGGATTTTTGAAGAGGGGGACTAGGTATTTGTTCAATCAAAACCTTATAAAAAAATCTACCTTAATAAACATAACATGAATCAGACACCTAAATTTTATGGTCCTTATAAGGTTCTGCATCAAATAGGAATTTTAGTTTATAAGTTAGAACTTCCACCATCTTACAAAAATTATCATATCTTCCATGTTTCTTGTTTAAAGAAAGTAATAGGTAATAATATTATAGTCTAGTTAGAATTGCAAGAGTTAGATGAAGAAGGAAAGTTTGTCTTAAAACCTAAGAAAATGATTGAAAAATGAGTAAAATAATTCTAAAATAGAACTATCTTTGAGTTCCTAATCAGGTGGAAGAATATATTCCAATTGAAGATGCCACATGGGAAGATGAACAATTTATACTAAAGCATCCTAAATTACTAAGTATTGAGGACAATGCTTTTTAAAAGGGGAGGAGCATGTTAGGTTCCTAATATTATATAAAATTTTATTACCCTAATATCATATATCCTAAGAATATAATATTTATTCCTAGGTATAATGAGTTAAGAACTTGTGCCATGCTTAACATTAACAATAGTCTTAGTTAATACCTTAAATACTATGAATATTGGGATGAAAGGTTATGTTCCTACATGGTTAAGCTTATAAGTAAATAGGAGATGTTTCTCTTTAATCACCATATAATCAATTATTCAATTCATATCATATTTTATTATTATTAGAGGCAACCCTCTGAAAATGGTCTGCTACAATTCTATTTTTTTACAAATATTTCCAAGAAATATCATAATAGTTTATGAGGGGTTGAAATAATGGAGGTGTTATGGGTGATGTGATAAAACTATAAGGATTCCCACTAGGAAGCCCCAGGCTTGGAGTTAAGCCATTGGTGTATTGTATTGTTGAATCTACAATAAGGGTGTTAATGTGGGAGTAGAATATATGATTGTGGAAAAGGAAACCTTTTTTACTCCTTGGTTTTGAGCATTTGTGAATGCTTGAGTACAACTATCTATCTTAGGGATATTAGCATCTACTATATGAACTAGAATATCTAACACTTATATTCTTTGAGCATCATTGATCAACTTCCTAAGGGCATCTATGATAGCATTTTTTTGTCTCAATAAATATTTAGTGCTTAAGTAATCTTGAAAAACCCCCCAAATCTTTGTCCAATTATTTTAATTTCTCATTATGCCTATGCACAGTAGCTAAAATGCTAAGTCTACATAAATGCTTGATTGTGAGGTAGTCATGGGTATTATAATATTAGGAATGGAGTCCAAGATAGGTTGGGTATTAACAATACCTTTTTTGGGAAAAAAATTCTCATCCTTACACTTTCATAACGTTTACTATTGATAAGTAAGCGTGGGTGGGTGGGGGGGAATTGGGGGAACCCCCCATGAGGGGTTAGGGGGGTTCATCCCCTTGGCTTGGGGTCTAGGGGTCGTGCACCTAGATAGGCCTTGGTGAAAGCACCCCTCAAAGAAAAATTTTATGTATATTTTATTGATATAAATCTAGACCATTCATCATTAGGTGTCATATCTGATGATAGATTTTTTGGCTTGTCTTTCCCTAAAAGGCGACCCTATTTTTTAAACATGTTGTATTATGGTTGTATATTGTGATGTATTTTGAGAGTTTGATAGCTGCCATGTTTCCTTTGGATCTCTGGTTCATGATACTCTTATGAGAAGCTTTCTTTGCAAGTATATTGTAATATTTGTGATTTCTAAATAATATATTGGGTGGCTTTAAAAGTGTGGAGTTTTTCTCTCGAAAGGGTTTTCCCCACGTATATTAATATGTTGTGGTAAGCAAGGTATTTATGTTTTATTTCTATTTAATTTCTTAAAAATGTTTTAAATATCTATAATTTTTTCCATTATCCTCCTCTCAAGATTAGTGTAAGAAATTTTTCCGCTACCTTAGATTGTTTAAAACCTTGCATGAAAGAGTTAGAGGACTTGGGATCCATAGTCAATGTAGTTATAATGTGAGATGCCATAAGTCTATAACTTCATCTCATAGGGTTATTTGTAGGAAATTAGTTCATGAATCTCATATGAGTTTTAAAACACTTGAGAATTCCTCCTATGAAAGTTAAATTATAGAAAATTTATAGTAAAACACACAAATTCAAAATAAAATAGGAAAACCACACAAAAAACATAGTAACAAATTTGTGATCAAATTTTGAGCCAAATCTAGCTGGTCTAGGGCGCAAGGAGACCCTAGAATGGTAAAAGTTGCTAAAATAAAATTTTGATGTTTATAATAGTGTTTAAGTGTTCTGCCATGTGAGAATTTCGATCAAATAGTGAATAATTTTCTAGAATTTGACAAATTTGTGATTGTGTAATGCAAGATGCAAGTATGCAAGAAATTTTCAAAATGTTCAAGAAAAAGGATGAGATTCCAAATAAAATTTTCAAATTTAAAGTGCAACAACCTATTGATCCTAGTGTGTGAAATGTGGAACTTGGAAATCTTGATGTTTTTTGGAACAAAAGCAATGCAATTTTTTAACTTTTTCACTATATACAAATGCCTAGATAGAGTCCTTAAGCACTTTTAAATTTTATTTTCAATTTAATATGATCTAATGCATATTTTTAAATGCAATTAGGATGTAAATCTAACTTATGATGACTAAAATTAACCCTATTTTAACTTTGAATGGAATATGGTATGCAACTTTTTTACTTTTTTCTATGTTTTTTTCACAAAATGATGGATTCCTAGATAATGGATGCAAAACAATACAATATTAACCTTAGATCTATGATGATATGCTTAATATTTTAGAATTTAGTTAATGTAAAATTAGTTATGTTCACCAAAATTTTCATTTGGAAAAAGGGATCTTAGGTCTAATATCTATATCACTAGCACCAATCATTTTCCAATGAACATGTGGAATTTAGATTGGCAAGGATATTAAATTGACTAACAACTTGAGGGATATAGATCTAAAATTTTGTAATGCCCCAACACAAAACCCTAGAGGATAACATGCTTAAACACCTAAATCTTTTTTTTTAAGAGCAACATACTAGGATTGAAAAATATAAGTTAGAATGTAGTCTACACTAGTCCTCCAAGGTTCATGACTACACTACTAGAATTCGATTAACTAAACTAACAATAATTATAAATCATCACATTAAACAAATTCCATTTAACAATATAAGTCTCATTTCATACATCACATTTAAAGGATCAACAATATGAATTACCCATATCATATCAACAATATAACCACATCCAAATCAATCCAATTAACTAATATATGCAATAATCTCATTTACATTATCCATTAAAAAATGAGTTCAACAATTAGTTACATCATTATATGTTTACATCTTGAACAACAATGTCTCCTCATATAAATGTGAGGAGAGTGCATCAGAAGTATAATGCATGGTACAATTGATTTATGGTGCAATACAAGTACATGTAAGATAGCCCACACAAATAGAAAAAAGTGAAATATTCCACAACACCAAGAGGAGTCATCACATGAATGATCATCAACAAGGGAAACCCAATGGAGTAAAAGGCACATTCCACCCATCCATGTGGTAACTAAAGGTCCACCCACTGTGCTAGGAGATAACACTTGGTCCCACAACAATAAGATGATCACAACTAATATAGAAAGAGTAAACAAAGTACAACCTAATTTACAACAACACATCATAAAAGTACATTGCTTCCAAAGGATAACACATATCAAGGTAGATAAAAAACAAGTGAATACTAGTATGCAAAGGGAAGAGTGTCATCGCATGGTCCTAGCATGGGTTGTCCTAACAATCTAAACACTAACCCCCATCTATGGTTATCCTGATAGCCTCTCACTAGGCGTCCACCCCATAGGGTGACACATGCAAAACAGATATTCCTTTCATGAGGACAAGGAAGTTGGTCTTTCCAACTAGGCCTTCTTAGCCCATCCTTAACCTAAATGAGAGCTAGAGGCATGGGCGAGGCATTCACTTATCTTTATTAATGTGTAGACTACCTAACCCTTAATTAATTTTAAGTTATCATTGAGTTAAGAAACTTCTACATGGGTTACCCTAGTGCCACTTTGTGCATTGTCCCCCATTGAGAGCCATTCCCCCCTTCTAACAACTAGAAGACCCTATAAATCAACAGGGTAAAGCTATCATGCACATAAAGAAAAATCCACAAGAGTACATAACCCGAGCAAGGAATTGACCATCTCACTCTCAACATAACAGTAATAACAATAAGGAGTTCATATCTAAGGACCCATAACAACACACTGCAAGTATAGTATCAACCAATTCAAGGCTCAAACATAACATTTCAACTAATAACAAATATTCCCAAGCCTCTGGAAGACACCCAATAACCCCTCTACACAAAGGACCCTCTCTTTCAAGCACATACAATAACATCCCATAATCCAAAAAAATACTCATAATACATCTTATAAGCAAAAATTCCAATAATGTAATGAATAAATACATAGTGGAAGTAATTTTACTTCTATTAAGTAATTGTACTAGAATTCATTGTTCAAACATAAAGGAGAATTACCTAATTTTTTCTTATTTATTATTTTGCAATTGATCACTAAACCTACTCATTTTGTAAGTATGAAATCAAATCTCTTCTTTTGACATCCCAATTCACTAATCTAGCAAGGTCAAATAATTACCTAAAGGGTATGTGCACGATCATGATGGGCCAAAAAGTGGCAATATGATGGGTATATATAGGGTATGTGGTTGACGACTTTTTTTTAGCCAAAATTGATGAAATAAAAAGGGTTTTTAAAGGAGATTCTTAGCTTTCCACTAATATAAATTATGCTTTATTTTGAATTTAATAAATAATTATTATTTATTTTCTATTTAAATTATGACTAAATTCCTAATTCATAGGTTGATTGAAAAGCACCTTTAGCTTTCAAACGTTATCACATTTTCTGAATCTAAAACATGTGTCACATTCTATGCTTTCCATACTATAGGATTAAAAACAAAAAAAAATGAATTTCATGAAGTTTTGACCAGGTTAAGGTGGTCAGACATACAAGCTTTTATATTTTTTAAAATTTGTAATAAAAAAATCATAATTAATTATTTACTTGGAAAACAATTACAAAAAAAATATGCATCACATTGGGAAATGAGTCCTCTAACTATATCTAAAATCTTATAAAAAAATATTATCATTTAATTGTGGTTAAGGTGGTCAGACAGACACCTACTTATTATTTTTTCCCTGAAATTTAAGTACTATTGCATTGAAAGTTCAAACTCTCACCAAATAGATTTAAAAAAAAAAAAAACCTAGTAGTTTAGAAACTACATTCAATTTGTTACAGATTCTATTCTTACACATTTTTGAAATAATATAGATAACTTATTCAAATTTTTACGTCAAGTTTCCTAACTCTGATCTTTTTGAATTTTTTGCCACTTAAGGGCCTTTTTTACCATGATGATCCTGCACATGCCCTAAACAGAAATATTCTTTTATAATAACCATCCATTATAATATTTTAACATATTTTCCCTTTCCAAACTTTTACTAATACATACATATTCATATTGAAATATTTGATTTAGATGTGGATACAAAAATATTTATGTATACCTTAATCTCTACCTTTTATAAGAGAAGGAAGGTTATAAGAACTCATTGTGGATTTGAGTATAACACACATATGCTCGAATATTCTTGTGGATTGAAGAATGGTGCATTTATTGGAATTCTCCTATCAACTATTCTATGAAGGGGATCACCAAATTTGGATAACTAAGAGAGATTTTTTTTTTAAGACTCTAAACGTTAGCATCCAAGTGGTTAAATATTCAAGCCACCTATCTTTGCAATCTTATCTTTCCAATGGAGATTATATGACATGCAAACCTCTTTGTGTTACCCATTTCCCATATTATTCAATAGTAATGTTGGAAAAATTACCAAGATTCGATCATGGAGACTTAATTTCATTTTTAGATAACAAATAAATACTCATGACTCTCTCACCAGTAGTAAGTAACGTAGACACAACAAGGATGTTAGGGTGAATTTCAAAGAGTCAATTCATTTTGGTTAATTCTAGAACACTCAGCACTTAGACTCGGAAAACTTTATGACTCAATTGGAAATTCATGAAACTATGACAAAGGCACTAATTAAAGTAATAATTTTCATGTTGCAATATGTCAATCATATTGCAACAAATAGAGTGTGAGTGAATTACTATACAACTCTAACCATTAGAGGAAGGGTTCCACAAGATATTTTTCTTGAAATTTAATTCTCTAAAGATGTAAAGACTATATAACAAAAATTTAGTACAAAAGTTGTTGGCTTTAGTAATTTTACATCAGTTTCCTAACAAACACATTTGAAGTCTAGAACTAAAAGAAAAGATCTAGCATACTAATTTTAACAAATAATACATCTGAAAATGTTGTACAAACTCCATAACATCAGTTTTCCCTTTCCAAATTATATGTCTAATGTCCCATTAGCATTTACTTTACTTCTCAGTTTAGAGTTTGATTTGATTTTGATTTTGTGCTGATGAGGTTCAGGGTTCAAAATTCAAATAGTAATCCACACTTAGTAGAACAGTGAAGTTCAAAGCTTCACTAGGATGAAATTCTCTGTTAGAGGAAATGCACAATAATTTCCATTAGATGGTCCTTCACATAAGCAATTCCCTTGTCCTGAAGGATCGTATTCTCAACAGAAAAGTAGCAACTAGATTGTTGACAATTCAAACTACTAAAATTGAAAGAAGTACTATTGTTCATCAAGCCTCAACTAATCTTATGCATTCACACATGAAAAGATTCAATACTTATGGAAAGTAATTTACATTGAAACTCAACGATAATTTTATAGAGCATATAATATTTGCTCGAGGGTTTAGCTTATATTAAAAAAAATGTATTTTCATATAATATGTACCACAATATTTAGAATGTTTTGTCCTCTAATTAAGTGTAATTTACAACTCAAAGGGATCTCCTCCTGTGAGAAGTGTATAACACCTGATAGAGAATATCGAAGCAGTTGAGTTTTGAAGTCTCACACATATCCCAATAACCATATATTAGTGTGAACTTTGAACCCTACTTCTAACAATTTCAAGAAAGAGCCATAAGCATTTATTTTTAATTAAAACAAAGGTGGAAAAACATGGTTTATCATCATTAATGTTGATTGAATCCATGATATTTTCAAACCTCTACAAATAATTCCAACTTATCCCTATATAATTACCACTTTACAGTGTATACATGACACATAATCCCACTAGCTACTACAATGTAGCAATAATAACAACAATTACAAATCACATTTGAGAGTAACCTATATCTAAAACCATCACAACTCAATATTTCAATATGATAGACTGATGAATACCAAAATCACTGGAAATTAAACAAAATTTGAAGATTGTTTTAGAAATTTGACTCTGTCATTTTAAAATATCAACAAATTATTGCGGCTTAAAAGAGGAAGAATGGGGGAAAAACCCTGAGGCGAGGTCAGAAGGAGAAAGGCTATGAATGGAATCAAGTGTGGTATAGCCTGCTGAAGTGAGTTTTGCCCTCTAGGAAGGCACTAAATGAAGGCATGTGATGTCCATAGTAGAAAGAACGAGCTCCCCCTAGCATTCTTTGTAATTCTCCCACCTTATTCATTTTTCTCCTTTCAAGGATTTAGAGCATCGTGTCCATGACTGATGTATTCTCCCTCCTTTTGGGTTTATGTTCTTTTTTTAATCATTATGCTACTATAACATGAATAAAATAAATTTGACTATTAGTAGATTGATGATGATATCTCCAGAAGAAAGCATTTAAAACTCTTAAAGAAACCCCACCATTTCTTTTCAGTTCCCCAAATCTTCAAAAATGGTTGCATTTACCTTAGAGAGTGGTTACCAAACGGTTACAAAAAATCGCCTATATTTAGATCTTGCCAGATCTATTAATGCACTATATTTTATTTTATTTATCATATTATTAATTATTACTTCCTCTCTAATTTTATTTTATTTTAATATTCATTCCACATTTAATTTATTATATTGTTTCATTAAATTCTTAATGTTTTATTAACCATAATGTTTTAATAAATATATTTATATAAATGAAAAAGTGTCCTTTAATTAATTAAGGAAAAACTTGGACCCTAATGGCGACCATTAGTGTGGTATCCATTGTAGAGAAGTCTAGTTTGGTGGCAGGCTTGAGTAATTTGAATTTTAACTCAAGTCCAGGGAATCATGGCACATGGCATTTCAAGCAGGATACAAATTTTGATTTTTTTGATTCTGCAAATGGCAAGGTGGGATCATGTGGTGAGGATAAGATTTTGATACTTGGTGGTGAGTCTAGGAAGGAGGATTTTGTGGGGAGGATATGGTCAAATTAGATGCACGTTCAGAGGAGAAGTGTATGGGTGAGACACTTAAGGTGTCTTGTGATGATTGTCCCTCATTGGAGTCAATTTCTAAGATCCAAGGGGATAAAGTGGATGTTGGATTTGAAGAGAGGATCCCATCAGGGGAATCTTCTGTGGCTAATCCGAGTATTGCCTAGATCGAGCTTGCTCTAGTGGGAGAGAATTGGCTGATAGGGAAATCTTCCTTGTTGGGTCAAAAATGGTCTAACCTTTTCTCCTCTAAGTTTAAAGGAAAAGGCATTGCTTCTGAGTCAGTATCTTCTTCTAATGAGGAAGGTGTTTTTTCCTTCTCTATTTTGAACTCTCTTGTTGACAAGAATATTGCTAAAATGGATTTCTCCCTAGTTGGAAAGGTTTTAGGTCCTCAACCTAATATTGAGGAGGTTCGCACTTGGGTTCATAAGAAGTGGGCTTTAAAAGGTCAGGTGGAAGTTGCAACCATGGCTAATGGTTTCTTTTCCTTTTCCTTTTCCTAGGATGAAGACCTAAGAAATGTTTTTTTGAAAGGGTTGTGGTCATTTGGGCATCTCTCTATGGTTCTTCATCCTTGGGAACTTGGGATAGATTTGTCCAAATGTCTTTCTAATTTTTCTCTTGTGTGGGTAAAACTTCTGAATTTTCCTTTGGAATATTGGGATGAAGAAGTCTTCAAGGAGGTAGCAAATTATTTTGGAAGGATTGTCTCTATTGATGAAGCCACTTGTTCCAAGAAGTGGTTAGTTGCAATCAAGTTTTATGTCATTATTGACCAAGAAGTTGTGCTTCCTGAGTTCTTCTTTTTAAAATCCAAGGTGGGGTCATGGAAGCGGCAAATTGTTTTTGAAAATCTCCCTTTTGCTTGCTTCAAATGTAAGAAGATGAGGCACTAGGCTAAGGATTTCCCTGTGATTAGTATCCCTCCTAAGGTAGTTAAGTAGACCAAAGTTTGGAAGATAAAGGAACCTAAAGAGAACCAAGGTGAATTTGTTGTTGGAAATGGTATGGAGGATGAGAAGAATATTGAAAATCTTCCTAATCCTCCTATTGAGGTAGGCAAGGATCTGAAAAATTCCGTGGAGCTAGTTGCTAGTCACTCTTTATCTCAGGATGTGGATAATATCTTGGAGATTGTGTGCTCTACAAAAAGGCCTATGTTGGATCCACCTATTGTTCCACCATCTCCTCTACTTACTGGTTTAGATTTGGTGATTGGTGATGGTGCTCTGGTAGTGGTTGACATTATGAGTAAAGATGAAGATGGTTTCACCTAGGTGTGTGGTAGGAAGAAGAAATATTCTTCATCCCCCTAGCCTCACAAAGGAATCACCACAAGAAGGTAGAAACCAGATTGTGGTTCTAGGTCAAGGGGCCAGGGTAGACCTACTTGCAAAAGAGTAGGGAGAGGGAGTGCATGTGGGATATTGTTGAGGGGGTCCAAAAAACCCTCTTTAATTTGTCCTCTAAGAGCATCCCCTCTTCTTGCAAATGAAGATCATTTCATGGAATATCGAGGGGTTGAATAACCTGCATAAATAGGACCTCCTAAATAATCTTGTCTAGGACCATAAGCTAGCATCTTATTGATCCAAGAGATGAAAATGCAAATTGATAAGTTGGAATCTTTTATGAATCCATTTTATAAAGACTATAGGTTTCATGGGGTTAGCTCTGAAGGAGCTTCGGGTGGTGTGGCCACTTTTTGGAATGTTAATTTGTTGATAGGTATCCAAATCTCTGATGGTTTCAATCATGTTGAGGCTAAGCTTTTTTGCCTTAGGGATTCTTAGTCTTTGGTTTTTTTTAATGTGTATGCTCCTAACCTTAAGAGACCCAGGAAAAAGTTATGGGATGACCTTGGGAGTCTTAGGATGAAATTTTTGGATCTCCCCTGGCTTGTAATGGGATATTTTAATACTCCTCTGTATGATAATAAGAAAGTGGGTTGTTCTCAATCCAACCCTATGAATCAGTTTGATTTAAGAATGTTTATTGATGATAATGCTCTTATTGATGTTAAGCTTTCAGGAGCTAGCTTTACTTGGTCCAATAGGCATGTTGGTGTGGATAATATTCAAGTTACATTAGACAAAGCTTTAACCTTTGCTTCCTCCTTTGTGGACTTTGCTTGTTCCTTGTCTTCTATTAGGAGATGTGGGTCAGAACACTTCCCTATCTCTTTTGTTGTTGATAGGCTTGGGAGTTAGAAGAGATTTTATTTCTAGTTTGAAGCCATGTGGTTAAGGGATCCATGTCTTATGGATTGTATCAGAAAATGATGGAAAGTTAATATAGATGGTTGTGCAATGTTCAGAGTTCCCAAGAACCTGAATTTTGTTAAGAGGAATCTTAGAAAATGGAACAAAGAGTCGTTTGGTCACATCTTTGATTCTAAAAATTTTATTCTTAAGAAGTTGGATGATATTCAACATGTCATCCAAATGAAGGGTTTATCTGAGGATCTATAGTTATTGGAAGATATTCTTCTCATGCAAATGCATGATATTGTTACCAAGGAGGAATAATTTTAGAGGGAAAAATCTTGATCTATCTAGTTGAAATTTGGGGACCATAATTCTAAGTTCTTTCATCTCACTTATCTTCGGCATAAGTCATCAAATATAATTTCCTTGATTAGAGTTAATGGGTTGCTATTGGATGATGAGGAGGCTATTAGAAGAGTGGGTACAAGGTTCTTTGAATAGCTCTTGATGGATGGTCTGGTCTGGGATCAAAGATGTGTGGATTCCTCTCTACAAGTTATTCCTAAAGTTGTGATGGGGAATTTGAATAAGTATTTTATGGCTATTCTTGTAGCCTCGGAAGTTAAAGAAGCGGTTTTCTCTTTTGAAGGTAATAAGGCCCCTAGCCTTGACGGTTTTTCTTTTCTATTCTTCTAGTCATGTTGGGAAATTGTCTTTGAGGATGTGATTAATGCTACTAAGGAGTTCTTTGGCTCAAGAAATCTTCTCAAAGAGCTTAATGTGACTTTCATTGTTTTGATTCCCAAATCTACTGATGCAAAGAGTTTAGGTGAGTTTCATCCAATCAGCCTCTGTAATTCTATTTGTAATTTTTTTTGAAAGTGCTTGCTACTAGATTGCAAAAAAAGCTTGTTGAATTTGATTTCAAAGCACTAGAGTGGTTTTTTTAAGCATCGTCAAATCCTTGATTCTATCATTACAGTTCATGAGCTTTCTCATTCCATTAATGTTTCTAAAAAACCTAGTTTCTTCTTGAAGTTGGACTTGCTCAAAGCTTATGATAGTGTAAGCTGGAGATTTCTTTTGAATGTCTTGGACTGGTTTTGTTTATGTAAGAAGTTTCTCCAACTTGTTGAACAACTCATTTCTTTTCGCTCATTTGTTGTCCTGGTGAATGGTTCTCCTTCTCCATTCTTCCAAAGTTCATGTGGTCTGAGGTAGGGAGACCCTATCTCGCTACTTCTTTTCATCCTAATGGTAGAGGCTTTGGGTCATAATATCCAGAAGGTGCTTCATGCTGGTGCTTTGAGGCGTCTTTCGCATTCCTTTAGATGTGATCTGATTAATCATCAACAATTTGTTGATGACACTATTATGATAGTTGTGTCTTCTGTTAAGGGAGTTAGAGTTGTTAAGTGGCTATTGGTTGAGTACGAGAAGGCTTCTGCAACTTAAGCTTGCTAGAATCATGTCTTGTAATAGAGGTGATTTTCCATCTTCTTATTTGGGACTCACTCTATGTGTTTTAAAGATTCTAGATTCCTTTTGGTTGGGTTTTCTAGATAAATTCAGTAGGAAGTTAGCAGTTTGGAAAGGTACGCTCCTCAATCAGGCATGTAAAATTTAGCTTATTTCGTCCACTCTCAAAAATTTTCCCCTGTACGCTATTAGTCTTTTCAAGATTCTTGTAAAGTTTGAAGATAAAATGCAACAAATAATGAGAAGGTTCCTTTGGTCAAGGGTTGAGAATAAAGCCAAAATTCCTCTTGTGGCATGGGAGTTGGTGTGTAGACCAATGAAGTGAGGGGGTCTTGGTAGAAATTTAAAATCTTTCAATAAGGCTCTTTTGACAAAAAAATTTTGAAGGCGCCTGAATGGAGATGTTGGGTGGGCCTCTTTGGTAGGTAATAAGTATTTGTATGGTTTGGAGAGACCTTGGAACATGTATTCAGAGGAGATTCCTTCTTGTTCATGTTTTTGGAGGAATATTATTCTTTGCAGGGACTTGATTGCTAGAGGTGTTAAGTTTCTATTGGGCGATGGTACAAGTATTCTTTTTTGGAAAGATATTTGGTATGGGGTTTTCTCTCTTATTTGTCTTCCTTGGGCTCCCCTATTGTCCCCTTGTGTAAGGGTATTTTCGGTCCCAATGTGGCTGATTATTTTCAAGATGGGGAGTAGAAGAATTTCAAGGTTTGGGACTCGTCCTTGAATATTATGAAGGACTTCTTGTGTAAGGTTTGGATCCCCGCTTTTCCTAGACCAGATAGAGTCATTTGGGCCCCTTGTGCTAGTTGAAATTTTTTAGTGTCTACTATTCTCATGAGTTCTTTGAAATTTCCTACCTCTTTTCCTTTATGGGGGAGGTTATGGAATAGGAAGTTGATTCCAAAGTGAATGTCTTCTTTTGGATGCTTATGCAAGACTCTAGGATATTGGTTGGGTTTTTTTGAATTCTCTTGCTAAGGTTTTTGATCAATGGACTTTCCCTTCTTCCTCTCCTATTATGTGGTGGTTGTGGGACCTTATGGTCCCACATTGCTTGGGGATTATGGAAAGAAAGAAACAATAGGATCTTTCAAGAGTTTAAACTCAAGGTTGATAGTCTTTTTATCAAGATCTAATGGGCCATTCTAGAGAATTTTGCTTTGATTCATTCTAATTTTTCTTGGTGTGTCCCTTCTACTTTCCTTGCTAGTTATGAGCTTTTTGTGACTTTTAACTAGAAGATTATTTCAATTCCTATTTTGAATCCTAAGTCAAGCTCAATTGCTAGAATGAACACTAAATGGTAGCCTCCTCCCTTTGGTTGGGTTAAACTTAACTTTGATGGGACAGCAAAGGGAAATCCCGATCCTAGAGGTTATGGGGGGGTGTTAAGAAATGATGTTGGCAGACTCCTTGGTGCAGTGGTACTCCCATTGGGAACTTAGGCCAATCATTGCATGAAGGCGAAGGCTGCATTCATAACTGTTAGATATGCAATCAACAAAGGGTACTCCAAATTATGGATGGAAGGTGACTCTATGAACATAATAAATTATCTGTGTGGCACTCATACTCTGAGATGGAATGTCAACCAACTCATTAAGGATATGATAATCATGTTGCAATCTTGTGAAGAGACCTGCGACTCTCACGTTTATCGAGAAGGAAACTGATTGGCAATATTTTTGCCAACAAGGCTGTTAGTTTAAATGAATTTCATTCGTGGGAGGAGGGATGAATCCTTCCTTAGAAAGTTAGGAATTTATTGAGGAATGATGGTGTGGGTTGAGGTAATGCGACATTTATGGTCTAGTACCTTCCTCCATTTCACATGCTTTGTGTGTGACTTGTTTCTCTCTAGTCTTTAGTTGAGTGTTTTTTGCAAGGGTTTGGTGAGTCTTGTGTTGTTAGCCATGGGTGGTGACAAGAGTAGAATTGAGCCACATTGATGTGGAGACATTTGAAGAAAGAATAAACAATGGAATATTTTGTGTCATGGGAAGTTTACTCCATTTTCGGAGAGGTTGCATGGGCAAGACTATAATTCCTTGGTGCAATTTGTTTCTTTCTAGCATAATTGAAAGCTCAAGGTTAAAGGTATAGAAGTGGAGGTAAATGAGGATTTGTTTGCCACTATTACTAGGTTGTCGATAGTTGGTCAAAAGTTATTCAAGGATAAAAAGAGTAATGAGCAGGTGATGGTCTAGTTTTTTAAAGATGATGAGAAAAATTAATTAATCAAATTGGAGAGCTAGGGCTATTGGAGAACTTCCCTCAAGAAAATCTGGGCGAGTGTTGTTGAGGTGCTGATGTGCTATGTGACTTTGGAAGGGAGGTTTAGGGCTATTCTTGGTCACCATTTTACTCTCCTCAACCATTTTAGACATGGTTTATTGATTTTATTTCCTTTCTAGGTGATCCCACAATACTAGTTTATAACTTTTGGCCAAACTAGACACTGAACTATTTTTTTCTAACTAAATCTTCACTTTCAGACACCTATAGCGGCTAAAATGTGAGGAATTTCAAGATGATGAAAACTAGCAATTTGTGAAATTTTTTCTATAGATTCTAAATATATTTTTTTCAAAATTTTTGGAATCAATTTGCACTTCTTTTTGCATCTCCTTTGAAAACTAGTTTTTTTCAGTAAACACCATTTTAAAGGAGTGACGCTCACCATATAACACATAACTTTTTTTACATGAAGGATAAAATTCTATTTTTTTTGAATTTAGATTTGTAACTATGATATCTAGTTCTTCCAATTAGTTTCATAGTTTTTTATTGAATATTTTTTCCTTAATCAAGTTTCAAAGTCAAACAAATTATAATTTAGACATAGGTGGACTATATAACACATAACATTTTTTGTATGTATCAAAATTGATTTTTTTTTGTTGGATCAAGGAATTCAATATCTTGTGCACTCATATTTAAAAATAAATAAATTATAATCATCTCTTTTTCCACATGTGCAGAACAAACAGCTTCATTTCCGGTGAAAAACCTACATTCACAAGAAATAAAAAAATAAATATAATAATCACATTAAATTTAATGAAAATTATACTTTTTTGGAAGATTCTAATAAGGACTACATACTTACGGAAACTAAATTTTAAATTAATTAATTTGATCCCCGAAAAGGTAAATCAAAAGTGGTTTTTTATCAGCATTTTGATAGGTGTAAAGGAGACTCCGTTATAGGTATGGTTTATAACTAGCGGGGTTCTATCCAAGGGGGCTTGGTCTAAGGTGGTTTGATCAAATCCTCTTTAATTGGAATCCTTTAAATAATTTTTTTTAAGGATTAAATCATTATATTTTCTAAAAATATGTGATTTCAGCAAAAATCAGGATCTCCTAGAAAGTGGAAACCACTATTGTGGCAGCACCCTTATTTCTGTTATTGTCTTTGGAGGTCTTGGTGTATGCTCATTTGAAGAATAGGAGGGACCTCGTCCTCCATGAAGGGATTATTTTGTTAATTATGGATCATGTCAAGACTCTTATCCCTACTCTTGCCATCAAGGGCAAGGAGAAGACTTTAAGTGATGTGTCTAGGTCATCAAGTTTGGACTCCTCTTTGGATGAGGAGGTGGAATGGAACAAAGAGGAGAGGATGTTTCTCCTATGGCTGTGACTACATCTTCAAAGAAGAGGAAGGTGGTTGGTGCTAAGAGTAACAGGGAAGCTAAGAGGCTTGCCCTTTCTGAGAGTGAGGACATGGAGGTGGGCTCAAACGATTCTTCTCCCAAATCTGTGGAGGTGGTTGTTGGTAAAGATGATGTTGGTGGTGGCCTTGAGGTGGGAATATATGATAATGCTTTGGGTTTGTTTGAAAAACTAAGGAGGCTATCGAAGCATATTGCTAACATGAAGAACAAGGCCTTAGATGTTTCGACTAAGGATCCCAATGTGGCTGGTGGTGACAAGGATTCTAGCGAGAAGACAATGGCCATTGAGGATTCGCCTATAGAGGACTTACCCAAGGAGGAGTAGGACAAGGAGATAAGGGGTCTGGATGAGGAGGATGTGGAAAAGAAAAAATCTAAACATGAGCCTTTGAAGGTAAATCCTTTTTTTGAGGAATTTTCTTACCTTGATGATGACACTACCTCCATGTATGAATTATTGGACATGGCTAGAGCTAGGGCAATTGGTACCTTTAAATTAGCTAAGCGGATTTTGTAGGAGTTCAATAAGATTAATATTAAAATCAAAGGTTTGAAGGAAAATTTGAAGAATATTCTGAAGGATTCAGTGCCGAACATTCTTATTGACAGAATGGTGGACCTTGAATGTTCCTATCATGATTTTAAATCTTTGTGTGATGAAAGATTGACTACTCTAGAAGCCAAGGTTTTGGCTATAAATGATGATGTAAAAAAACTAATGCAGACATCCCATACCTTTGTGAAGAACAACACAAACTCCTTGGAAGTCCTTTTTATAAAGATTAGTGAGCTCAAGGAGGATCGGGTTTATTTCTCTAGGCTTGTGGAGAAAGAGAACACAACTAATGGAAAAGGTAAAAAGGTTGCTAAGGATGATGACAAAGGACCTACTATTAGAGGGTCAAAAGATTGGAATAAATCATTTGATGCTGAGAAGGATTTGTTGGATATGGTCAAAAGGCATAGGAACTAGTAGATTGAGGTGCCCAACACTCTGGGTGGCTTGAACTAGCACCTGGTATTTTTCTCTGTTGCTTTCTATTTCCTGATAGGTGTAGGTTTCTTTTAGGTTGTTTTTTTGTTTTGTGGCTGATGGGTGTTGTTGGTAGTTTCTTGTCATATTTTTAGTTTAGCATCCACTCTTGTTTTTTTTGGTTGTTGGATTGTTGCCGGTAGTCTTTTGAAAATCCTTTCTTGTAGCATTTTGTATCTTTTGTTGTGAAGGTGTTTAGGTCCCTTCAAAACCTTCTCTTCCCATATAATCAATACAAAGTGTCCTTTAGACCTAATAATTTATTTTGATGCAACAAATAATCAAAACAACATTTATCATTCAACAAGCCAAATACCAAACTGTACCCGATCACGGAGCATGGTCGAAAGCAATCATGGCCTGGGCACTACAAAGTTGCACACATGAAGAGAGGGGAAGGGTTGTACCATATAGAGACTTGTCTCAATCAAACCTTGTGTTGGTATTTCTACCTCCACAATGGAAAAATACGTTATAAAAGAGAGTAACATTTTGAAGGATAAAAGCTAAATGGTAAATAAGTAATAAATTGATATTTTTTTGCAAATAACCACTTAGATATGATCTCCTTGATGGAGTCAAGTCATGATCATCACCTTCAAGGATAAATTTTTGTTTACATTGATTTGATTTGTAGACCTACAAGTGTTAATGCTAAAAAATTTGAAAAACATGAAAAAACACATAAAATTTGACATGATGCTTGAATGATGAAATGCTACAATAATTCTAAAAATTACACTTTTGACTACTTTTAGGAAACTTGATTTTATCAATTGAATTCTTAGGTGTGTTCCAAAGTTTCCTTCTTCTCTTGTTAGGATGAAAATGGTGAAAATATTATGTATTTATATGCAGGTAAAAGCAAGTTGGGTACACAAAAAGCTCGAAAAGTGGAAGTGTTTTTGCTATTTTTCAGAATTTGTCACTTGGACAGAAAATTTAAGGAACTTACACAATGAATCTTAAAAAAATTCAGTACTATGAAAATTTGAATTTTGAATCTAGTTTCCAAATATGTAAAATATTCAAATACCCATATTATAGAAATTAAATTTTGATAGGGATCTATAAAAACCACTTTTTAAAAGTCCCTATTTTTTTACCATACCAAGCATGTGTACAGACACCACTTTTTGACCCAAATAATTTTTTTTTTTCTAATTCCTTTTGGGAAAAGAAAGCTAACAACATCAAGATTGATGTGGAATGTTTTTGGTAATTTTTTGTTGATTTTTTTTTAATTAAATTTATATTGGCCTTAATTGCTATTTATAAAAATCAACATGTACGGACAACATAATTGGACCTAAACTAAAAAATTTTTGAATATTTTTTTTCATTGTGTAGAGAATTGTCTGAAGTTTGATGCCATATAATTTTTTTACAAGAAAATTAACCAAAAAAAGTTATTAAAAGACAAAAAAACCTAATATTTTAAGTTTAAGGACTAGTTTGCTTAGAAATTAATTAAAAAATAGAAAACATAATCCAATTTTAATAGAAATTATATATTTGGAAAGTAGACATCGTGTTCTCTAATGGGTTTTAATTTTATAGATTGATTCAGAAAAAAAGTTCATCAGCCATATTGCCAAAGTTAGACATTCTTCTTCAATTTGCCTTAGTTTTTTAGTTGTAGGTCCAAGGCTGAGGGTCAGGTTACCAAAGCTTTCCCGAGCCTAAAACCAAGGTAGCATGTGGGTTGGCAATTCAAAATTTTAAAAATGAATACACGTTTTTCAAAAATGCATACGTGTTACAAAATGCATATGCGTTCTTTATTTTCTTGATTATTTAAAAAAAATACTTTTTAGAAACGCGTACACATTTTAAAATGTGTACGTGTTTTGAGTTACAAAACACGTATGCGTTTAAAAATGCATACGTGTTTCTAAAAGGTATTTATTTTTTAAAATAAATGACTTGTACATGTTATAAAAAGTGTACACGTTATAGAGTGCGTACACATTTTTTAGTGTATACGGGTGTTTTTAGGCTCGGGTACCCAAAGCATAATGCATATGCATTTTTTTAATAATGCATATGCATTTTTTAATAACGCATATGCATTTTTTAATAATGCATATGTGTTTTCTATGAGATTTTTTTTGTTGAAACTTACCCTCTTCATGTACTCAACTTCTTACTTTTACCCATGCAATTCTTGTAATTTACCAAAAATTAAATCTTGATAGCTAAAAATTATAATTTGAGATTCAAATAATAAATTATTGACACTAAAATATTTAAATTTGGGGCCAACATAAGTGATCTGGGCACAGGACACCCTAAACTAGATCCCTCTTTTTCAAGGATCCAAAGTGTAAGGGGGGAAATATTAAATTTCTACTTTGATTTCCCATGTTTGATTTTTTGATAAATTTTGAAAATGGGCCAGTGAATGCATAATTAAGAAATTAGGTGCACAATTAGGTCCAAGCACTTAGAGGGGAGCAAATTCTAGTGTCAAATTGCCAAGGGTGAAAATTTACAACACTATAATAATATTTACTTTCCATTTCTTGAGATAATATGTATTCCATTGAAAATCAAGACATTTGTTTCACATACAAAGAAAAGAAAAAAGAAACAAATTCCAAAAAATATATAAAAAAATTTATGTGTTCTGAAAAAAATTATGTATAAATTATAAATAATGTTATTTTAAAATTAAAGTAAAAAATAGAACATGCACTTAAAAATTATGATTTTTTTTTGTGCACTAGATATTGGTGTTAACAATCTATATTTAAGAAATTATAATTTCATACAATTTTATAAAAAATATATATGTTAAATGGAATAAATTTCACACTTTAAAATTATGTTAACTTTAAAATTATAAGTTTTTAAATCTTACATAAGAAAATCAAATCATCTTTTTAATTTTTTTCAAAATATATTTTTACAATCCAAATAAAAAAATTGAAAGTTACTAGTATATGTCATATTCAAATTCTTAACAATTTAGTTGCTATGAATGGTAGAAAGCCAAATTTTGTTACTATTTTGTGCTAACCTTATTATCTATTGCATGATCTCAATTAATTATTATGTTAGTACCATTTTAAATCTTTCACTCAAACCAATAAGAAAAATGTTGATGTTTACTATCATGCAAGACAATGTTTGTAAGATTAGTGAGATTCAACAAAACCAAATTCACAAAGTTACAGTTATAATCATTATCCATTTTGCAACACTTTCCTTGAGAAGCCTTACTATCCATTCATGTTAAAAAATAAATAAAACAATAAAAAAGGGTGTGGCCAAAATGAACTTATCCTTGTTGTCTTGGTAAGAACTTGAATACCTTGTAGTTCTTAGCATGCTTGTACCTTTGCTCATCTTTGTAAAACTAACTTTGTTGAAAATGAAGGTGAAATAGTAGCTTAAAACTTGTAAACCTGTGTGACTATAGATTTAATTAAATGTTCTTTGTCATAATTCTTTGTGTATGATTAATTTGTTTAGATCAACTTTACCAATTGTAGAAAGAGACAAGATTGTAGAAGAATGAGAGAAGAAGATAGAAGTGACACATCATATATACGTGGAGAAACCCTTTCGAGAAAAAACTCCACCAAAATCAATAGTGCTTGTATTATTCAACCATAGAACAAGATTACAATAATATTATATCAATCCTTGATTGATATGCTTCCTTGCCTTCAACAATCCTTTTTCACAATGTGCAATAAACTCTCATTGGAACTCTCATACACTTGTTGCAATTACAAGCTATCCATGCATTCCATGTGACCAAGCATGAATCCACATATCCCATTCCATGCTTCAAACCCTCACACATGCACAACCTCAACCTAATAACTTGCTACAAACTCTTATGCAATTGCTGCAATAAATAAACAATTAATGAGCATGCATACTCACAAGAGTTATCAAATACAAGAGCATAAAGCTCCTCTCAAAAATATATGCCTGGATTGGGTAAGTAGAGTTCCACACTATAACATGAAGTCAAATACAAAGTATCCTCAATCTAGGTGCCCCAAACTGAACACTTGGGTGATCCCACAATAGTGGTTTATAATTTTTGGCCAAACTGGACACTGAAATAATTTTTTTAACTAAATCTTCACTTTCGGGCACCTATAGCGGCTAAACCGTGAAGAATTTGAAGATGATGCAATCTAGAGTTTCATGAAATTTTGTCTGTAGATTCTAAAAAAAAAAAATTCAAAATTTTTGGAATCATTTTGCACTTCTTTTTCCATCTCCCTCAAAAACTAGTTTTTTTCATAAAACAACATTTTTAAAAAGTGACGCTCACTATATAACATATATTTTTATTCCATGAAGGATAAAAGTCTAATTCTTTCAAATTTAGATTTTTAACTCTGATATCTAGTGCTTCAACTTGGTTAGATATTGTTTTATTGAATATTTTTTCTTTAATCGAGTTTCAAAGTCAAATCAATTACAATTCAGACATAGCATGGTCGTACAACATGTAACTTTTTTTGTATGTATCAAAATTCAAATTTTTTTTGCTAGATCAAAGAGTTCAATATTTAGTGCACTCATATTTTTCAAATTTTTTTATATAATCTGCTATTTTTCCACATGTACAGAATAGAGAACTTGATTTTATGTGAAAATCCTATGTTTAATAAAACTAAAAAAAATACATAATCAAACCAAAACATATTAAAATTATATTCGTTGGATAGCTCATTCTGAGGATTACCTGATTCTAGTTGGGTTTGTGAAGTCTCCACTATTATCATCTTCAACCTGAGCTTCGAAGTGCAAAAATTTAGATTTTTTTTGTGTCTGAGGGGGAGAATGAGGGATAACATGCTTCACTCAAACTACGGTTCGGTCAAACCATGGTTCGTGCGAACCACCTTTTAATTTACATTTCCTTTGGATTTTTTGGCAAGAAATTGGGGGCAGACATTTAAGTGGGTTCACTGGAACCTATAGGTTCGTTTGCACCCCTAAAACCAATTTTTTTGCCATGGGCTTATTTTTTGTGATTTTCCCTTCCTCCATCAAATTGTAAACCACTATTGTGGATTCACCCACTTAACTGATTGTTGGTCAAGAAAATATCTTGCAAGCATCACCTCAAAGTTGGCACCCAAGAATGGGCCCACTTAACTAAGCCTTGTAAATATCTTCTCATGGAAAAGGTGTTAAAAAAAATGCCAACTTGGGCATCCAAGGTGGGTCCAAGTCAATCTTAGTTAACCAAAACATATCTCTCCACCAATTCATGCAAACACTGTGCATGACTGATCATCCCCACTTAACTAAATGTATCCACCTATTATATGTAATGCAACTGAAGTCATTAGTCATGCAACTCAAGTCAATTGAAGTAAACTAGCATTCAACTCAAACTAAATGCATGCAACTAAAGATAACTAAACCATAACTAAACTAAACTAAACTAAATTGAATTGAACTGAACTGAACTAAACTCCACTCATGTAAATATCAATCCCTAACTTGTGGGATCTTTACATGTATTACTGAAGTGTTATCAATCCTCCAAATAGTTAACTTACGCAAGGTGGGTTCCACCTTCCATGTGAGTGCCCCATGTGCTCCTATTTTGTAGAAGCTCTTCTTGGGCATCCCCACATATTCCTATCATTTATGAATAATTACAAATGTCAATTTACATGTTCATTTTATTGGAATTTAATCTCTTTCTAATCCTAGTGTTGGGGAACACTTTCCAAGGACTTATGAGATACATGAAATATGTTTAGGATTGTAATTAAATGGCATCCTATTCCCAACATTCTCCTACTTGAAATTATACATT
This sequence comes from Sequoia sempervirens, assembly GCA_007258455.2. Classification (NCBI taxonomy): domain Eukaryota; kingdom Viridiplantae; phylum Streptophyta; class Pinopsida; order Cupressales; family Cupressaceae; genus Sequoia; species Sequoia sempervirens. Next base: position 692,580,003 of record VDFB02271358.1, read on the forward strand.
GTAATTATTCTAAACAAGGAATCATTATTATAAACCAAGCACATGACTCAAGGCCAATGGCCTTCCTGCATGAAGAAAACTTATCTGCAACATTGATCAAAGTGTCAACTTTCTCAATCAATACCTTTCCCAAGTCTCTATAACCAGACTATCATAGGTAGAACTTCATGCTATCAACATAACAACCCAAATCTACAAATAAGTCCCTGTATATCCACCATCCTACAAAATAAAACTCCAAGGTAATAACAAACATAAACATGCGATCAAAAAAACTCTAAAGTAACTCACTGTAGTAATGTGTAACTAGTCCAAGAGAGGTGCCCCTCTCATACATAACGCATATACCTTCTAGAACTCCCACTACATAGGTATTGTCAAATATGAAAAGAAGATCACAACATTAACAAGTCCTCCTATAACACTTCACATAGAGGATGTGGCTAACTCCTCTATCATAGTGTCAAAGAAGCATACAATCATATGCAAAATACATCTCTCATTACACAAGAACCTTCAAGAAGAAGATAATATTCCCACAAAGAGAGAACCTACAAATCAAACCATGTGCCAAACTATGTAAAGTAAGATCTCCTTCAACACTCCCAAACTGAAAGAATATCAACATCTAACCATTCAACTTATAATGAAACAGGGTAGAACTTAGATGTAAACCTCTCACATAAAGTAGATCAAACTTAGCCAAACATTCCCACAACAAAAGGGAATATGCCCAAAGACACTAACTATCTCTTGTACCTCTCCTACCCAAATCCTTAGAACTAACTCAAGTTCAATACTGCAAGGAGAACAATGGAAATACATAAAATCATGCATCTATTTCTCAATAATCCCTCATATAACTCAGTTTTCAAGACTAATTCATAAGAGAAAACAAGATACATCTAAATAATGCATCTAATAATTAGGTGAGCAACACCTCTTAGATCATTTACCTGTTGAGTAGACCAAGATTGGGATACAAGATTGTCTTGTGCATACAACACCAAGCAATATAGGCTTTCAATAAAGACAACCTTCTCATCAAGTCTATGATGGACTCATCCATTTCCAGGTGTAGGCTCCTCAATCTTTATTGTTGAATTTTCTTTTATAAAAAGTAACCATTCCAACACATATCTCTTAACATAAGAAATATCTGGCCTAAACCAAGTCTCTCTAGTATCCATGAGCAACCCACCAATCAATCCATGCCAACTTCAAATGCAACCTATGTAATCATGAAGCTCCAAGTAAATGACTAATAGTCAAAACCAAAAAGAACTACATCCTCTCCAAAGGAAGAACAATTACACCTTTACCAAAGACTCTAAGGATCCTCCATGAAACAAGATGTTAAAACCTCTTCAAATTACATCAAGATAGCCATATCCTACCAAAGCTCCCACTGAACTATGATACTGAGCTATACATGGCAACAAGATAAACATCAAACCATCACTGTCAAAAGCTCCCATTGAAACATGTAACCAAGCTATCCATGACATCGCGATAACCATCTCCTAACTAGATCCATTGAATCTCTCAATATCTAGACAAGAAGTAGAACTCATTGTAACATACTTCTTTTACAAATCTGCAATAACACAATTTAGTAAAAGCTCCCACTACAACCAAAAAACCTTTAAAATTTTAAGAGAAATATGTCCCAAACTCTACCCAACTATTAGCTCTAATACCAAATGTTGAAAATGAAGGTGAAATAGTAGCTTATAACTTATAAACCTACGTGACTCTAGATTTAATTAAGTGTTCTTTGTCACAATTCTTTGTATATGATTAATCTGTTTAGATCAATTTTACCAATTGTAGAAAGAGATACAAGATTGTAGAAGAATGAGACATAACCATAGAAGTGACACAACATATACGTGGAGAAACCATTTTGAGAAAAAACTTCTCCATAATCAATAGTTCTTGTATTATTTAACCTTAGAGGGTATGTACAAGATCATCATGGAAAAAATAGGCCCTTAAGTGGCAAAAAATTTAGAAAAATCAGAGTTAGAAAATTTGACGTAAAAATTTGAATAAGTTATCTATATTATTTCAAAAATATGTAAACATAGAATCTATAGAAAATTGAATGTAGTTTCTAAACTACTAGGTTTATTTAAAAACAAAAAAATCTATTTGGTGAAAATTTGAAATTTCAATGTAGCAGTACTTAAATTTCAGGGAAAAATAAGAAGTAGGTGTTTGTCTAACCACCTAAACACAATAAAATGATAAAAAAATTATAATATTTTATAGATAAGTAGAGGACTCATGTCCGAATGTGATGCATATTTTTTTGTAATTTTTTTCCAAGTAAATAATTAATTATGAATTTTTTATTACAACTTTTAGAAAATATAAAAACTCGTATGTATGACCACCTTAACTTGGTCAAAACTTCATGAAATTCAATTTTATTTTTTTTAATCCTATAATATGTAAAGCATATAATGTGATGCATGTTTCAGATTCAAAAAATGTTATACCATTTGAAAGCTATACATATTTTTCAATCAACCTATCAATTAGGATGTTAGTCATAATTCAAGTAGAAAATGAATAATAATTATTTATTAAATTCAAAGTAAAGAATAATTATGTTAGTGGAAAACTGAGAATCTCCTTTAAAAACCCTTTTCATTTCATCAATTTTGGGTTAAAAAAAAGTCGTCAGCCACATACCCTACACATACCCATCATATCACCACTTTTTGGCCCATCATGATCCTGTACATACCCTAGAACAAGATTACAATAATACTGTATCAATCCTTGATTGATATGCTTCCTTGCCTCCAACAATCCTTATTCACAACCTGCAATAAACTCTCATTGGAACCCTCATACACTTTTTGCAATTACAAGCTATCCATGCATTCCATGTGACCAAGCATGAATCCACACATCCCATGCCATGCTTCAAACCCTCACACATGCACAAGCTCAACCTGCTAACCTACTACAAACTGTGATGCAATTACTGCAATAAATATATAATTAATGAGCATGTAAACTCTTAAAAGTTATCAAATACAAGAGCATAAAGCTCCTCTCAAAAATCTATGCCTAGATTGTGCAAGTAGAGTTCCACATTGTAACATGAAGTCAAAACTAAAGTCTCCTCAATTCAGGCACCCCAAACTAAACACTTAACTGATCATTGGTCAAGAAAATATCTTGCAACCATCACCTCAATGTTGAGACCCAAGAATGGGCCCACTTACCTAAGCCTTGTAAATATCTTCTCATGCAAAGGTGTTAAGTCAAAGATGCCAACTTGGGCACCCAAGGTGGGTCCAAGTCAATCTTAGTTAACTGAAACATATCTCTATACCAATTCATGCAAACATATGCATGATTGATCATCCCCACTTAATTGAATGTATCCAATTGTTATCTGTCATGCAACTGGAGTCATTAGTCATCCAACTCAAGTCAACTAGCATTGAACTCAAACTAACTACATGCAACTGAAGATAACTGAACCATAACTGAACTAAACTGAATTGAACTCCACTCATGTAAATATCAATCCCTAACTTGTAGGATCTTTACATGCATTACTGAAGTGTTATCAATCCTCCAAACAGTTAACTTAAGCAAGGTGGGTTCCACCTTCCATGTGGGCACCCCATGTGCTCCTATTTTATAGGAGCTCTTTTTGGGCATCCCCACATGTTCCTATCATTTAGGAATAACTGCAAATGTCAATTTAGATGTTCATTTTATTCAAATTTAATCTCTTTCTAATCCTAGTGTTTGGGAACACTTTCCAAGGACTTAGGAGATACATGAAATATGTTTAGGATCGCAATTAAATGACATCCTATTCCCAAAAAACATCTACATAAATTTGAACATGTAGGGTTATTTTGGAACTCTTAATGATATAGATTTACATCATTACTAATATGAAACCATTCCTCTTCAATAAATATAAATAATACTTATTATGAATATATTATGATATAAGCAATTCTTATTAGTATAAGGTTCTTTTTTTTTTTTAATATGATGTATTTAAATGTAACTTATTCACCTATTTAATAACAATATGCAAGGTATTGGTGTTAATAAACACTTATAACTACTAAAAAATGTTATATGAACATAATGACACAAAATAAATCAAAATTTTAGGAAAATAATATACGTTTTTGTATTTCACTATTGTAAGGGTGTGTTACATGACATTATATTGGTTTTATGTGTACATTTTGAAAAGATTTGACATGGGAGATAATAAATTACAATTCATTAAAATGAAGTCTTAAAAGAGGGTCAAATTTGTAGCACAAAAACTATCTAAATGATTTCTATGCACATAAGTTTGATCCCAAAAGCAAAATTGGTATTATAACACTTGGGGAATGTCTGAAGAGAGGTTCATTTTTGTTTTTGAGGCTGAACTAGAAATTACGATCGAAGGGAACATCAAATAAATTGAAATCATGTACTTCAACTCTATTTCTATGTTGTCTCTCCAATAAAAATGCAACTACTACTTTAATTTGTTTACAAATAAACCTTGACTAGGACTTACCTCACCTAATTAAAAAAAAATCTTAATAAAATAAAATACATATTAACCACTTATTTGGTAGTATAATTTTTAAGTGTCTATTTAAAATATAAATCTTAAATTTAATTTAATTCCAAATAGACCTTGATTTTGACTTGATTCACCTAAGAAAAAAATCAAACAAATTCAATCCACTAAACAAATTTCATAATTCATATAGACTTTGACTTGCTTGACCTACTAAAAACAATCTAACAAATTTAATGCACTAAACAAATTTCATAATTCATATTAATCATTTCATGATAATCTAATTTATCTATAAAAATTTCAATTCTTAAAATTGTATTTATTTTAAATACATGTCATTGAATTCAAGAACAATAATTCTTAATTAAATATTATTTATATCTTTTAAGTGAATGAATTATTCTGATCGAAAAAGGTTGTTTTAAAAGTGACCTGTAATTAAGCACTTTTAAGAATAGATGAGCTGTGTTTGTGTAAAGTTTGTGTGTTATTTTACCAATCAGTAAAAGCTTTCCCCATCCCACCGAAAGTTTCACCGCATTATCGAAAAGTATCTGCAGAATCAAATCAAAGAGCATTAAATACGTTTTGAAAGATAATTGAGCCATCCTTATTAAATACGTTTTGAAAGATAATTGAGCCATACTTACTACTTAGGCAATTCCGTGAGCAAAATGGTTAAGAAAATCTACCAGTACTTACTAAGGCAATTCCGTGAGGAAATGGATAAGAAAAAAATGAGTTGGAAATAGCAAGAAAATCAGATCACGCACATTCATTGGGCCTACATTACCCTTGACATGAAGTACAACTTGAGAATCAGCTTCCAAAATGTAGAGCTGAGGGCCAATATGATCAATGTAATATTAGAACATTATTTTAACAACTATCATCAATTTTTTTATTAAACTCTTATCTAATAAGCAATATCAATTATAAAATTTGATTTTGATTTTTATCTATAATTGCATTAATTTTGTTAAAATTATACAAATTAAATGATGGACTTAAGTTCTCTTTCAATTTCAATTCATCAAATACCTTAAATTTATCTAAATAATTTGTTTTATTTATTCAAGAGAAACAAATCATATTTCATTGTTCAAGAATACATTGGCCGTACCAAGTATAATGCATATGAGAGGAGAAACACATGGAGGCTTAGCCATAACTCATCCAATTGCTCCAATTACTCATGGTTGACATTGAATTTATAAAACACAATGTCTCACAATCTTCCTTGCATTATCTCCAAACAATTTAAACATAAACTTTTTAAAAATTTATTTAATTCTCATTATCAAATAATGTCATATTAAAAAAACTTAAAAATATTTTATAGATTAATTTTAACAATATTAATTATGCAATAATCATATATTTGTTAATTTTTTTATCCATAATATAAAAAATTTCAAATAAAATATTTATCCCAAAAAATTTACAATGTCTATTCAAAATTAGGAGTGTGCCCATTGAACCCTTAGGGCCTGATTTATAATTGTGACACTTTAGCCTTAGCACACAAGTTAAGAATATAAGAGATTCAGAAAAACCATGATCCTAGAACTACTTCTTCTACCATATAATCCAATCAACTCACTAAATATGAAAACTAACAATAAGGAAATGCGAAGGAACAATCTACTAGCATATATGATTAACCCTTAGGGCCTGATTTATAATTTTAACTCTTCAACCTTAGCACACACGTTAAGAATATAAAAGATTCAGAAAAACCATGATCCTAGAACTACTTCTTCTACTATATAATCCAATCAACTCACTAAATATGAAAACTAACAATATGGAAATGGGAAGGAACAATCTACTAGCATATATGATTACGTTCTTACTGTACTAATTATAATTTACAACTATGATGAGTTATTGTTGACATTTATTATATTTAATAAAAATGCTTTCCTGACCCATTGATAAGTCAACCTCATCATCCAAAAATATTCTAAGCATACCCATAGGGCCACAACATAGTCACTTTGTGTAAGGTTTTGATACATTGCATAGAACTTGCAATCCATTCAAAGAGAGCATGTAGTGCATGTAGACCTTCTTGTGAAGTATGTTTGATGATAAATTTCAATTATTGAGGTAATTCTAAGAGAAAATGGATAGAAAAAATGCATGGATAAATTTGGTATTAGAAGTAATACAAAACAATGGAGATTGCACACTCAATTTTGTTTGGAAATCAAATTGTACATAAATATTTATATGCTTTGAATATCTATAGATGCTTGTTAACAATGAGTTATCATTATCAACCAACATTAAATAATTTCTTCCCCCCTTTTCCTTGAAATTTGCAAACAAAATAAATAATATGTGATAAAAATACATATATGTATTGTTTGGATCAAGTCCTACATCTTAAGCAATTGGAAATCATACTACTTTCTAAGATATTTCTAAATCACAGATTTAATTGTTAGAAAAAGCGATGAATTAAAAGAAACATATAAGTGTGAATGAGTGAAAAGAAAATACATTCTAATGATATAAGTTGTCCAATCAAACACTGTCAATGAGAGTGTTCACACTAAACTAATAATTTCTAGAAATTTAGAAGTGACATAAACTAATTAGTATTATCTAAATAAATAAAGTAAACTTTGCACATGCTATTCATTTTAAATAAAATTATTAAAAATAAAAAATTTCGTTGTCGTAAGCTACAGGTGTGCCCATTGAACGTTTCACTAAATTCCTAGTTTGAACAATTTGACCCCATCACACGCGTTAAGAAAAGAAGGATTCACAGACGTTAAGAGCAGAAGAGATATTCTGAAAAACTAACAAAACGCAAATGGGAAAAAACGGTCTAGCAGCATATATGATCTTCGCTCTTAGTGTACTAATTCTAATTTGCAACTGTGACGGGTCATCTCCTGGTAGGGGAGACACTCTTTCCTTGGGCACCTCGCTTATTGGAAATCAGACAATAATTTCAAAGAATGGAACTTTTGAATTGGGATTTTTCAGCCCAAATGGAAGCAATAACTGGTATGTTGGCATCTGGTATGCCAACGTATCAGAGGAGATCATTATTTGGGTGGCTAATCGGGAGAGTCCGGCGAAAAACAAGCCTGGGATTTTAAAACTGTCAAAACAAGGTAATCTGGGACTGTTTGATGCACAGGACACCTCTCTTTGGTCGGTCAATGTATCGAACAAGCCCTCGCGGGCTGTCCTATTAGATTCTGGTATTTTTTTATTGCTGAGCGATGACAATAAATCTGAGACTGTTTGGCAGAGTTCCGACTATCCAGTAGATATCTTGTTGCCCGGGATGAGGTTCGGTGGACAGCAGAAGCTAGTCGGTTGGAAAAACTCAATGGATCCCGCTCCTGGCCTTTTCTCCGCCCACTGGGATCCATCTGGAGCTAAACAATTAGTGCTAACATGGAATAATTCTGTCCAGTATTTGGCGATTGGAGTTTGGGACGGCGAAAAGTTTAGTGGAATTCCAGAACTGATAAACGGACAATTCTACAATCTCACAATTGAAAGTACTAGCTCTGGTTTCTATCTCAGTTATGAACTGGTGGACTGGAGCTTATGTTATATCCAAATTAATTGCGGAGGACTACACGTATATTGTTTGGTTGGTGGCAAACGGATCTTGGTGGGGAGTCGCCCCAGAGATCAATGCGCCGTATATGGTCTTTGTGGCGCTTATGGAAGTTGCAACTCCTACAACCTTCAGTTCTGCACCTGCGTGGAAGGCTTCACCCCGGCAGACAATCGCGCCTGGGATTCGCAAGACTGGTGGTCAAGTGGCTGTGTTAGGCAGAGGCCGTTAAACTGCGGCACCCAAAAAGGCAGCAGTGACGACTTTATCGACTCTGGTGTAACGTTGCCTGGTGATTCAGCTTCGTCATACCCTGCACCCACAAAAAAAGATTGCCAGAAAGCCTGCCTCAGCAATTGCTCGTGCACTGCGTTTACCTTCAATTCCCCTTCAGGACCCTGTCAAATCTGGTCCGGCGATTTGCTAAACCTGCAGAACTCTCCATCAAATAGCAAATTGACGGCCTCCATTCGAGTAGCTGTCTCTGCACTTCCAAAGGATGATAAATGGTCCTCCAAACTCAAAGTCACAAGCATTGTGAGTGCTCTAGCCGTTGTTTTGAGTATCTTTTCATTTTTAGTGTGGCAAAGGTATCGCCTACGACCAAAGGATACATGTGCGGATTCCTCAGACTCTAATTTTCTTAGAATGTTTAGTTACAATGAGTTGAAGATTGCAACAAGGAATTTCAAGTCTAAGTTGGGGAGCGGAGGATTCGGGTCAGTGTTCAAAGGATCTCTAACAGACAGTACGCTTGTGGCCGTAAAGAAATTGGAAGGTTCAAGACAGGATGATAAGCAATTCCGAGCAGAAGTCAGTTCTCTTGGCAACATACAACATGGGAATTTAATCAGGCTTCGAGGGTTTTGTGCAGAAGGATCCAAACGCTTACTGGTTTATGATTACATGCCCAATGGCTCTCTAAATTCCTTACTGTTCACTAGTAATTCCAAAAGTAAGCAGAAGGTACTCGACTGGAAGACCCGATTCCAGATCGCTTTAGGCACAGCACGAGGCTTAGTTTATCTCCACGAGGAGTGTAGAGATCGCATCATTCACGGCGATGTAAAGCCCGAGAACATTCTTTTGGACAGTAATTTTTCACCCAAGTTGGCAGATTTTGGGTTGGCAAAGGTTCTGGGTAGAGATTTCAGCCGCGTACTGACGACAACAAGAGGAACGAGAGGGTATTTGGCTCCAGAGTGGATCTCCGGTCTTCCCATCAGTCCCAAGGTTGATGTGTACAGTTTTGGTATGACTCTCTTGGAAATCATTTCCGGCCGAAGAAATCTGGATTTAACCGTGCAAGATTCGAGTAAGTATTACTTTCCCCCGTGGGCTGCAACTCAAGTTTACCAGGGTAAGACGATTAATATTGTGGACGAAAGTATTGCAGCGGAGGCAGATATTGAAGAGGTGAGGAGAGCAGGCGTTGTAGGGTTGTTATGCATAGAAAGCGAGGAGGAGATGAGGCCAAGCATGGAACAAGTGGTAAGGATGCTGGAGGGGAAGGTGGAGCCTCAGTGTCCGCAGATGCCGAGCTCTGCAGTAATAGACAAAGAAGAAGACCAAAGCAGCACTGATAGCGATAGCAATAACATTGTTGCTTGTTAGAATAGTATAAACAGGGGATGCATTTAGAAAAGAAGCGAGCTTGCTATGCTTGAATGTTTGAGTGTATAAGTTAGTGTACCTACCTTAAATACATATATTTAATAGTTTTAAAATGTATTGTACGTATTTTATTTAAAATATTATATTATTTTCATAGTTTTAAAGGTGAGCATTTATTTAAGTTGGGGATTTGGTTTATGTATAATGTTAAGATTTTTAATTTAGATATCTAGTTTCATTATATTGAATATACGTATCTTTTTAGAGTTATTCATATTAGTTTCATCATTAATCTTGCTTTTAGAGTATATTAAGATTTTATATATGGTTTTAAAATGTTTGTTATAAATGATAAAATTCATGACATTCAAATGGGTGAATAAGTTTCTCAAAACATTTATGACATTGTAATCACTTTGATATTTCTTTTTACAAAGTAGATGTTAGTTTAGCCATTAATGTTGCTGTTTATGTTTGTAAATTGCATGAGAATTATAGTCTTATAGTCTATTATGTTGGTTCTATTCACTTTGAGCTATCTCTCACTACATGGAGATGGGCACTAGAAAACCCCAAAGGTTATAAGCTTTTGGATTTTTGAAACTTGATTAAATCTTTATTCTTGATTGCATTACAATAAGTGTGTGCACTCTTTAACAAATAATCCAAGAGTAGATCTAGTTTGTATTATATAGCATTATTCTACACAATGCTTGGATTCAGAAATACAATTTTGTCACTAAGACAAACATAATGTCCATGTATGGAATCAAAAGTTGAGTATTTATATATTTAGACTACTCTCAAAACTTTGTGTGCTTTAAAAAATACATTATTTTGAGTCCATATGTTAAAGTTATGGCTTTGAAAAAATTATCATTAAAGTTATTTAAATATAGAAATAATGTACAAGATGTGTTTTAATTTAGAGAAATAATGATTTAATTATTTTGATAACTAATAAAAGTGCTATAGTCATTCTATGAAATAGTAGACAAACAAGCAGATCGAAGTGGCACTAATAGTGACAACAATGATAATGTTGCTTTTTAGAATAATGTAAATGGAGGACCTAGTTTAGTAGGTGTTACTTTTGAGAAATTTTAAATGTATTTTAAAGTAAGTTGTCATGAATTTTCTTTAAAAATTTAAGCTGTAAAATTTATGATAGCTAGTGGTCTTCTAAATTTCAATTAATGTTAAATAATATAGTTTGGGTTTTCTAAGGAGACATGTCTTGTGATACTTTAAATTGTAATGATACATTCATCTTTCATATACAACTATAATTATAATTTGAAAAAAAAATTTATCCTATATATTGATCAATCAAAGACTATATATTGATTAATCAAAGTTATATTATTAAACTTCATTGCTTTGAAAAGGTTGGGAATAAAAATAATAATTATGTCTAGCATTTGAAAAATTCTACATATTTGAGTAGAAGCCTACAATAATTTTCTCTATTTCACATCTATTTTTCTTTGATATTTTGCTCTCTACTATTCATTGTAAATCAATACATTGTGAAGTGCTTCTTGTTACCGATTAATATCTAACTTAAAATAAATATCAATTTGCAAACAAAAAGATTAGAAAATATAAATATATAATTTTTTCATAGATTAATTGGTAGGAATTTAAAGACTCGTTATGACCAACAATGAGAAAAAAATCCTAACTTGATAGATAAATTTCTAACCCCATCCTAAATACACTTTCTCAAAATCTACAAACAAAATGTAGAGAATACTATTAATTTGAAAAATGATCTTTATTAATCCTAGAACATCTCTTTTTGTTTCATGAGACTCCCATGTCCATAATATTAGAACCTAAGGTCTAATGTTAATCAACATATAAATAACTACTACAAATATCTTAGTTATATTTATTTTTAAAAATATATTAAAAAATATCAAATTTGAATTGTTTTATTATATCATAGGTATTTAAACCAATGATTGAAAATATTTAACAATAATACAAGATGGTGAAAATAAATTTTATCATTGAACACTACCTCTAATATTTGTCTTCAAGATAGGTCACCGAAAATAAAATTCTAAATTATACAAGTAACATGGACAAATCTATATTATTTTCAAGTTAGTTTTAGTATATATAATCAAAGATATAATAAGATATATTATTTTATTATTTTATATCATACTAAGTAACCTTACCTTTTAAATTATAGTTTCCAATTGTGTAACATATGAGTATGTGTGCATGACTTGAAAAAGAGAGTTTCTTTTATTTATTATTTAAGAACATTCAACACAAAATTTTAAAAATTGCAATTTTTTTATTGTATACTTAATAGAAATTATTAAATATATTTTTAATTTTTTTTTAATATAAAATTTGTATTTATATGATGTATTACATATTAACATATATAGTTTATTTAATTTATTTTTAATTTATAAATCACATCTATATTAGAATTGTATTGATTATTATATATCAAATTGGATGTAATATGTTGTAAGATATAAATATAATATAATGTATATTCAAAATTTATAGTATATGTAATTTTTAATATCATGTTTTATTTATTGAGTTATAAGAAATTTAATAGTTATAGATTTGCATGGGTTGAGAGTGAGAAGGGTATAGAGAGTTTCAACTAAGAGAGAGAGAAAATGGAGAATGAGAGAAGTATATAGTGAGAGGGGGTAAGAAAGAGAGAAAGAGGAAGACATATGAAGAGTGGGGGAGTCAGAGGAGGTAGAGAGAGGGAATTAAAGAGAGGGAGGGATGTATAGAAAGAGACGGGGGATGTGTGTGAGAGAGGCGAGAAAAATGTGTGAGTGAGAGAGAAAAACAAAGAGAAGAAATATAAAAGGAGAGATGTAGTTAAAGAAAAGAGAAACTAACCATCAATTAGTCATTTTACGCTTATAATGTATAGAGAAATAAATAAATAGAGATAGGAAAAGTAAGATAAATAGGTACAAAGATATGGAGAGTGATGTAAGTAGATAGGAGTGGATGGGGATATATAACAAATACAAAGGGAGAGAAAATTTATATATGTGAAATAATTTTAATTTGTCATATTGTACAAAAAAATAAAAGAGTGATAAATATATAAAGAAAGTGATATAGATAATTAAATAGATAAAGGGAGATGCACATATAGAGAGAAGAAGAAGATGCGATAGAAGAATAGAGAATAAGTGAAAGAGATAAAAGTATAGATGGGAAGAGTTATGGAGAAAATATATACTTTTAATCAATCATTTTATCCCAATTTTCCAAAGATGAGACGCATACACACACACACACACACATAGGGTGAATATATAGATATAAATTGAGATATGTTAGGAAATAAAGCATCACCTAGTTTATTTAATCCATTTCATATGTAAGCTATGAGACAAAAACATGCATACAAGCTTAGAAAATATTCATAATACATAGATCAAATACACAAGCCACATCCTCAAATTTTCACATTCTAAAGATACATTTTTTATTAAGATTCAAAATAAACATTTAACAACATATGTTGAATTAGAAGCTTTACTAAAAAATTTCCACATGTCAAGTAGTAATTTAGTGGTAAAAATCAAACACTTTGTAGTGCGGAACATGAATATTTCAAAACATGTGTATGTCACTAGTGCTATTTTTTTCATAGGACTTTTGAGAATTGCAAACGTGGGTATTGCCACAATAGTGTGTCCCACTTATAGGACATCCTAATTTTTTCTTAAAAAAACATATTTTTTTAGAAAATTTAATGATTTAATCCCTGAGGAGTTACATCTAAAGGCTTTTAATTGAAGATATTTATCTCAAACTCCCTTAGATAAACCCCCTTGATAGAGTTCCCCCCATTCTTAAATCAAACCCGCAATAGATTATCCTCCATGCTTACAAAAATATTTATAAGAATCTACTTTCACTTCACCTTTACGAAGAATAAATAAAACCATTTAGAAACTCCTTTTGTAATAATGTAGCCTTTAATATAAGATTTCAAAAAAGTATAATTTTGAATATATTTAATTTGATATTATATTTATTTTCTATTTGTCCATAGCATATATTTTCCACCAAACACCAAGGAATTTGTTTCCTACATAAAAATAAATAGAGAAATAGAGAAATTTCTTTTTAAAAAATATACAAAAACTATGTTATGAGATAAACTTATGTAAAAATTATAAATAAACTTATTTAAAAATTAATATTATAAATAAACTTATTTAAAAATTAATATTATAAATAAACTTATTTAAAAATTAATATTATAAATAAACTTATTTAAAAATTAATATTATAAATAAACTTATTTAAAAATTAATATTATAAATAAACTTATTTTATTTCAAATAATCTTATTTCAATTAATAAAACTAAAATATGCATTAAATAATTATGAAAAAAATTGTGTGCACTAGATATTGGTGTTACTAATTTATATTTAAGAAATTGTAATTTCATACCTTTTTTAAAGTATATTATATGTTATCAAATAAATGTTTTGAAATTTTTTGTTAACTACAAAAAAATTTTATAAGACATTACATAAAAAATCACAAATCATCATTTTTAATTTTTTAAAATATGTTTGCAATCTAAATATTTTTTTTGAAAAATCACTAGTTTATGTCATCTTCAAATTTCTAATTGTTTAGTTGCTATAAGTGATAAAGGTTAAAATATATCTAAAAATGCTAATTTCAATGTCCCATTTTGGAAAAAGGGTGGGACACACTATTGTGGGCTAACTCTATTATCTATTCCATGGTCTCAATTACTTTTTGTATTAGTACCATTTTAAATCTTACACTTGCACCAATAAGAAAAATGGTGATCTTTACTATCATGTAAGGAAATCTTTGTAACATTAGTGTGATTCAAAAAAACCAAATGTGTAAATCTATAGTGATAATCATTATCCTTTTTTAACACTTAGCTCAAAAAACTGTATTATCCCATCATGTTTACAAAAAATTAAAAAAAATATAGTGAAACAAACTTATCCTTGTTGTCTTGGTAAGAACTTGACTACTATGTAGCTCTTGTTATGCTTGTGGCTTTGCTCATCTTTCTAATAATAACATATACTTAAGTTTCAACTTGTAGTGTTATTATGGAACTCTTAATGATATATATGCATTCAAGAAAATATATAGTAAATTTACACAATTACTAAAATGAAACCATTCCACTTCAATAAATATGAATAATTTTTGCTATGAATACATTATAGTATAGGCAATTCTTATTAGAGTAAGGTTAAATTATTTTTGAAATTGATAAGTATTTACATTTAGCTTATTCACTTAGTTGATAAATTATGTACATTTTTAAGGATTTGACATGGGAGATAATAAATTACAATTATTTAAAATAAAGTCCTAGAATTGTGGAAATTTTAAATATTGAACAAGACGGTCAAATCCACTCCATGAAAATGATCCAAATAATTTCTATGCACATAAGTTAGATCTCAAAAGGAGAATTGATATTATGAAAGTTGGAGAATGTTTGAAGAGAGGTTCATTTCTGTTTTTGAGGCTCAACTAGAAATTAGGATTGAAAGGAACACCAAATAAACTGAATTCATTTGTTTGGACACTATTTTTTTATTGTCTCTCCAATAAAAACACAACTACTAATTTAGTTTGTTTCCAAATAAATCTTGACTATGACTTGCCTTAGCTAATAAAAGAAAAAGATCTTAATAATATTAATCAATCTTTTGGTAGTCTAATTCTTAAATGTTTGTTAGAAATATAATTCTTAAATTTAATTTGTTTCCAAATAGACCCTGACTTTAACTTGCTTCACCTACTAAAAAATCCTACAAATTCAAACCACTAAACAAATTGCATTTCTTGATAAGCTAATTTCTCGATAAAAATTCCAATTCTTAAAATTATATTTATTTGAACTATATCATTGAATTCAAAAACAGAAAATATTTTTCCTTTTAAGTAAATTAAATATTATTTATATCTTTTTATGTGAATTAATTGTTTTTTTTATCGAAAGAGGTTGTATTAAAAGTGGACTATAATTGGCAACTTTTAAAAATAGATGATTGTCTTTGTGTAAGCTGCAGAAATAGAATCATTTCAAAGAGAATTAAACACGTTTCGTAAGAAAATTGAGCCGTGCTTAGGCAATTCCGTGGGGAAATGGATAAGAAAATCTACCCGTACTTACTACTTGGCCAATTCCTCACGGAAGTGGGTAATGTAAAAAGAATTGGAAATAGCAAGAAAAGCCGTTAATCATGCATTTTCACATGTTTGTTGTATAACTTTATTGACTGTTTTGTTTGTTTGTTTGTTTTTTTTTTAATATAATTATTATGAGAAAGTTAGTTTTGAAAAATGTTGCAAGTATTATGAAACAAGGTTTTTATCATTTAAAAAAAAAAGGTTAAAAGTAAAAATATACTACATTTGTGTAGTACATAAGGTCAATTGGTAAGTCATTTAGAAAATAATTTTGTTTATGTATTATTATTATTATTACTACTACTATTATATAAATAATTCATTTTATTATTAATAATATATTTTTTAATTATATGTATTAACAATTACATTCACCACATTAATCTCATATCTAAGTAATTTATTGTGTCTAACTATAAACTTCTCTATAAATTTCCCTTTTATACCTTTGGATTAGATGCGTTCACTAAATAGGTGATTGATGCAAGACAACAAGAGACATACAAATAAATACTGATTTGACCACTAGATGACAACATTCTATTTCCATTTGCAATATTTTTTTTATCAATTTGATGGCAATTTTCTTTTTTCATTTGCATTGGTTTATGTTTGAAATCTATATGCAAATATTTCATAATCATATAATACTTAATTTCTATAAAGAAAAAATGTAGATTTTTCTAAATTGGATTTCATTCCATTATTTAGCACTTATTATTAATTGTTTAATCTAGCCACATGCAGTGCATCCATGCACAAACACATACTCTAACATATTAACATAAATATAGTTTTCTATCAGCATAATCTTTGAACCTTCTTTAAGTGCAAGTGTTAATATGTATACCTCTCTATATAGAATTGTCCCTCCCTCTATCTCTATTTCTTTTTCCTAATCTTTCCAAAGATCAATTAAAGGATAAGTTTTTTTATATATTAATTTAATTTGATCTATATAAAAGTATATTAATTATAAATTATTATAATTTTTATATTATATTTAATAATTATTATTATAGAATATAATATATAATAATAATATAACCTATATACTATTTTATATAATAATAAATATAATTATATTATATATAATTTAATTTCTATTATATAAAATACATATAATATATTAATTGTATTTTGTATATACTAAATATAATAATTATTAATTATATTAATTTTATATATAATATGAATATAAGGACGATGACTTGCTCTGCTCCTTCAACCACCGCAGAAAACCCTTTGAAGGGCGTTGGTCTTCCTACCTCAAAAATCTCGCTTACCTCCACCTCCCCCCCCTCTACAATGCAGGATGGTGATCCTATATTGGCGGGCCAAGTTGATTCTTTTGTAAAGGTTTTTTCATAAGGAATGGATGCAACAAACCCTGCAGATGTTGTTGGGGTTTTTGGTTCATTTTTTCTCCACTCCGCAGCATAGGATGGTTTCCACATAGCGGCATGCCAAGTTGGTGCCATGGCTTCACCATAACAAGAAGCAACGTGGGACTCAAGGTCCCATTTCTTTGGCAAAACAGGCAAAATGGTGAACAAGGATTCACGACCCAACTACAAGGCTGCATTTGGTCAAGCTTCTGAACCATTTAGAGGGTGTTTGGAGGCTACCGTAAAGACTTTTCCTCCGGAGTCTTCTCTCTCTCATCATGGCACCTCCTACAATTCCCCTCTTTCCATTCATCGCTTAGGTTTGGTCCCGAAAATCTACTTGGATTCTATTGCTTGCAATAGAGAAAATTATTTAAAGGAACACTCTCTTATATGCAGATTTACGAGAGTTTGGTTAAAATTGTGCGACCTCCACTGCTGGATAAGTGAAACCTGAGAAGAATATATGGAGGCAAAGATCAAAATCTACCCTTGTGCTAAAGGGTTTTTCATTCTAGAATTCAAATCGTTGGAAGATAAGACCTTATTTCTCAATATCGATCCTTGGGTTTTTTCAAGGAGATTTTTTATGCACTAAGCCATGGTTTCCCTCTTTTGATCCTCGTACTGAGTCTTTTTCTTCAGCCTTCCTCTTAGTAAGATTTCCTTACCTACCTTTACAATTTTGGGAGATCGCGTGTTTGGTGGCAATCACTAATGGAATTGGTAAATATTGCAACATTTTAAAAGAAACCATCAATTATGAAAATTCCACTTGTGCTCGCTTATGCGTTGAATTTGATTTATCCAAAGGCCTTCCAACAAAAATCTCTTTGAAGGTGGGGAATAGACGTTGGCATCAACCGATAGATTATGAGAAGATTCCTTTCAAATGCAAGAATTGTTACTCTACTACACACACGACCTCCCAGTGCAACAAAAAGCATGCTTTGGTTCATGGGAAAGCTAGTCCGAATCATCCCTCATGGTGAGAGGGGGATGAATCTAGTCATTATGTTATTGCTCCCAAAGAGAAGGTTGCACCATCTTCTTCACATGCTGCACAAAATAAGAATCTTAGTTCCTCCCCTTTCTCAATTGCTTAAGTAGTTTTTGATTGTAGTATGCCTAATGGTGGCTCGTTGGGTGTTGGTGCATCTCCAATTTCACAGGTTCTAGATTTTCAATCGCAATTAGGGCCTGAAGAGGATGGATCCACAAATAAAGTATCATGCAAGGAACAAGTTACTAGCCATAAATTTGAAGAGGAAAGGACAAAAGTAAAAAGGAAAAGATCACCTCGATTTCGACCCAAACATTCAATGACATTAAGGTCAACACAGTAGTTTTAAATAGTTGTATCTATGTAATCCCTTCTGAATTCAATGAAAGAGTGCTACCCTTTCTGTTAGGAGTTTTCCAAAATAATAAAAATTATATATGTATTCAATAGTTTTGTTGAAAAATATATTATATAATAATAATAAATTGTATAAGTATATCATTTATAAATTTTTTTTTTATTATAAAAAATATACATTGTATATTAATTATACTCATATATACTTAACTATGTAGGTTAAAGGATGTGGTAATGTTAAAACCTAAATTTGCTTATTATTAAAATCTTGGTGGTAATTTTCATTTTAATTAACATACGCTAAAACCCTCGTCCAAACTTTATGTTCACACTTCACCTCACCAATTGGAGAAGTGAAAGCTCAATACGAGACAAGAAGAGTTTGGAGGAGCAGAGACCAATAGCCATTAAAAAATGACCAAAAACAAGTGAAAAAAAGACAAAAAATGATGAACAACTAAGATTCGTTTAACCTTCTTGCATACTCTACACAAAAATCTTCACCATTTAGGAACAAAAAAGTTCATAAGGAAATGCCTTCGATGAAATTAAATTTATCAAATACAAATATACTCAATTTATTCTCTCAAAATTTTAATTATTATATGGTAACAAAACATTCAAACTTATTTTTCTAAACTATTTATCAAGTTTCAATTCCATTGTAACTATTTTTTTATTTTTTTTTTAGACTGCAGGAATCGGGTAGCACGACCCCCTATAAACTGCAGTGCGCCTAGTAAACTTTTTAACGTGACCAGCGGTGCTGGCGCGACATGCCCTCTGGTACCACGGGATGGGGGAGACTAGAACTCGTGACCAGCTGAGCCGCAACGAAAATACTTAGCCAACCGAACTAGGGCCCCCGCCCTAATTCCATTGTAACTATAACTTAGATGGGGTTTAATCATTTTTTTAACATATATTTATTATTAATATTACTTCATTTATTTAGTTATAGTAGTTATCTTGTAGAATTTGGAGTTACTTTATTTACATTTGATTTTTGATATTTAAAATATTAAACAATGAAACAAATTGTAACTTTACATTATAATGAAAGAAAATAAGCAAATATATCGGCCTAAAAATAACAATAAGTAATATACATATCTCCAATACATTTATCTAAAGTATTTTTTGGATGTTTAAATATTACTTAATATTTATTTTATTTATTATAATATAAATTCATACTTTTACTTTAAAACTAATTATTGCTTTATTACGTTACCTTTTTTTTAAATTACAATCTATTATATAGAAGTATAGAAAAAATTAAACCAAACAAAGTTATTTAATTTTCCTTAGAGAATAAATTTTCTTTTCAATATAGGTGTAAAATTTTAAGTTTTATTTAAACTACTACATAGATATAACACAATAATATTATCCAACATGAAATGTATGTATATTTTTTATTTTTATATTTATTAATCAACAATTATATTTATAATTTATTTTTCAATTAATACTATTATTTATTCTAAAAACATAATCTAAATAACTATTAAATTAAAGTACAAATATATTTTTTATTTATTAATATTTATGAAATTATAAAATCTCTTAAACTATTACATTTGTGAAAAAAATTTAATTGAATAAAACCATTTAAAAGTAATATCACATATAAAAAATTTGTTTTACAATTTTATTGACTATTTTCATCTTTCATTATTGTTTTATATTGGAGAATACATTTATTGCGACAAAGTTAAAGTTTTGAAGTTCTTTTAAAAAAAAATTAAAAACGGTTACAAATAGTGATTTCACTTTAGTTTTCAAAATTTTCTCGATTATTTAAATCGTGTATCTTTCTTGATATGGTTGTATGTCATTATAGAACTCAGGTTGGTTGTTTGTTCTCCATCTGTGTGCTACATTTAACTATTGTCTAGGGTTGAAATTCTTATGATTTCCTACATCTTACTTGTGTGAAAGTTTGAAGCTACATCAAATAATCTTTAAAATAAAATAAGAGCTTGAGATGAATTGGTTAAAGCATTGCGTTCTCATTATGGAGACCCAAGTTCAAATCCTAAATGGACATGAGGTTGGCTTTTTTCAAAGCAGCATTGTGGGGAGGAAGGAGAGGGTGAATGAGCTCAACTAGGGTTTCTTGTGTCTATAGGCAGCCTTGGCCCCTCTTGCATCATATCATGCCTTAGGCATAGGATTTTCTCATTTACTATGTGTATGTCTGCATTTACTATGATTTTCTTGGTTTTATTATTCCTTCAACTGGCTCTAACCTAGCCATTCTTGTTGGTGTTGGTGGTTCGATGGCTCTACTTAATGCCCCCCCTTGAACAAGCAACCTCAAAAATTTGTTACACTTGGGTGTTTAACGAGGTAAGTATTTTGATTCCCTAGTTGATGTGGCTTTACCCTTGCCAGATTTTGATTCTATATGTGAATGGCTTGAAAAAAATTCTCTTGTTGGTTATTTTGTTGTGATGACTCCCCCTGAAAGTGTGCTTAAAGAATGGGTCCACAAGGCCTGGGGGTCCTTCATAGGGTTTTCCTTGATATGGTCTAGAATTTAACCAAGGGTTTTTTTTCTTTTTTTGCTTTATGGAGGTCAGTCATGTTCAAGCAATCCTAAACCATGGTCCTTGGTATGTTCAATCATCTTTGTTGGTATTCTAGTCATGGACTTGGGATTTTGTTGTCTCAGATGACACCAAGTTACAGGTCCTAGTCTAGATTGAGTTTGGGGGTTTTCGTTTGCCTTGTGTGCCATTTTTGCAACACATTGTGTCCTCTCTAGGGAAGGTTATTTGTGGTTAACCAGATAGGTTCTTTCAAGATTGACCCCAAAAATGGGTCTGTGTCAAAGTGGACCTTTCATAGGATTTGAAAGAGTCCATTGACATCCAAATTGGAGCTCTCTTGCATACCCAAAAATTCACTTATTTATCAATTTTTCGAACATGTGTTATAGGTGTTAGTCTGTAGACCACGAGATTAAGGATTTCCCTCTAGCAGTTCCTCAAACTCCTTCGTTCTAGCAATTCCTCATACTCCTTCATCATCACAAGATACTGAAATGCCCCACCAGGTGGATAGTTCTACTACCAAACCAGAGGAGAAATGGACAATGATTATGAATGGTAAGAATAATTCCAATAGCTTTGGGATTGTTTCCAAAGTCCCTGAGCCAGCCAAAGAAGTTTCAAACCCTTTGGTGAAGGGGAAAGAAGCCTAGATTGGGTCTGCCACTACTTCTACATGGCCAAGGCCTTAGGCTATGCCTCAGCCTATTTTCATCATGATAGAACAACTAACTGAATCTCCTCCCATGTCGGGAGCTCACAAGAGGTCTCAAATCCCTTGTCAACCTCTAGAGGAAGCAGATTTTGTTTAGGATAAATGAATATTTTCTTCTCCAACCACTCAAATTGGTTTAGTTCTACTAGAAATTTTATAGAATCACTTATCTACTTTGGATGATGAGTCAGAATCCAATGATATGGAGGAGTTCCATCCATGAATTTCCTCTCATGGAATGTTCAAGGTTTGAAATACCTCTCTAGGAAGTATTTCGTTAGGGATACTTTGTAGAAGCATGCTAGTATTGAAGTGCATTATCTCCAAGAAGTGAAAATTGTTGGTTTTTTGCTTGCTTTAGCTTGTTGGTCTATCTAACCAGCCAGTTTAATGTTTTGTACTGAACATGAGGCTGGATGTGGTGGAGCAATCAACAATTTGTCCCCACGGTGGCATGATTTTGTGGTTGATCATGTGTTTGACGCAACATACCATCTCGTCTAGATTTTTCTTAACATTGATAATGATTCTTTTGGGATTATTAATGTTTATGCCTTGAATGATATTTTTGAAATATCTTTTCTTTGGCACTGGATTGTTGATTCATGGCTAGTTGCTGCCTAGCTTTTGTGTGGGGATTTTACTATGGTTGAGATGGCATACAACAATGATGGAATTATATCATTTAGATGGGAAGCTAGCAAATGAGAAGCATGCTACTACATGCATTATAAATTGGGGCTCATTGATCCCAATATTGGTTGCTGGCATTCTTATTCTCTCTATAACACTTGGTGTAATTATCAAGAAAGTTCTGACAGGATATTTGAATGCCTTGATTGTGTATTGATCTTGGCTCAATATTTTTTTTGCTTTTCCAGCTCTTCACTTCCACTCAATACATTAGTGGATGTGACATTATTAGACCACTTCCCCATCTCTTTTTGCATTGAATGAGAGTTAACATAACCTTGTGCGAACAAGACCCAATTCTTCCTAAACACATCTTTGTTGCATCAACAACCCACACTGGTCCACATTCGTATGGTTTAGAATTTGGAGTTTAGATCACCTCATTATATAGGTTGGATTACTTGGTGGTATGATTCCATCACTCACACAATAATATTTCTTCATATTTATGGGTGCTAGTTGATCATCTTTCACCGTAGGTCCTATGAGGCAACCATGTCTGACCTCCACTCAACCATCAAGGCTTTGGCAGCTAGTCTTTTTTCCCCTTCCTTGCAAGTCAAGGTGGAATAATTAAGGCATAAAAAGAAAGTTGTAGATAATTATGCTGCTAGAGGGGAAGAAATCAAGGCCAGGTTACATTAGCTTAAAGTTGGAGATTGTGTCTCCAAAGATTTTTTTGGCTCTTCGTGGCAGGAACTCATCTCCTAGTATCAAAAAGATCAAAGATGGCACCTAGGTGCTCTCTGAGCTACCTAACATTCTCTAGGCCTTTGTTAGGAATTATGAGAAAGTGTTCACTACTTAGGATTCCACACCAAAGCATTAGCAAGCTCTTCAGGATTGTCTTACTATTGTGCCAAATAGGCTATCTTTAGCCCAGAAAGTCATATGTAATAAATTGCTCACAATTGAAGACCTAAAGGAAGTTGTTCACGCCATAGTGGATGAAAAATCCCTAAGAATCGACAACTTCCCATGTGAATTCTACAAATCCTTTTGGGACTATGTTGGGCATGACATGCATAAAGTTTATCTTGAACCTTTTCAATCTAAAACCTTAGGAAACATAATTATCAAGGGGAATATTAAATTCATACCTAAGTATTGTGATCGCGAGGATATCTACAACTAGTGGCCTATCATGCTCCTCAATATTTCCTACAAAATCCTTGCTAAAGCCCTTGCTTTGAAAATCCTCCATCTCTTGGCTCAAATTGTACGTCTAGAACAAACTAGTTTCATTAAATACAAATTTATTCTTAGATAATATCATTACAATTTGGGAAGGAATGAAATGTGCTAGGCACTCTAATCAAAAATCCATTTTCCTTAAAATTGACTTCGCTAAAGTGTATGACCGCATCAAATGGCCTTTTATTCTTTCCATGTTTTCCTTGGGGTTTGTCCCTAATTTTTTTCAGGTTGTCCAAATTCTTTTTCTAGATGCCTCTGCTTGTATCACCATTAATGGCTACTAGTCCCTTTCTTTCAACTTGTTGCGCTCGATCTGCTAGGGTTGCTTGCTTCTCCCCTCACTTTATGTTCTTGCTACTAAAGGGTTTGGTCATTTTCTGGCTAATGCTATTTCCTAGTGACGAGTCATAGGAATTTATTTTCCCAATTCATAGGCTCAAATTGTTAATGGCCATTTTACTAATGACTCTTTTCTCACTCTTATAGAAGAGGAAAATAATATTAAAGTAGCATTGGATTTCCTTGAGACTTTCTTCCTTACCTCTGGCTTTGCCATTCAATGACATAAAACCTTATGCTATAGGAAATATAGTTTTCCCATTCCTCATTATTTTCAACAATATGGATGGAAGTGGATTGGTAGAGGGGAATCTTTCATTTTTTGGGCATTCCCTTTTCCTTCTAGGCTTCCCTCATGGAGTTGTAGTGAGTGATTCTTTCTCAGATTGAGTAGAAGCTGACTTATTGGATTACCAAGCCTCTCTCTCTAACTGGGAAATTTTAAATCTATTCTAAAGTATTAGTTGCTAAATATTTTTATTAATCTTCTTGTTGGGATCCTTCAAAGCCCACTTACGCTAAATTTGAAATTTGTTAAGCGAATTTCTTTGGGCCTCTTCTGAGACTCATCGAGGGTTTCACCACATAGTCTGGGAGTTTTGTTGCCTCCCTAGAGACTCTAGAGGGCTTGACTTACTCTCCACTCAATGGAAAGGGATTTCCCTATGTGTGAAATGGATAATTAGAGCTCTTACTGGTGATGAAGCCTAGAAAATTCTCCTTAGGCATTGCATTTAGTCTAGCTTTCTTGTGCACAGATTGACCTGGAATGGGATTAAATTTAAAACCCTTCTAGTTATGAGGGAACTAATTTATATTGTGAGAAATTTTATGGCTAAAACCATTTGGAGAGCTTGGGAAGCTATTAAGCCCTAGCTCTATTGGGTTGGGGTATGTGCAGGATCATCATGATGAAAATAGGCTCTTAAGTGGTGAAAAATTTAGAAAAATTAGAGTTAGGAAACTTGACATAAAAATTTGAATAAGTTATCTATATTATTTCAAAAATATGTAAGAATAGAATTTGTAGCAAATTAAATGTAGTTTCTAAACTACTAGGTTTATTTAAAAAAGAAAAATCTATTTGGTGAAAATTTGAAATTTCATGCAGTAGTACTTAAATTTCAGGGAAAAAATAAGTAGGTGTCTGTTTGACCACACTAACCATAATAAAATGATAGTATTTTTTTATAATATTTTAGATATAAGTAGAGGACTCATGTCCTAATGTGATGTATATTTTTTGTAATTTTTTTCAAATTAAATAATTAATTATGATTTTTTTATTACAACTCTAAAAAATATAAAAACTCATATGTCTGACCACCTTAACTTGGTCAAAACTTCATGAAATTCAATTTTTATTTTTTTTAATCCTATATTATGTGAATCATATAATGTTATGCATGTTTCAAATTCAAAAAATGTGATACCATTTGAAAGCTATAAATTTTTTTCAATCAGCCTATCAATCAATACTTTAGTTGTAATTCAAATAGAAAATGAATAATAATTATTTATTAAATTCAAAGTAAAACATAATTTATATTGGTGGAAAGTTGAGAATCTCCTTTAAAAACCCTTTTCATTTTATTAATTTTGGGTTAAAAAAAGTCATCAGTCACATACCCTACACATACCCATCATATCACCAAATTTTTTCCCATCATGATCCTAAACATACCCATCCAATCTTGTTCATTGTATATGGAAGGCAAGAAACTATCCAAAGGAATGAAAACAAGTTTTGAATTAGGAGAAGCACCAAGTTCAACACTCCTCTTAGGAGAATTCTCATTTAAGCTCATAGAAGAGGAAAATAATGAGTTCAATTCATTATACACTTCCTCGTCAATTTTAGTAATCTCATCATCATTGTCTAAGTTAATTACAATGGGAGGTCAAATGATAACATCTAAAGAGGGATTTAGCTCTTGTTTTGGTTGTGATATAGGATCTTTTTGTTGCCGAGAAGAGGGAGACTCATCATGTATTGGATCCATCTTTTTTGTTCATGGGTGTCAAGCATACAAAGTTTTGGTTGCCTCATGAATCCCAATGTTTGTGTTGTGTGGCGCCTTACCAAATTTATCAAGAGGTATAGATTTGGTATGGTTAGCATATGGGAGCAAAACTTAGGAATGAATTCCCATAGCCACTTTCTTTTCTATGTTAGTGCATACCAACTACGTGCATATGTGTCTCTAGGGGATCACCTAGTGGATGGCCTAAGGTTCCACTAGCCCATATGAGCATGTGTTTTGTTTTCACAGTGGACATTGTGTTCCACTTGTAAACATTTTTTTTGGAAAAACAACTTAGATCTGATCCACCTTTCTCTTTCCCTTTCTTTCTTCTTTTTGTCTTTGGCAGTGTATTCTTTTATCTTCTCGTGGCTCCTTATATTATTTACATGTGTTCTTTTATGCCTACGTTGGCTTGCCATAGGATCTTGATCTTCGGGCTTGCGCAACCCTCTTGATTTTTTTCATCCTATCTCACTAGCCCTAGTACACTTAGATCTCTCTCGATGCAATTTTGTCTACTTTAGTGTGAGTTTGAAGCAAGTTCTTCATCTCGTTAAAGTGGGGGCTAAATGTAGTGTAGAAAAATGCATCCCTTTACATTTTCACACTTTTTTCGGCCCTCCCTACTAAAATTGGGCTTCTTTATGCCTTATTTAATGCACTTCTCTGAGGATAAACCTGACACTTATCTAGTGACTAATCATAATCTATGTTTCTGGGTTGTGTTCTCTAGATTTAGTGATCTGGTACTCACATGCCACCTTTGGCATATGGGCACCACCTAAGTATTGGGGCCTAATCCTAAATATGACATAGAACTTAGCATTTCTTGAAATTTGTGTCCCAAGCTTAGGCTATTGGGATCCTATTCTCCTAGATTTGATGTCAGCATGTAGTGTTGTAATTTTGGGTAATTTGGCATAAACAAGTATAAATACAAGGATATTTCACATAATTTCTACTAGAAATTCAAATATTCAAGTATCCTAGAAGTTTTATGCAAGAATTCTTATAGAAATTTTATGAGATGAAGAGCATTCAATAGCTGATTATCAAGTATTTTGGAGCTACATTCAAGATTCAAGCATCATGTTAAAATCATCATGCATCATGTGTGTTTTTGAGCTAACATTTGTGATGTAGGCTTCATGATTCAAGCATGCATTCAAAGATAATATCACATATCAACAATCAATAGTCAAGATCGACATTTATGCTAGCCATTTCACATAAGATTGAAGCCTTCATATCAAGGGTCTGGTGAGTTGCAATATTGCATATTGTTCATTCATCATTCCTTTGTTTTATTTCATTTCATTTCAAGGTTTGATTACCAAAATGAGGTTTGTCAAAGGGAAACCCCTATCCACCAACAAATCAATATTATTTTCCCTCTACATGTGTGATTGCAAATGTAGGTGTTTTGAGCTTGAAGATCCTTTGAAGAGAAAGTTACATGATTGAAGAAAACCATTAAAGTTGTCAAGAAGTTCTCATCTTTATAGAAAGTCACCTATAGGCTAGAATTCAAACTTTCAAACTCAGAGATTGGACAAGAAAGAAGCTATAGAAGATCACTAGAGGATACCATAGTTTTAGCCAAACCTTTATACTAGGACTAAATCGCCACCTTGGGTATATGAGTCACAACATACTACTTTTTCAACAATTTTATGTAGATCTTGGTTTACTAGTTGTAGATTCCAGATGCAAGTAGAAACCGTAAACTAGGACTAAATCACCCAGTCTGGCATATGAGACCCATTTCACATCAAAATTAATAATTTAGGATTACATATCATGTTTTAGACATCTTTAGTTTTCCAAGTACTTTGTTTAGCCTCAGCTTGTTATTCTGATTTCAAGTTCATTTTCTATGTTACATAGCTAGATTTGCATTAATTTAATTCTTTCTAAGCATTTTCTTAGTGGTGAACCACCCTTCTTTATTCACACCTAAGGAGACCTTTTAGAAATATCTTTTCCTAATTGGATCATTAGGTTGAGATCTCTAGGGTTTCCTTTAATGAACTAGAGTGAAATAGGAAGGATACCCCCCCTTGTATATGTGTTCCATCTCCTAAAAGGTTGAGCACCCTATTTCCTATGGTTTAATTGTTAAAAAAAACCACAACTACTCTTAATTTTTCTTCACTTCAAAGAAAAAAATCACCATGGCAACATTTGGCAAGAACTTCAGAGTAATGCAACCTTGTTATTAATAAGAAGTCAATATTCACTTTTATGTAGCAACAAAATTTAATGTTTTTCTATTTATTTTTGTTGTATTTATCAATTTTAAGTAGATTAATTTAGAATTATTACATTGTTGTACAGTATGTCATACAAAAGCATTAGAATTTGTTATGGGAAATTTTGATTCACATTGAATGCATTGTGAAAATTGGTTAAAAGACAAAAAGTATGAAATTTTGTGAGACAAAAATTATAAATTTTGTGAGACAAAAAATTATAAATTTTTTAATAGATTGTTTTTTAATCTATACAATAAATATATAGTTGTGAATTTTTTCTTATGTTTAAATTTTTAATTTTGAACCTTAGTTTTAAATGCAATAGTTATTTCAACAACACATATGTGTGATACTTCATACTTTATTTTTCTTGGTAGACATCAACTAAAAAAAGAAATCAATATGATTTTTTTTTAATTAGAAAAGAAGGGGTAAGGACCCTAATCCTATATAGTAAATATTAGAAATTAGGCACAACCCATAGTTTAGAACCACCCAAAACATACACAACAAAATAGGTAGACTAACCCAACTAGCAAAACAACTATAGGCCACCCTGCTACACAACATAATCTAACAAAAGGCAACATTGAAAATGTCCATTAAAAAAGAATCTAGTAAACTATTTAACCAACACAAGAAATAGGCATGCAGGCCATAATAAAAGGAAACAACAAATCCTAACTAATTCTCAAGGATATTGATCAAGTCCCACTCCATCTTTAACTAGTCCAACTCCTTCTGCCAAGTGTCCTTTCCTTCAACAACTTTATCCCTAGTTACCATCTCCATGTCCTAATTTGGTTCTATTCCCCTCTACCTCTTCCTAGCCTTAGATAAACCATTAATGGTTACAAAGATAACTTTGCCAATAATTCTATATGTAATGGAGATCATCCTTGTAGACATGCAAGTAGGTCTAACAAACATGATGCACCTAATTCTATCCAATTAATAATCAATTATTCTGTTAATGAAATAATGTAATTTATTGGATTAATTCACCAATTTTCATCATGTTGATTTAAATAAATCAATCAAATCCCTAAAATCCTCTCATCTAGTTTAATAAACCAAATTATTTAAATCAAATGTCAAATCCCCTAATTCATCCAAGTTAATTAATTCTAGATTAATTAACTCCTAATCCTAATTACCCATTCTCTAGATTTGGACTCAACCTTTGTCAAACCTAACCCTTGATTAACTAACCAACTTACATCCTCACCCACATCCTCTTACACTCTCAACCATATGCATGTATTCCTTTTACATCCACTCTACTCACACATTTCCCAAAATGTGCTCCAACTTCATCCATTAGCCTTGTGACAAGTGTCACATTCTCATTGGCTCTCCTTTAGTTCCACATTCCTCCTATCTCTTCATTCTTCAACCCTTCAACCATATTTATAGAGGGCTTCTCTATGAAGAAAGGATCCACAATCATCCACAATCTCAAGAATTTGTACTTTATCACTCATCATCTTTGCATCTTCATCACATTGGAAGCTTATCAAGAGGGTAGGAAAAGGCATCCTTTCCACATCAAAGGAGCACCACTCAAACTATGGGATAGGGTATGAACATGCTTGTATATGCTTACATTTATCTACTTTGGTTATTTTGTTTTTTTGTTTGCATATGCACCATGTTTAGGTATGTCATAGGAGCACTTTATTTGCTTGGTTTAAACTGACTTATGCTAATGTTTGTTAAGGTTTAAGCATTTTGAAATTTTGTGCTCACATTTTGGCACTAAACTCAAGAAAGATGTCGATGTGCTGTAGCAAAGATTTGTGCTCACATTTTGGTGCCCACCGTGGGGATAGAGATTCTCTAGTTTTAGCTTATGACACTTGTTTGCATATTCTCTAGTTTACAGATTCTATAGTTTTATTGTCTTCATGCACATGCAATTTTTAAGTTGATAGCTATTGATGTTACAAAAAAAATAAAAAAAATAATTTTTGTATCTTTGGAATGATATAGAGGATACGTTTTTGTTGATTTGATATCTATCTCCCAGGAATGTTAAACTTGCAGTGATATCCAAATAGATAAAGTGAATTATAAAATCTAGTCACTATGAACTACATTTTGTTTGTACTGTCAACATAACAAAAGTGTAGATGAAGGTGTATGATTTATTTAAAAGAACAAACACATTTTTGTGGTGTATTTAATATGAATGCAACATAGTAGTTCTAAATTTCATTTGGCTTTACTGTGAATGTGAATTATGACAAACCTATCATTTGGCTTTACTTTTACCATGGAAATCTATGTTGGTGCACCATCCTTCTTAAATATCAATTAATGCATTTGGAATGTAAATTTTTCCTATGTTGAATATTGAATATAGATTGGAAATCTCTACTACCCAGCTACTTTAATCTTATTGTCCAAATCTTTGTTGCAACACATCAACATCTTTCTTGAGTTTATTGCCGCACATATTCACCTATAGGTAGTTTCTTTCCAAAAGTACTAACTTCTTTCAGAGTAAAATCAAGAGGAGGGAATGAACGGTGATGGAAATATGTTATAGTATTATCATATGAATCAAGAGGCCTATTGCAACTGAGCCATGTGTTTTTGAAATCGCAATCCCTAGGTTCAGGCACAAAGTGACAATAAACCAATGCAAGGTTCCCTACCTTTGAAAAGGATTTAGTCATACCACCCTAGATAGAATTTCATTATATGGAATCACTATCAAAAAAGCTACCACCCACAGATTGTCAAATTTGCATAATTCTAGACATGTGATGAAGACACAACATTTTTTCCAATTTGCAAACTGTTACTCTATTCTTCTATAATATTTATGTCAGAAATCTTATGTGTTACTGCTAGATTAGATTGAATATCAAGAATAAATCATGAATTAGGAAGGCGTGTTGTTTTTCAATTGATATTGAATTTTCACATCAAATGATTTTTCAATATTGTTGCCCACAAATGGTACCATTTGTGTCTACTAAGACTTGAGACAATTATTTCTACTACCATCTTGTAGATTTTGACTTTGATATTGATGTGTACTGGATTTGACAGGTCAATTATGGAAGGCATAAGAAAGAAAAAAGCTCATTTCTAACACAATTTTTTGCTTCTACTATCCATCCTTCTTGGAATGGTGCCTTCAATGTTGGATTTTAATTTAATGTACCCTTTCATGTATTTTTTAAGATCTTTATGAATTGTAGATTTCACTATCATAACTCTAATTATCCTCCAAATTCTATATTGATTGAGGCATCATAAAATCTATCTTTCTTTGTTGGTCAGTATTTGGTAGTGTTTGGTAGCACTCCCTCAATCATAAACATGCAGAACCCTCTTTTCAACTAGAAAATTTCATTACCTCCTCACCTCACTACACTACGGGTGCTCTTGAAACAACAATGTTATAGAAGACGTGCTCGTAGCAGAAAAATTCTCAAAGGCGAGCATTCACAGTTCAAACAAATCAATGGTATACCTACACATTCCAAAGAATTCCCAACATTATTGGAACACATTGCTGTGAATGATCCCTTCAAATGTCTAATCTCAAAATTAAAGCCATCACTTTGGGAAGAGGTAATTTGTGTAATCACTAAATTATAAATCTTCACAATTTGTTTGATTTGATTCAAATTTTATCATTGCGATTACATTGAAAGTTGTTTACAATCATAGTGGAGTAGGTTTACAATATCATATTGTTGACAATATCATCTTGTTGTTCAATCTTGATATTGGTCTTGGTTAAAAGTCTTTATATTTAATATCACAGAAAAAATCATATTACCGTTCAATCTCGATATTGAATGCGACCTTGGGGTTGCTGATAATATTGTCCTTAACACTTAATCCTCCATGCAAATGTTTAGGCTTACCTGCAATATTAATGCCACTAGTTATTTGTCTGATGTTGATAATACTATCCTTAACTCAAAATTTTGAATTCTCATTCTATCAACATCATTAAATGGGTAGGCACAATGCCATCATCATCAATGCTATGTCTAAAAATTTGGAAAAAAAACAATAGGGTTCATTGGTAGTTGACTTGGAAGATAACAAGGATAAAAGAAAGAGTGAGGACCAAGGTATTTCGAAAAGGACCCATGCCAACCTTAAAAGGAAAGCACCCCCTACTACCCAGATGGTTCAAATTTTAAAGAGGGGGGTTCAAGATATGAACGATTTGGAAGCTGAGACTACAAAGTTATTAAAGGCCCAAATTTAGTTGTTGCTGGTGTTTTGTCCGATTTTTTGGTTCTGTGGCCTTTGCTAGTGTTTTTTGGTGGCTATGGACTTGTCTTGTTGTTGTTTTAATAACCTTTCTACGTTTGGTGTCTTTAATGATCTTATCTTTTGATTGTAAACTTTGTGGTTTCGGGTCCCTATAAAACCCATTTTTTCCTCTTCCAAAAATATCATTAAATGGGTATGTGCAGGATCATGATGGGCCAAAAAGTTGCGATATGATGGGTATGTGTAGGGTATGTGGCTGATGACTTTATTTTTACCCAAAATTAATGAAACAAAAAGGGTTTTTAAAGGATATTCTCAGCTTTCCACCAATATAAATTATGCCTTACTTAGAATTTAATAAGTAATTATTATTCATTTTTTATTTGAATTATGACTAAAGTCCTGATTGATAGGCTAATTGAAAAACATCTATAGCTTTCAAACGGTATCACATATTTTGAATCTGAAACATGTGTCACATTCTATGCTTTGCATACTATAGGATTAAAAAAAAATTGAATTTCATGAAGTTTTAACCAAGTTAAGGTGGTCAAACATATGAGTTTTTTGTATTTTTTAAAAGTTGTAATAAAAAAATCATAATTAATCATTTAATTGGAAATAAATTACAAAAAAATATGCATCACATCGGGACATGATTCCTCTAATTATATCTAAAATATTATAAAAAAATATTATCATTTTATTGTGGTTAGGGTGGTTAGATAGACACCTACTTATTTTTTCCCTGAAATTTAAGTGTTACTGCATTGAAATTTCAAATTTTCACCAAATAGATTTTCTTTTTTAAAATAAACCTAGTAGTTTAGAAACTACATTCAGTTTGCTACAAATTTTATTCTTACATATTTCTGAAATAATATTTCTAAATTTTTTTGCCACTTGAGGGCCTGTTTTTTCCATGATGATCCCGCACATACCAAAATTTGTCATCTTATTCTCTAATTAGCCAAAAATAGTCCCTCGAACTGTCAATTACTTAAGCTCCTTTATTATTTATCATTTTCATATCAACTACTACAATAATTGTCTCGCTTGGTAGGTACTATGCATAATATTTATCATATCAGATGGTCTAAGGGTTGTTGTGATGTATTTAATGCCATTCTTTTTTTTTGTGCTTGACATGTTTCTTTGTGCAGGTTATATTATGAGTTTCTACAGATTTGGAGTCGTGGTTATTGAATGCTATTAGAAAATATTTGGAATCATTGCCATTGATTATCATTTACAATAATTTGGAGTCAAAGACTAGATTTCTATATTTTAATTTATCTTCAATGTACAAGCCTTTGGTAGTGTGGCATTTGAAGGGAAGAAGTCATAGGTTTGCATCAAGAAACAATGGTGGTCTCTCTCCCATGAGAATCAAATAGCAAGGTTTGACTTGGAAAAGTGGGCATTGAACTTGAACATGAAAAAGCATTTTTAAATGCTTATTGTAACAGTCTAGGGCATTCACTTCCTACTTTCATTTTCTATTTTAGACCAACTAACTTCATTTTGGGTTTAAAATTAACCATTGATTTTATCTTTTCAAGTTGGTTAAAATTGAACATTAGAAACTTACTAAACATTGCTTTGTGAGGTAAAATTGAACAAGACAATTTCACACTTAGCTTTTTGTGCTTAAAATAAATTCACTTCTATTTTGGGGATTAAAAATAACTTGTTCCTTCTTTTTTTTGTGGTTTTTTGAAATTTGTGTCATTTGAATGTGTATGCACTTCTCTTGTCACTTGACAATATTGAGAATTAAAAGCATTCTTTTGGTATTCATTGTCTATAATCACCCACACATTTTGATTTGGATCTAAAATTGAACCCTCATGCTAGTGTGAAGGAAAGCCATTGTGTGTGTTCCCTCCTATTTACATAATCTAGGGAGTTGAACTTCAAATGTACTTCATTTTTTTTTATCTTTAGAGGGCCTACCTCCCCACTTTGAAAGGAGGGAACAACCTAAGCGGTAATGAGCTAAAGCCAAGCTCTTTGAAACTGTTATATAAATTTGAGATTGCAAGGAAATTTTGCAATCAATAAGAAGCGATAGGTGATAGTTCTCCCCCAATATCTGTATGATATGCAAAGCCCTTGTTCTAAGGGTTGGGAGACCTCTTGAGGGTGTTTATCATAGTATACCCTAAACCAGATGTCTTTACTACAACCCTTTGTTTAAAGACCAAAATCCTTAATACTTGTTGGTGCAAGAAAGTGCATTCTGAAGCCACCCCACATTTGTACTATTCAAATTAGAAACAAAAAAATCCTTAACATGTCTGGATCTTCAGGCTTCTGAGTTTTGGTGGTCCTAAGAAGTGTGTTTTGTGGAGGGGAGCCAATGTTGCCAAATATCTAACTATTTTCTTTGTCTTAGTGTTTGGAGAAATATGAGTGGGTACTCAACAAGCATGGCCATTTCAATCCTAGGATTGTGCAATTTGCGAGTTATTCAAACACATTGCTTGGATCTCAAACTTTGAATCAAACATTAAAAAAATCATTAAAATTTCAAACCCTTTGGAAAGAGTGAATATCTTTGAAGGGTCCAGATATTACTACTTGTCCGTGGGGATTTTATCCTTAGAGACTTCTAAATATTTGGGCCCATATCTCAATTTGATCTCTCTAAATTCAACCTAAGAAAAATATTGGTATTTTG
Organism: Sequoia sempervirens; assembly: GCA_007258455.2. Taxonomy (NCBI): domain Eukaryota; kingdom Viridiplantae; phylum Streptophyta; class Pinopsida; order Cupressales; family Cupressaceae; genus Sequoia; species Sequoia sempervirens. Next base: position 692,615,457 of record VDFB02271358.1, read on the forward strand.
GTTTGAACTACTCACAAGGTAAAGCATGTTCTTCACTATCTTGGTCTTGTAAAAAAGGTCCCTCTTAGGTTCATTTAGGATCAAATAAAAAACTTCATCCATCGCAAACATTTATCATCTCCATCCCACAAAAAAAGTTTAGAGCTTTGGAAAAAATCAAAATTCTAGACTTGGGTTAATCCTTAAATCAAATCAAAATCACCTTGTTTAGTTAGGCGTATGGAAATGAATCCTTTCTCACATAGTTAAATTAGCACCCCTTTGAGCAAGTTTTTCCTAAGATCACATGTCCATCTAAGGATTCACAAGTTCTTTATCCAATAAAAATAATCAAAATGAAAACCTAAGTCTAGTATTGAACAAAGTTCTTAAAAGTTCAAACACCCATATCACTCACCCTTTCATCTTTCATCTCATCATTGGTCCTAAATTCATTAGAGGTCAACAAGGTCAAAACACAAGAAAAAGATATACTATTAACTTAATTCATACATCATGAGTGATGTAAGTCAACCAAACTATCAAAGCCTTACAAAACCAATTGATTATCAAAACTCACATTTATACAATCCATACATGGCATCACTATCTCCTATAAACTTAAATGATGCAAAAAATGTGAGTATGTCCAATCTAAATTTTAGAACACCTTTCCCTATGGTAGATTTAAACCAAATTCAAAACCTACAAATCTATCAACCAAACAGTCAATGCATGACTCTTCAACAAAACAAGATTATGCCACCAAATCAATACATGCCAAATATGTATATATCGAGTACAAGCTTACCAAATAGGAACATATCAAATCCACACTTGGTGAACTTTGGGATAGATATGTTTGTGAATCATACCAATATTGTTCAAAGTCCAAACTATATGATGAAATTTAATCAATGTATTAATCCAAATCAAGGTAACCTCATACAAAATCAAAGTTACCTAAATCAAAGAAATGTGTTTCCAAACCAAAACAATGTTCAATGTCAACCTTTAATGCAAAATCTAGACATCATCCCAAATCAGAACATTTTCCAAAATCAATTTGTCCATGATCCCATACAAACACCACAAGTATACATTCCAAATATAATTTCTCAACAACTAAATCAACTATATCAAGGGTGTCAATATCAAAATAAAGATCAAATTTTGTGACATAAAATTGCTTCACTTACCAGAATAGTTTATTCATTACACCAAAAGACATCTCCACATCAAAATCAATACACTCTTCCATTTTTTAAACCATTTCATCGAAGCATTGAGTTGTGTGCACAACCACATCAAGAACAATATCTCCAATGTCAAGAGGTTTGATATCAAGATCAACAACATAAAAAACAAACCCAATCACATGTCAAAGATCAATCACCACATCTCAAATATCAAACACAAAAAGAATCACCTCAACAAGCACAAATTTCACAAGATCACAAACATGAATACACTCCTTTTGGAGAGTCAATCGAATAAGTGCTAAGAAAACTAGTTAATGCAAAACTCATCACTCTTCCAAAAGTAAGTGCTTTTAACTCTATCATAAACTTCCTTGGAATAAGGGTAGAGATTATTGTGAGTATCATAGAGAAAATCTTCATAAAATATCAAATTGTATTCGACTCAAAAGTATCATCCAAGACCTTCTTGATCAAAGAAAAATAACTATTGAGGATGATGATTGGGAATCAACTACTAATGATAGTAGTGACAATCTTTCCACCACAACTATTGAGGATAATGATCAAGATCTATCCATCAATGAGCACCTTGAATATTTTCCTACCTCATCCAATTATTAAATCAACATACATCAAGAGTCACTTTTTAATCATGATCAAAACCCCTCAGCAATATCCAACAATGATTTATTTCAAGGAGTGTTAATATTATTTTATCCTATTGACATAATCTACTATCCATCCACCAATTATCATGTTGAAAATATCTCTACATCATCCAATGAGTTAGAGTACATATCTCAAAAATTTATTCCAAAGCACGATCATCATCTTTCACCAAAGTCTAGCAATGGTCCTTTCCAAGAAATATTGACATTCTTTGACCTCATGGTTGCAGATATTGAAGGAATCCTCAATTCAACACTTGATCCAAATTCACTCAAAGATCAAGAGGATATTAAGCCACTTCCCATGCCTAATGAAGACATCCAAGAACACTTTATAAGAAACCCATCCTTTGAAATTGACCCATTTCAAGAACTTGATCCTGGAAAGCACATCAAAAGAAATACCAAAATCAATCAAGATCAAGAATCTGTATGCCCAAGATACTACAATGATCTAATGGACACTCTCCAATCTATACAAGATGTCATAAATTATGATCATATCCATATAGCACATGCTCTTCCATCTACCCATGAGATGCTTTCTTTGGATGGACACATAGATGATCTTCATTCAAAACAAGATTCCTTTACTCTTGACATTATTACACAAAAAGAGTAGGTTATTGATTCCTACAATTCGGCTAAGTTATCAACATTAGGATAAAATACATCCAAAATTTAGATTGAGGACATCATGTACAAAGATATCCAACATTATCCACTTAAGAAAATAGGTCAGATCAAATAGGATATTCTAGAGTCAGTAGAGTAGCAAATTCAAATAACATCATCTACAGTGGTCATTTATTAGAGAATGATTGCTAAACAATACATCTCAAAATAGGAAGAATCAAAGCATGAGGGTACTACTTCCACAACAGTGGGGCCAACTTCATCTCAAGAAAACATTGACATAGGGAGCATGAAAAATATTTATGATGAAACCAGTGCTAATGCTACAACTAGCCACATCACGAATCTTCATCCACCCATCACCCCATCCACAAATTTGGACCAACATCAAAAGAAATAATTTAATCAAAGCACAAAGAACGTTATCAAAGAAAAAGAAGTTGGGAAGAATAATGGACAAATAAAATACACACAGATACAAAAAAAATACAAAAATAGATTATCCTTATCAAACTCCATCAGTCAAAGAAACTATGGGACAAAATAAAAAAGGGAAATTTATCCATCAAAGACGTCCACAAAAGAAAAAGAAGGCTTCCCAAGCAACGTACAAAGTATATCAAGCAATTGGTCCTAATTCCATGCACACTTTCGTATCCAAGTTTGGAGAGTCAAAGGTTCCAAACTATCAACCAATCCATCTCCTATTGCTAAACACACAACGCCATCCACTCCTTCATGAATAATATCTAATTCTCAAATTGACCATGTATTGGCAGCCACCGCCATCATAAGGACTCAGAAGGAATTCTATTATGATGTGCACACAAAGATAAAGTTAACTCTAGTATCAACAGAGTATATCAAGAATCTAAAAACTTGTATTCAAGTGCACATATCTTGGAAAAGAAACTTCTTCAAGCAGGATATCGATGGAACATTATGGAAAAAGCATCTACATTGACACCACTAGGTGGTTCAGTGAGAACTTAAAATACTTCATAAAAAAATCAAAAAATCAAAAAATCATGAAAATAGTAAAGATAAAAAATTTCCTCCACTGAAAACCACTATGGTGGCACTTTAGATAGGTACCATGATGAAAACCTAGAAAATAGGTGTCATGTGTAGACTCCAGCATCTGCATGCACTAATTTAGGTGAAAGCATATTATCTCATCTATAATAAATCTAATATTCCACTAATATTATCCATAATAAATCCATTCATCCATGAACCATTTATCCAACCCATTACCATCTATCTATATTATCTTGATCTCAATAAAAGTTTGGTGTACACTTTACACTTGCTTATGGTAAACATCTTGACATGGGTCATTGTCATTTATCCTATCCTACCTAGCATTATCTGAGCCAAAAAAGCTTTATCCAAATAAGCATTCATTGTTTGAACACCTTGTCTTATCACAACATAATCCATATCCATCCATCCATACATCTATCCAAGCATCCACCCATGGAATTTCATACATTGCTAGACATTTGGGGGAGATATTTACATCCTTTTTTTGGGAATAAGTATTGATCTATCTCTTCCAACATATGTGGTGATCTGAACATTAGCAAATGTGAAATCAAATTGGTCAAAGCATTTGAGAGCCAAAAAATCTAAATCACTAGCCCATGTCACATTTTGATGAGAAGATGTTCCTTATCAAGCTTTTTCTTTCATTGAACATCAATCCAAACAATCAATATCAGCCACATCTAATTTTCATTTCAGCATCACAAGAAGTAATTTAAACAAATTTTGTTCCAAACCAAGCTTCAAAAACTTTATCAATCAAATCCAACCAATCCATCATCATCTTGGGATACCCTTCCCCATCCTCATGTTGCTTAACATTATCCTTGCATTGTTGTGTATCCTCAACAATGTTATCATCATCAATCGATCAATTAGATCAATTAACCCTATCTTGGTTTTCAACAAAATCCCCCAAAAAAACACCGATATCATCAAACATATCCATATCTAAATCATTAAAATCAGGCAAAAATCCAAAAATATTCAAATTATATCAAAATCCCAAAACAAGTCAAAAAGTAAAAAAACATGGAATTTGAATTGCATTGTCTCTGAGCTTAAACATAGGCAAGCCCATCATTAATGATCCCTTGAGACACCAAAACACAAAAAACATTTAAATAACCTAAAAATTCAAAATAACAGCCTCATAACATTTCAAAAACATCAAAAACATCCAAATATTTGAAAAAATCCATCCATCTCATTTCGCTTCACCCACGATAATCAATCATCCATAATAAATCAATCATCACCTTCATCCTTTGGCAATACAAATAGAAACAACCACAACAATTAGTAAAAGAAAAATTCAAATGCAAAATCAAACTCTTGATCATTCTCAAACATTTCAATCAACCTTATATCAACGACCTTTCAAACAATCTATCAGCTTGCCACCATCCACTAACATGTCCTAGGATGTATCCTTCCTACAATGTAAATTATCTTTGGCAATCACTTTGGATATTTATCCTAAGCAAAACACATCCATTTGGCTAGAGGTATGAAGAACATTGACTTGTTTGTGTACTTAATCTTTTCTTTTGATTTATCTTATTGCACTCATTCCAATGACCTCTCGATGACATCTAATCAAAATGATTTAGAGAGAAAGGAATGGGGAATTGATCATAATCTTTCATTTGCCATGCTTGTTGGATATTCTTGTAATATAACCTTGGTTATGCTAACTTTTTTTGGTTTGTAGGGCAGATGTTTTGGATGTCTTGTTGACTATTATATTGTTAGATTTTTCCTTTCTACGTTTTGGTTTGAGATTTTTGAAATGTATTAAGTACATCCTAATAAGGTTTCGTATGTCAGGTGTGAAAAAGAATACTCCTATCTATTTGTTGATTCAAAGTCCATCTCACTAGATACAACACCATTGTGGTTGTTTATGCCTTGGTGCATCATATCTATGTGTGTTATCAAACATAAGGAAAGTTGTGCTCTTTACATCACCAATCCCTAGATAAGAAATACATCATCATCACTCATCATCATATCTAATAAAGTCTTGATGACTCATAGACTTGTACTTTTGCATCTTCTCATAATCAAGGGTTGATCCCTCCCATTCTTCTCTTCTCTTTCATGCTAACATGGTCTCATGACATTCACAAAGACATCAATGCATCCATCATGGATTCACAAATCGTCTGCATCATGCATAATCATGGCATATCACCATAATAGGAAATATCATCCATCCCACATGCATTGCACCTTAATTTAAGTTGTTTAGGATAATATATATTTTTTATTCGAAGCATCTTATAACCATCTCATTCGCCCCATCTTGAACCTCTTTGTAATGATCTCGACTTAAAATAAAAAAATTTGCTCAATCTCTCAAGGGAGTAGTGTACCAACGCACTTCTTTCCACTGGGACAATAGTGGAGCATCTAAAAAAATCAAGAAATTTTTGAAATTTGATCTTGGCAACATCAGTCTTTCAACCAACACAAGTGGTATGTTGCTTCAAAGATTGGAAAAATGTAGGCATGCAAATGGGCCTAACTAACATTATGCACCTAATTTTGTCCAATTAATAATCAATTCTTTTATTAATCAAATAAAGTAATTTATTAGATTAATTCAACAATGTTCATCATGTTGATTTAAATAAATTAATCAAATCCCTAAAGTCCTTGCATTTGATTTAATAAACCAAATTATTTAAATCAAATTTCAAATCCCCTAATTCCTCCAAGTTAATTAATTCTATATTAATTAACTCCTAATACAAATTACCCATTCTCTAGCTTTTGACTCAACCTTGGTCAAACCCAACCTGTGATTAACTAACCCACTTGCACATGAAAATAAATTCTTTTAATTAACTAATTACCCTATTTTCCCTCACAAAAGCATATGCTTTGGGAATATTCCTCCAATAACTCCATTTATTTGAATTTCTTACCCAAATATTAATGCCTCTTACCATATCCATTAATCTCTCTTACATCCTCACCCACATCCTCTTGCACTCTCAACCATATGCATTTATTCCTTTTACATCCTCTTTACTCACACATTTCCAAAAATGTGCTCCAACTTCATCCTGTAGCCTTGTGACAAGTGTCACATTGCTGTTGTCTCTCCTTTAGTCCTGCATTCCTCCAATCTCTTCATTATTCAACCCTTCAACCCTATTTATAGAGGGTTTCTCTATAAAGAAAGGATCCACAATCATGCACAATCTCAATCATTTTCACTTTATCACTCATCATCTTTGCATCTTCATCACATTGGAAGCTTATCAAGAGGGTAGGAAAGGGAATCCTTTCCACATCAAAGGAGCACCAGTCCCACTATGGGATAGGGTATGAACACGCTTGTATATGCTTACATTTATCTACTTCAAATTTTTTTTCCTTGTTTGCATATGCACCATGTTTAGGTATCTCATAGGAGCACTTTATTTGCTTGGTTTAAACTGACTCATGCTAATGTTTGTTAAGGTTTAAGCATTTTGTATATTTGTGCTCACAAGCCTATTAAAAACCTTGTCAAGCCTTTCCACTTTTTCTTGCAGAGCCATAAATAGGGACTTGTAATACTGAAGAGACCTATTATCTAGTTCGCTTTCATACTCAAGGTTAGCCATGGTTTGAATGTTAAATTCCTCATTCTCTTTATCATTTTATTGATCTCCTTCTTCATCCTCTTCCTCTAAGTCATTTACTTTCTCCTCACCAGAGCCCTCCTCATTATCATTTTCTTCACTACTAATTGATTCCTCTCTAGGGCCCTCCCTGAGGTCCACCTCAAACTCCTTCCTACTTATATTTAAGGGATCCTCCTCATCCAAGAATCTATCATCTAGTTTTTCAAAGCTATGCTTTTCCCCTTTCGCACATTGTCGTGCCAATATAGCTGACCTTCTTTCCCCTTTCTTGCTAGTGGAATCATTTACTTTTCCCTCATCTCCTTCATCCTGGATTACATTTTATAATTATTTTTTTAGTTTTTGGTTCAATACTATCAAGAAAATTTTGTTTGAAGCTAGAGAGGTTTTCTATAACTTTATTTCCTTTAGCTTCCAAATTAATAAGGTCCTGTTTGGTTAACAATCCTTTGGAGATAGACTTTTTAGGTAGGGTATTATTTAAGTTTTAGAGAAGGGTAGATTGTGTCTTATCCTTTAAGGGTCCAAGTCAAGGTATACACATGGGATGGTTAACATTCAAATGATCAACAATCAAGGTGAAGGCTTCAATCTATTTCTTGGAAGTGCTATGATTAGGGTGGGGACCAAGTCGATTATTTTGAGCTTCAACATTTTGTGGGTCATCCACATTAGAGGTTCGAAGTAGAGGTGTGAGAAAAGACACATAATTATATAACCTTTAAATTAGGCATTGGTGGAGGGAAGGAAAAGCCCCTTTTCCCTTACATTCTTAAGTAGAAAAATATATATATTCATTATTTCCTTCCTCTTTATGTGATTAAGAAAAGGGAAATGGTGCCAATGAATAGTAGTATACCTTCCTTCTAGAGTGAACTACTTCATTATATGCATGCTAACCACTCCATAAGGTATCTAGAGAATTTCACAATTTGTAAACAACCTCCATAAACTTAAAAATTAACAATTTACATATATTACATATAATTATGCATAAGAAAAATTACACGTGTCCAATATTAATGAAAGGAGACAAAAATTATATTAAATAGATAAGAAATTCTGAGTAGAAATCAGTTCTCTTGGCAACATACAACATGTGAATTTGATCAGGCTTTGAGGGTTTTGTGTAGAAGGATCTAGATGCTTACTGATATAAGATTACATGCCCAATGGCTCTCTAAATTCCTTACTGTAGACATGCAAAATTAACATTGTGCATTCAATTGGGATTATTCATTAGGTCCATTCATCAATTGATCAGATTCACCTTCATTCATTTATCAGGTAATTTCGTTAATTCCCATCTCCTAAGGTCATTCATTCAAAATTAAATAAAACATTATCATCAACCTTTTAATCAAATAAATCAAACATCATCCCTTTAATTAAATAAATCAAACATTTATTTAATTGAATCCAATCCATACTTCATCCTTTTTTGAATTAAATAAATCAAGTATTTAAGTCCTAAAAGGTCAAATCAGCCTAATCATCATTAATTTAATCTAACCATGATTAAAAGCTAATCTTACCCATTTGCATTCTCTAGATATCTCCACTTGCACAAATAAATAAATAAATAGTCCTAAGGTTATGCATTTAAATAAATTGAAGGCTCACATCATCCTTTAATTAAATACAGCAAACTTTATTTAATTAAAATCTCAAAGATCATATTACATCATTTTATGATTTAAATAAATCAAATATCCAAGTCCTAAAAGTCAAACTAACCTAATCATCATTAATTTAATCTAACCATGATTAAATACTAATCTTACCCACTTGCATTCTCTAGATTTAGCCACTTGCACAAATAAATCAATTTATTGATTTATTAAAACTCTCATTTTCACTCAACATGGCCCTCAAGTTTGAAAAGCATGACAAGTTGATTTGTTCCTCTAACATTGCATTTATTGCTCATTTTCTTGTCCCCCTCTCAAAATTTATGGCACAAATTTGAATTCAAATTCTCCCTCTCTTGGGCACATTTCCCAAATCTTGCACATGCATCAACCACTCACTACTTGACAAGTGTCTTCCTCTCATTTGTCCAATCTTAGTCCCACATTGGTCCCTCTTCAACACTTAGCATTTGAAAATCCTTAAATAGAAGCTTCAACTTTGAGAAAATCCTCCACAACTCCACAATCTTTATGCAAAGTCATTCTCTTCACATGGAGAACTAATTTTGTCCATTGCATCCTCATTACCAAGCTTATCAAGGATTGGGAAAGGGCTTCTTTCCACATCAAAGAAGCACCAATCCACTATGGGATAGATATGTATCTTCTTTCTTTCATGCTTTCAATTTAGTTTGATTTGCTATCATGTTTAGGAAACATTTTGTATTATTTCATAGGAGTATTTAGCAAATTTGTATGCACTTACCTTCTTTATGGAGTTTAGGATGTTTAAAAGCTAATCTTACCCACTTGCATTCTCTAGATATCTCCACTTGCATAAATAAATCAATTTATTGATTTATTAAAACCCTCATTTTCACTCAACATGACAGTTTGATTTGTCCCTCCAACATAGCATTTATTGCTCTTTTTCTTGTCCCCCTCTCTAAATTTATTGCCAAATTTAAATTCAAATTTTCCCTCTCATGGGAACACTTCCAAAATCTTGCACATCCATTGGCCTATCACCATTTGACAAGTGTCCTCTTCTCATTGGTGGATTTTTAGTCCCACATTCACCCATTTGGACAATCTCTCATCAAGAAAATCTATAAAAGAAGGCCTTAATCATCATTCATCCATCCACATCTTTTATGGAAGGTTACTCTCTTGATTTGAGAACTCATCTTGCTCCTCATCTCCATTGCATTTACATCATCTTGAGCTTTGATCAAGGATTGGGAAAGGGTCACTTGCACATGTGACACCAATCCACTATGGAATAGGTACCAAAGCAAGCAAAGGTACAAAGGTGAAAGTCAAGCGAAGAAAAAAAAGCAAGATTGGAGTTAAGGAATTGGGCATCGAACATGAGATCCACAAAGCATTTTTTAATGCTTGGAGCTTTCGTTTTACACTTTAATTCATTGTTTTAGATTAACTCACTTGTTTTTGGGTTTTAAAAATGAACAAAAGCTTTCAATTTTCAAAGGGCTTAAAATGAATCTTAGGACAAACTCACTAGATTTTGTTTGAGGTTAAGAATTGAACAATCAAAACTCACACTTCATCTTGGTGCTTAAAACGAACTCACAATTTCTTTGGAAGGATAAAATGAATGTGTGTTTGCTTTGTTTTGTGGTTACTTAAACTAAAGTCATTGAAAAGGACATATGCGCTTCTCTCGCGCTTCCAAGCGATCTTGAGAATCAAAAGGCCTTTCTAGTGATTTTGGCGTAAGATAAAGTGATCACCTCCACACTTTGATTTGGGCTTAAAATTGAACAACATATTGTGTGAGTGTGATTAAACATATGGCATGTGTTCTCCCTTTGTTTCTAAATAAAGGTTGATCGAACTATGAGTGTGTTTTTTCGCTATTGCTTATCCTAGAGGGCCTGCCTTGGGGAAAAAGTACTCACCCAAGGGAATGACTCAACTGGTAACACTCTAAAGCTAAGAGTATTTCCAGTCGGGATATAAATGTGAATATTGGAAGAAACACCAATATCATGCAGTTGATTCTGACAAGATGGATCCGAAAAGGGACTCTTGCCGTATGGGTCAATCTCCATGAATGGAAAGTCCGAACTAGAACCCTTGTTTGTAGTGGCCTATTGATCCATTGAGCAAGTTTATCAAAGTGGTGCATTGGAACTTAGATTCAAAGAAGTTACTTGCCATGTCCGATCTTGGTTTAAATATAGAGGTTAAGACTTCATTCTTATCATACCTATATATTTCTTCCTTGGTTCCATGTAAAATCATCTCTTCTATGAAGGGCATGAGGCAAGCCCACTAAGAAAAACGTACCAATTGAGCTAGGGTGTTACATTGCTTGAAAAGACAATGTTGTATTCGAAAACATTTGCAAACAAACACTTAACAATATCATTCAAATTTCAAACCCTTTTGGAGACAAATGCCATTGATGCAATCCATATGTTATTTCTTTCCCTTGGGATTCACATCCTTAGAGGTTTCTAAACATTGGATTATATCTCAATTTGTCTCCTTAAGTAAACAATAGGAAACCCTTGCCTTAAGTTCATTAAATTTCCACATAACATATCTTGTGGAGTTTGAAGAAATTAAGACATTGGACATCTTAGTTTGAAAACTTAATCAAAGAAGTGTCTTTGGTAAAATAAATCCATTAAGCAAAGCTAAGAAAAATGAATATTCATGTGTGATTGGAGACTCACAAATCCCAAATCAAAAATCATTGGAAATCCGAAAATGAATGTTCAAATGAAATCATTTCTTAGTTACAAAGGTCTTTAGGAAGCATTTGCATGCTCTTCAATACCTAGGTCTAGGAAAACAAAGTGTATTTTTAGGTTCACCTAAGGGTCAAAACAAATCAAGCCTCTTTCATCCATCTTTCAAAACATCAAATCCATCTCACAAATCATCTTTTGGAAAATCTTGAAATCATCCTTGATACTAGGCTTTGTGGCAAAAAAATTAAAATCATCCAAAAACATTGTGACCAAGTCCTTGAAAGCATTTATCAAAAAAAAATTGGCTAGGAATGTGTAAATACATCCTTTTGCATATCATTAGTCAAAGTTATCCAAATCATCTTGCCTAGCTTAGTATATGTAGATGAATCCTTCTCCATATGCTTAGAAAAAGATATCATCTTGTTTGAATAGGTGTGGGTAGATGCATCCTTCTCCTCACACATGTTCAAATAGTCATCCTTTGAACAAATCCATCCCTTACATCATTATCAAACATCTTAGGGTCCTTTTGTTCAAAATCCGAAACAAAATCAAAATAAAAGTCAAGGAAAAAATTCCAAAATCCAAAATCCAATCAAATACAAGTCCTAAAGCCTAGTGTCTCATTCAAGATTTATCAAAAGCCAAAAAATTCATATCATTCATCATCATATCATCACCTGTGATCCTTAAAAATCATCCTAAAACTTTCACTTTGGGACATAAAATAGAGATTAATCCAAAGAATCAAGAGATTCATCTCCCATATTCTCAAAGATTAATCCCCGTTTTATGGTTCTAACTAGATCTCAATACAAGAAGAGTATGGAAGCCAATAAAGAAACACCCACTTCAAGTGATCCTAGCCAAACCACTCCTGAAATGAATCCCATTGGGGATGGAAATCTCACAATTACCCTTCCAACATCATCACAAAACCCACAAGAGGGAACCCATGGAGAGGATCTTACCTTTGGAATGTATCATGAAGAAATAGCTTAAATGCTCCAAAATCTGGACAACCATAGAATCATCAACATCATGATGAGACTTAACCCTTCGTTGTACATGCTCGAACTAGCAAAACAAGGGGCTAAGTTGCCTTCGGATTTTGATGTGAGCACTATAGTAGAGACATCTTTTCCACCAATCTCATCCACCATCCCCATTTCATCTACACCCCCATCTCAAAATATCACAGAGAATATCCCGCAAATCACAACATCATTTGCTCCAACCGAAGCCAACGTTAGCAAGGGAAACACATTTCTCAATGCTCTTCAATCACATCCCCTTGTTAATAATCAAAGCTTGGATGCAAACACCACATTGGAACAAAACATCCCCCAAAATCCGTTGCACAAAAATGTTCCTCTCACCTTACACTATGACCCATCATCAACATTTTTCCATGGAGCACCACAAACACCTCTTCTCACAAACTCACAAGAAGAGGGAGATATGTTCGAACCAGGGGGCATATTTGACACCACACAACAACTAACACCCCTTACATTTCCACCTATCCCACCATTGCCATTATCATCCACACCACTCCTTGGTTTGGGGTTTCCTCCCCTACCAAGTATCAATCAAACCGCTATCCCAACCATCAATCAAAGCATCACACCAAATGCTCAAAATTTATTGTTGTTATCACAACAACAAATGAAAAATACACAAGCAATGGCAACACCATCAAACACACCCTTAACATCACAAAGCATGGTCTTACAAGGACCAATCACATCAATACCATTATCCAACATGCAAAATATCAACACAACACCATCATCTACCACCATTCCACCTCCACCACCACCAACGTTCACTACATCAAACCAATTCGACGCAGAATTACAAGCCACTTTTCAAAGAGGATACCAACAAGTGTAGAAACAAAAAGCCGTTGAACAAGCCGCTCAAGCTGCGCAAGCTGCCAAAGCTGCACAAGCCACATTACAAGCGCAACAAGCACAATAAGCCCAAACTTTATTGCAACAGCAACAACAACAAGCTGCCCAAGCTGCACAAGCATTACAAGCACAAAGAGTCGCTCAAGCACAAATTTTATTACAACAACAATCCACAGAAGCACAAGTAGCACAAGCGCAAGCCCAAGCTCAAGCGCAATCTCAATATCAAGAAACAAGCACAAGCACAAGCACAACTTCTTGCACAAGCAGTGCAATTGCAAGCATATCAGCAAGCATTAAAGCAATGCTAAGAGCAACAAGAAGCAATAGAATTGGAAGCCTAACAACAAGCATTATGGGAACAACAATAAGCACAACAACAAGCATTGTTAGAGCAACAACAAGCGCAACAACAAGCACAAATCCTAGTGCAACAACAACATGATCAACAACAGGCATCGTTCATACAAAAGCAAGAAGAAGCCTACTTCACTTGACAGAACATGCAGATACCATTGAACAACGCACCAACCAACCCATCCATCCAACCAACAATTCAAACACCCCAAAACACTTTCATCCCACCCCCTGATCCCCATAATGATGTGATGACACAACTCAGGTTGCTCTCGCAACAAGTACTCGACCTTCAATCGGGGCAGACAACCAAAACGCAAAGCAACTTGTGTCCCTATCCATTTGATAGGATCCTAGACATAAAACCATTCCCTAAGGGATTTGAAATCCTCAAATTTGACAAGTATTGAGGGATGGGAAACCCTGAAGATCACATTAGGGAATTCTAGGTTCATTGTATGGAGGTCGCATATGATGATACTTATCTGATGCGGCTATTCCCTAGGAGCTTGGCAGGTCCTACTATAGAATGGTTTTCTCGCTTACCTTTAGGCATTAGAACATTCCATGAAATCAGAGATGAATTCATCAGGAACTATGCATGTAACATCGCAATGGATGTAAGTCTCAAAGAATTATACACTCTAAAACAAGGAAAGAATGAATCTTTTGCGTCATTCCTTCAATGATGGCAATCTAAGGCCAATCAAAGCAAGTGGACCATGCCAGAAGAACAACAAGTCTACACGATCATAACCAACCTTGAAAGCCATCTGTCATTTCATCTCAAGGTTCAAGGAATCACCACATATGAGCAATTAATCTCCAACACACTTAGCATTGAAAGAGCCCTTGTGACCCAACCCGCCGAATCAACGTCATATCACGAACCACAAAACAACCGCCCATCATCTAATTATAATGATAAACCTTGTACATGGGTGAGAAACACGAACATCACTAATGATGGCATCGTTGATGCCAAGGTGGTCATTAGTGGTCCATGCCAAAATACACCCGCACCGCAAATCCAACCACAATTCCAAAACACTCATCACACAACATACCAACCCAATAATCCCACCATCAATAACCTCAATGACCAAAGAGGACCACCCCAATGTAAAAATTATCCAAAACATAAATACACCATTTTGGGGGAACCATTGGAGGACATAATGAAAAAGTTGATTGCCGAAAAACTCATCCAGCCTCCTACATTCAAAAATTACAAAGGACCCAATGTCAAACCCCCTTGGTACAATGAGAATCAACTTTGCAAATTTCACAAAATAAAAGGTCACACCACAAACAATTGCATGAGACTCAAAAACATCATCCAAGATCTCATTGACAAGAAAATCATAAACATGGAACAACCTACGGGAAATCAAGACCTTAAAATCTACACGAATCCAATGTCGAATCATGGAAACAAACGAAATAGAGGTGATAAAGGGAAAGGTAATGTAAATCATGTCTATGAATCTGTTGTTGCCTTGCTAAATGAAGACTACATGATCATCACTATCAAGGGCGCCCATGTCGAAGATTGTGGAGTCACCACAAGAGGCGGTAAAGTCACCATTACAGGATCATCTCAACCAAATAGAGTCCCTATGTCAAGAGCCGTTCCGTATAGCTACAATGTTGTAGAACAACTCAAAAGAACACCAGCACACATCTCCATCATGGAGTTGTTAAGAATCTCATCAGCACATAAAAAGATCCTTGAGGAAGCATTAGCCTCATCCACTGTCCACGCAGATCTCGATGTGGAGCAATTCCAAGCTATGGTCGCAGATATCATAACACCTAATCTCCTTACATTTTCCGACCAAGATTTCCCTACCCAACCATCTCATAACCATGCACTTCACTTGGAATCCATTGTAAACAAAAGAAAAATCAAAAGGGTCTTGGTGGATGGAGGTGCAGGTTTGAACATATGTTCTCTTAGCCTCATCAAACAGTTGAAAATATCAAAAGATTCCACTGACAAAGGAAAGGGCATCACGATAAGAGCATATGATGACCAATAATGAGTGTCTCAGGGCACAATTAAGCTCCCTATCCAAGTAGGGCCAACACTTATGGAAACCACATGTCAGGTCTTGGACCTCGAATTGCCATACAATATCCTCCTGGGATGCCCATGGATTCATGTGATGAAAGCCATAGCATCAACCTTCCATCAATGTGTGAAATTCACACATAATGGACAAGAGGTTACCATCCATGGAGATCCTGAGTCATTTTCATATTGCAAGAATCTTGAAGCCAAGTATTACAAAATTCCCCAAGTGCCAAAAAATGATGAGGGACCATCCACACAATACATCAATCCCACCACTCTTGCGTCCACTTCTGCGACAAAGACACCTACCATTCCCACCATATTTGACATCAAGCTTATCATCCAGGAGGACAGTTGTGGAAGTTACAAGCTCCCTAACAATGCTTTTGTGATAGGAGAGTTACCACAATCTCCTAGATCACAAGGATGCCCACAAGAAAATCAAGCTTCCACATCACAAACGTATCTTGAGGATTATCCCGAATTCACAAGATGTGGAGACCTTGGTCATGAGGTCATTGAAGTATATCCATCTCACATGTTGTATCAAGATGAAAGACCATTAGCTAATTTACCAATGGACGAAAGAAGCAAAGGCCTATACATGATGCTTGCAATGGGCTATGACCGAAATCAAAGACTAGGACAAAATGACAATGGGCTCATAATACCTATCACGCCAGAGATGCGACCAATAACAAATCTTGGTCTTGGATGTGCCACTACAAGAATAACCATACGTGGCCGAAGTCCTCCGATTAGAGCCACTAATGTTTCTCCTCAGCCAGTACTAGTACAAGTACACTCACCAATAGTCACAGGTAGGGACACAGATAATTTTATAACTGAGCCCTATATTAGTAGTGATGACAAAGATACCTCATCCAATCTACCTAGGTTATTCGAAGATACCACCCTGTGTATGATTAGCATCCTCTCCTTCAAAATCGATCATTTAAATCATGAGATCCATTTAGTCTACCCCTAGCTGATCGACTATGACCAACAAGGACCACCAGTTCTCAATACATTTGAAAATGATGAAGCACTCTTAGAATTCATGGGATTGAGTGATAACATTCCAGATGGAGATCACAAGGTAGGATTTATAATGGAGTTGGACACACATGCCTATTACAAGGAAACAATTGAATCTTTTAGTTGCAAAAGTGAGAAACTAAGAGTCATATCCAAGTCCTTGAGTGAAAACCACACTATGGCACTCTCTGACAAGAAAATAGTAAAAAGAAAGGACGTATCCAATGGTGAAAACCTCTCTGAGGTGCTTGAGGATGAAGGATTCAATCTTCCCCTAAGAGCTATTCATCAAGAGAAGTCAACAATCTTGGTCAAAAAATGCAACCCAATCAACCTAGGAATAGAGGAGACCCCACATATTACATTTTATGCAGAATCGCTATTATCAGAAGAGCAAGAACTCCTAGCAGCATTCCTAAAGGAAAGACAAATAAACTTCGCATGGAGTTGTGCTGATATGCCAGGGCTTGATCCAAAGACTGTTGTCCACCAGTTAGCAGTGTATCCAAATGCAAAACCTGTCAGACAAAAGCTTCAAAAAATGCATCCTAAAATCGCTTTGTTAGTCAAAATGGAGTTCAAAAAATTGTTAGATGTAGGATTCATACAACCAATTAATTATCCATAATGGGTGTCAAATTTGGTACCTATTTGAAAACCTGACATAGCCATTAGAATCTATACGGACTTCAGAGATTTGAACAAGGCATGTACCAAGGATGATTTCCTGCTTCCCAACATCGACATGATAGTAGACATGATAGTAGGACATGAGATGCTATCACTAATGGATGAATTTTTAGGATACAACCAAATCATGATAGCAAAAGAAGATCAACACAAGATGGCTTTCACTTTCCCATGGGGGACCTACTGCTGGAACATGATGCCATTCAGACTAAAGAACATAGGAGAAACCTATCAAAGGGCCATGACACTAATATTCCATGATATGATTCACAAAACAGTCGAAGACTATGTTGACGACATCCTAGCAAAGTCAAGAAAAAGACAAGATCATATAGAAACCCTAAGTGCTATCGTTGACAAATTGGAGGAATACAAAGTCAAACTAAATCCCAAGAAGTGCATCTTCGATGTATAATCAGGTAAACTACTAGGATACATAGTCTCCATGAGGGGTATTGAGGTGGATCCAGAAAAGGTGAAAGCAATCCTTGAGATGGAAGCACCAAGGACATTAAAACAATTGAGAGGCCTTCAAGGTCGACTTCAATCCATCTGGTGATTCATAGCACAACTAGTAGACAAGCAGAATCCATATTCTCACCTACTCCATAAGGGGGTAGCATACAAATGGGATACAAAGTGTGAAGAGGCATTTAAAAAAATCAAGGAATATCTACTGACACATGTAGTGTTAATGCCACCTATCCCAAAGAATCCATTGATCTTATATGTGTCAGTAATAGCAACAACCCTTGGAGCTCTCCTAGCTCAGCATGATGAAAATGGAACGGAGAGGGCCATCTATTATATCAACAGGACAATGGTCAATCATGAACTAAATTACTCATTTATCGAGAAAGCTTGCCTCATCATAGTGTTTGCATACCAAAAATTTAGACATTACATGTTGGCACACAAGATAAAGCTCATTGCAAAAATTGATCCCCTCAAGTATCTCCTATCAAAGGAAATGCTCACAGGCAGAATGGCAAAGTGGGTAATGATATTGTCAGAGTATGACATTGAGTATGTTGAGCGAAAAGCCATTAAAGGTCAAGTTATTGTAGATCAACTGGCAGAGGCACCTATTTATGCAGAGAATCCTCTTGTATCTAAATTTCTAAAGGAATCCATTTTTAACCTCAACATAGTGGACCACTGGAAACTATACTTCGATGGTTCATACACGCAACATGGATCAGGAGCTGGTGTCTTCTTCATCACTCCATAAGGGGATTGCATACTGAAGTCATACAAATTGGCATTTCCTTGCACAAACAACATCACGAAATACAAGGCTTTGACTATAGGTCTCAAGATAGTAGTGCAATGGAATATCATAGCTCTCAAGGTATATGGAGACTCTTAGTTGATCATAAATTAGGTCAATAATGAATATCAGACAAAGGATGACAAGCTAACCCCATACAAAAAATTGGTGGAAACTTTAAAGGAATCCTTCATCAACATAACATTTGAGCAGATTCCAAGAACCAACAACATAGCTGCTGACGCCATGTCTACAATTGGGTCTCTAGTAGACATCCCTCACAACATACCGAAATATGAATTTCTGATCGAGCAGCTTCTTGTTCCCACATTCGAGGTACCAGAATCGAAATATGTGTGTCAAATCGTTGGTCCTGGCGATCCTTGGTATCACAACATCTATACATATCTTCGCATAGGAGTCATACCCACTAACCTACCATCAAGCCTAAAATGAACCTTTATCAAAAAGGCATCCAGATTTGTCATCCTAGGTGATACCTTATACCATAGAAGCATAGAAGGTACCTTGCTACGCTGTATAAATGCTGAGGAGGCATTAATCGCTCTAACCGAGGTTCATAATGGTATCTATGGCTCACACTCAAGTGGAATAACCATAGCCAAGAAACTGCTGAGGCTGGGGTATTATTGGCCCACAATGGAGCGAGAAGCACATGATCATGCTAAAAGGTGTTTACAATGTCAGCAGCATGGGGACCTCAATCATGCTCCAGCTCAAGAGCTTCACTCGATCATCACACCATGGCCCTTTTCACAGTGGGGACTCGATCTCATTGGGATAATCTCACCCACCTCATCCAATGGCCACAAATTCATTATAACTACAACTGAGTACTTCACAAAGTGGTTGGAAGCCATACCCATGATGTATATCACTGGGAAGCAAATCTCAAAATTCATCATGAACTATCTCATCTATCGTTACGGTGTCCCACAAACCATTATCTCAGATAATGGGACACCATTAAAGAATCATAATGTCTGTGACTTGTGCAAGAAATTCAAAAATCCAACATCACTTCTCCACCTCATACTATCCCCAAGGTAATGGCCAAGCAGAAGCCACGAACAAAACCATCCTCAAAATCCTCAAGAAAATAGTTAATGACGCAGGTCGTGACTGGCACTTGTAGCTTAATCCCGCCCTATGGGCTTATCGAACCAGCATCTACACACCCACTGGCGCCATCCCTTTCTCCTTGGTCTATGGATCAGAAGTCGTACTCCCCATTGAGATCAAGCTCCCATCCCTTAGAATATCATTGTAAAATCTCATCACTGATGAGGACTATCAAGTGTCAAGATTAAACGAGTTGGAGTTACTGGATGAGAGACGCATAGATGCTTTGAATCACTTGCAAGTCTATCAGAATAGACTCAAATAGAGTTACAAAGGCAAGTTTGAACCCAATTGGTTAGGGCCTTTCATCGTCACAGTAAGCTATAAATCAAGGGCATATCAGTTATCAACACCCGAAGGGGAACCTCTGCAAGAGCCAATAAATAGCTCCCATCTCAAATAGTTTTACATAGCCTAATTCTTTCAAGGTATAGAACCAAAAAATCCAAAAAATTAGAAAATGTCCTTAAAAAATGGTTACTTTGGCAAAAACCTAGCAAAAAGGCGTCTTGGTAACAAACAAAAAAATCAAAAAAGAAAAAAATCCAAAAAAAACATAAAAAGGATCAAAAAATCGTCCTCTAGTGAAAACCACTTTGGTGGTACTTTGGGCAAGCACCTTGGTGAAAACTTGGCAAACAGGCGCCTTGTGTAAATAAGCACTTTCCATCCACCAGGACCTTTAGGGCTTGTTCATCATTATCCCTCCATTTTTCTTTCATCATCCATCACATTCAAGCCTCCATCCATCACACATCCACTCACATTCGCACCATAGCTTGGTCCTGCATTCGTATCATGATCCCTCCTAGTACTACTCAGCCCATCCTCAAGGACAACTTGTCTTGCCTTTATTGGAGTAGTCTATTACATCACATTGGGGGCACATTCTCATCGGATCAGATTCGTGTATAGTCTTAAAGTCCTCAAAACATCAGAAAATTAGAAAATCCAAAAACATCAAAACATCAGAAAATCCAAAAACATCAAAACATCAGAAAATCCAAAAACATTCAAAACATATCAAAATCCAAAAACAGGTCAAAAAGTCATTCAAAAAAAAACCAAAAACAAGGTCGTCTTGTCAAACTATGTCATCTCTGAGCTTGAACGTAGGCAAGGTTGATCTTTGATCATCCCTCGAGACATTTAGGTCAATCCTATGGGAGTTCGTCATAATAAACTGACATCTCATCATGTATATTGCCATATGTAAATTAGTCGAGTCGTCAGTCGAACTATGTGGTCTCTACGTTTATAACGTAGGCAAGGCTAATATGTCGATCAGCCCCCGAGACCCCTAAGATAGGTCTTTAGGTTAGTATCTTGGTCAAAATCTTAGAAAATCCCAAAAACATTGGAAAACCGAAAATCAAAACATTTGTAAAACCTCAAAAAATACCAAAAACAACCTCAAAACATTGCAAAACATCAAAAAATCCAAATATTTGAAAAAATCCATATGCCTCATCTCGCTTGCACCCATAATAAACACCATTCATAATAAACTGATTGTCATCCTCAACCTTTGGTGAAACAGTTAGAAACAAGTCTAGTAGGTTAAAAGTAAATCTCAAAAGTGTCACATCTCAAGTCTTAGTCAGTACGCAAACAAGTTGGTCAAGTCTTTGTGTCGATAGTCCATCATCCAAATAGTCCCATATCAATCATCTGATAACATCATGTCCTAGGATGAATCCTTCCTACAAGGGGCATTATTTATCAGAAAGAACACTTTGGATAAACGAAATGATGTGCCGCCATCCACTAACATGTCCTAGGATGTATCCTTTCTACAATGGGCATTATCTTTTGGCAATAAGTTTTGGTTCTTATCCTTAAAAACACATCCCCTTTTGGTTAGTGGTATTGAAGAACATCAACTTTTTTGTGTGCTTTATCTTTCTCTTTTGACTTATCTTATTGCGCTCATTCCAAGGACCTCTCGATGATATCCAAATGAAGGATTTAGAGAGATAGGAATGGGGCAATGATCATTATTCTTTTGTCTACTATGCTTATTGGACGTTCTTGTAAAATAACTTGGTGAATACTTTCTTTGTTAGATATGTATAGAGGATGTTTTGGATGGCTTGTTGAATATTGCATTGATTGGTTATACCTCTCCATGTTTTGGTCCGAGATGTTTGAAACTTCTAAAGTGCATCCTAGCAAGGTTTCTGTATGTCAGGTGTGAACAGGAATACTCCTATCTATTTGTCAAGTCAAAGTCCATCACACTAAGTACAACGCCATCCTAGTTCTTTATACCTTGATGCATCATACTTAGGTGTGTTATCAAACATAAAGTAAGTGACCCTTCGAAAACCCCAATCCTTGATAAGCAAATCATCCATCTATCATCATTTCTCATCATCATCTCTCATAATGTTGGCTTGTTGGATCCTCTTGTCATCATCTAATTTCTTCATTTTCTGCACTAACATCATAGCATGAATAGTTAATCATCATCACCATTATATCCATGATTCATCCATCATGCATCCATCATGCATTCATATCATCATCATAATATAGATTGTTAGTCTAAGAATCTGCATAAATCATACATTTGCATAATCATAGCATATCACATCATCAATCTCATCCATCTCATATCATATCATCATTTAAGTTGTTTAGGATAATATAGATTTGTTATTCTAAGCATCTTGAAATCATCTCATTTGCATCATCGTCCATAACCATCCATTTTGAACCTCTTTATCGCGAGATCGACCCTCAAATCGAATCTTTTCACTCGATCTCTCGAGGGGGAAATGTACCAGTGTACTTTCCGCTAGGGCATTTGAAAAATCAAGAGTTTTTTAATTTTGATCACGACAAGTTTATTCTTTGAACCAACGCAACAAGTACATTGCTTCAAAGAGGGGATAAATGTAGACATGCAAAATTAACATTGTGCATTCAATCAGGTTTATTCATTAGTTCCATTCATCAATTGATCAGATTCACCTTCATTCATTTATTAGGTAATTACATTAATTCCCATCTCCTAAGGTCATTCATTCAAAATTAAATAAAACATTATCATCAACCTTTTAATCAAATAAATCAAACATCATCCCTTTAATAAAATAAATCAAACATTTATTTAATTAAATCCAATCCATACTTCATCCTTTTTTGAATTAAATAAATCAAGTATTTAAGTCCTAAAAGGTCAAATCAGCCTAATCATCATTAATTTAATCTAACCATGATTAAAAGCTAATCTTACCCACTTGCATTCTCTAGATATCTCCACTTGCACACTTACTGTTCACTAGTAATTCCAAAAGTAAGCAGAAGGTACTCGACTGGAAGTCCTAATTCCATATTACTTTAGGCACTACATGAGGCTTAGCTTATCTCCATGAGGATTGCAAAGATTGCATCATTCACAGTGATCTAAAGCCCGAGAACATTCTTCTGGATGCTAAATTTTTAGTCAAGTTGGTAGACTTTGGGTTGGAAAAGGTTGTGGGTAGAGATTTCAGTCAAGTTCTAACCACAACAAGAGGAACACGAGGGTATTTGGCTCCAGAGTGGATCTTTGGTCTTCCCATAAGTCCCAAAGTCGATGTGTATAGTTTTGGCATGACGCTCTTGGAAATCATTTCCGACCGAAAAAATCTAGATTTAACCTTGCAAGATTCGAGTAAGTATTACTTTCCCCCATGGGCTACAACTCAAATTTATCAGGGGAAGAAGATTAATATTGTGGACGAAAGTATTGCAGCAGAGGCAGATATTGAAGAGGTGAGAAGAGCAGGTGTTGTAGGGTTGCTATGCATAGAAAGTGATGAGGAGATGAGGCCAAGCATGGAACAAGTGGTAAGGATGTTGGAGGGGAAGGTGGATCCTTAGTGTCCGCAGATGCCAAGCTATGTAGTAATAGACAACGAAGCAAACCAAAGAAACACTGATAGCGATAGCAATAACATTGTTGCTTGTTAGAATAGTATAAACAAGGAATGCATTTTAAAAAAGAAGCATGCTTGCTATGCTTGAATGTTAGTGTATAAGTTAGTATACCTACCTTAAATACATATATTTAATAGTTTTAAAATGTATTGTGTGTATTTTATTTAAAATATTATATTATTTTTATAGTTTTAAAGGTGAGTAAGCATTTATATAAGTTGAGGATTTGATTTAAAATATTATATTATTTTCATATTTTTGAATATACATATCTTTTTAGATTTATTCATATTAATTTCACCATTAATCTGGTTTTTAGAGTATATTAAGTTTTTATATATGATTTTTAAATGTTTGTTATAAATGAGAAAATTCATGACATTCAAATGGGTGAATAAGTTTCTCAAAACCTTTGACATTGTAATGACTTTGATATTTCTTTTTACAAAGTAGATGTCAATTTAGCTATTAATGTTGTTGTTTATGTTTGTAAATAGCATAAGAATTATTGTCTTATAGCCTATTATGTTGGTTCTATTCACTTTGAGCTATCTCTCACTACATGGTGATGGGCACTAAAAAACCCCAAGGTTATAAGCTTTTAGATTTTTGAAACTTGATTAAATATTTATTCTTGATTGAATTACAATAAGTGTGTGCACTCTTTAACAAATAATCCAATATTAGATCTAGTTTGTGTTATTTTTAGCATTATTCTATACAATGCTTGGATTCTTAAATGTAATTTTGTCGCTAAGAAAAACATAATGTTAAACATACTCTCAAAAATTTATGTGCTTTAAAAAATACATTATTTTGAGTCCATATGTTAAAGTTATGGCTTTGAAAAACTTGTCATTAAGGTCATTTAAATATAGAAATAATGTACAAGATGTGTTTTAATTTATATAAATAATGATAAAATTATTTTGATAAATAATAAAAGTGCTACAGTCATTCTCTACAACAATAGACAAACAAGCAGATCAAAGTGACATTGATTGTGATAGTAATGATAATGTTGCTTTTTAGAATAATGTAAATAGAGGACCAAACTTAGTGGGTGTTACTTTTGAGAAATTTTAAATGTATTTTACAGTAAGTTGTCATGAGTTTGATTTTAAAAATTAAGCTCTAAAATTTATGATAGCTAGTGGTCTTCTAAATTTCAATTAATGTTAAATAATATAGTCCAATTTTTCTAAGGAGACATTTCTTGTGATACTTTAAATTGTAATGGTATGTTCATCTTTCATATATAACTATAATTATAATTTGAAAACAAAATTATCCTATATATTGATCAATCAAAGACTATATACTATTAATAAAAAGTTATATTATTAAACTTCATTTCTTTGACAAGGTTGGGAATAAAAAAAAATTATGTCTAGCATTTGAAAATTTCTACATATTTGAGTCGAAGCCTACAATAATTTTCTCTATTTCATATCTAATTTTTCTTTTATATTTTGTTCTATACTATTCATTGTAAATCAAGACATTGTGAAGTGCATCTTGTTACCTACTAATATCAAACTTTAAATAAATATCAATTTGCAAAAAAAGAGATTGTACCGTAGAAAAATGGCCCCTTGTCATTTTCATGGCCTTTTAGGTCTTGTTTCATTGTATTTGATATATTTTGCTCTGATTTTATGTTGTGACATGGCTTGAACATGCATATTTAGGTACTAAAATTCAAATAACGACGTTTTGTGAAGGTTTTGTAAGACATTTCTACATTCTTCTAGACTCTATTTAATACAATTCACTTAAAAATCATCATTGTATTCATTATTAATTCCTATTTTGAAGTGTTGTAAAGTCCTGTAACAAGATTTCACACTTTTCTAGGCACAATTTCACTATTTATCCCTTTCTCATGCTTTATTTGACATCTTTATGCCCTCATATGTCTTAATTAAGTGTGATTTTGAATATTATCCTAACAAACAACATTAAATACAACATATTTCTAGGCACATATTTTCAAGTCCTAGGTGGGACCCATTCGCCATGGGTGGTGAATGAGTCCTCCTTGGCTCCAAATTCAAAAATTTTAAAATTTTCTTTCGGGTTTTTATTCAAAATCACTTGATGTTTCCCTGTGATAAGGTATGAATAGTTAACTAAGGCACAACTATGTATAAATATGTGATTTTCAGCTCATTTTACATCTCCTCATTCATTCAAGCATTCCATCTCACATCTCAAGTATTCAAGCAATATTTAAGCAATTTGGAGCATGCATTGACATTACTTCAGATTTGCATTATCAAGGGCTTGGTAAGTTGATAGGAATTTTATGTTATTATTTTATCATTCTCTTTTCTTTCATTGTTTCATTAAGGGTTTGATTACCAAAAGTGGGGTTTGATCAAGGAAAACCCCTATTTGTGAACCCTCAACCATTTTCCCCCTATTGCATGTGTGTTTCCAGACCTAGGTATGTAGATTTAACAAGCTTTTTGGTGTTGAAGATTGGTAAACAAGTCAACTAGGTGTTTCACGTCAAATCATTCATATTGCATGCTTGCGAAAGGTTTTTTGTCTATTTCTTGCATAATTAACTTCAACAACCTGACAATTAGTGATTTCTAGATCTGGTGATGTAGAGTTGTCTCCTGATTTTTTAGAAATTTGGGAGAGGACTGATTCACCACTAATGGAAAATGAGTCCCAACTTACGACTAAAAATCTAAATTTTGTCAGATTCTCGATCTTGATAGTCAGAAACTAGTTTCCAACACTTTTTCACCAGTACGAGGACTAATTCGTCACCCTGGGCGAATGAGTCCCACTGTGAAAATTCAATAATTTCAACCAGCATCCACAACATTCCAGATTCATCAAATATTGCCTAGGTGCACTCTGTTTCTGTCTATTTCTTTTTTTTGCATTCTTTCTTCATTTAGTTCATTGTTTGCATATCGCAATGTGTTTTCAAAAATAGTTTAAATCTTAGCCTGGCATTCAAATTCACTCATATAGATCACTCAATTGCATTTAATTTACTTCATTTAGTTTAGACAACATCACACATAACATAATTTGAATGAACCTAGCTAGCATTTTTGGCGCTACCTCTCTCCTTTTAGGTGAAAAACCCTAGAAGAGTTAGAGAAGTCCTAAAGAGAAAAATATCTACAGTTCATTTTGGTGAACCTTTATTTTAAACACTTTACATTTCTGATTTCATAAGCATCAGCATTCAATTAGGATATTATTTTATTTTTGCATTCTAGGACTTTTCCTATTGAATTAGTGAAAACTTCATTTAGATTTCATTTTTGCATTGCATCTCATTGAAAAAAACTAAAATTTTGCATTCTGCATCTTTGATTTCCTTCTGTAGAGCATTAAATTCATCTTCAAATTTCTGAAAAACACAAAGAAACATCATATTGCCCTGGGTGTATCAATCCCTCTGTAGTTTTTACACAACATTTCTACTATTTCTCTAGCATTTTCTTGCATTTCTATTTTCTATAGTTAGATCTCTATTATAGTGAGCAACATTTCTATTATTTGCATATTAGACATCTTAGATTACCTTGCATTTGCATTCACCTCTCCTTTGTCGTACTTGTATGAGTGTTTAGTGCCCCATTGATAACACTTTAGTGAGAAGAATTTCTAGACTCATGGCTTCCCATGATAGCAATTTCGTTGTGAGCCTTGGGATCTCACAAGATCCTACTCCTAGTGTGGACAATGGTGGATTAGGAAGTGACAATACCACTTCTATTCCTTCACCTTTCCATCCAATGAATGTTGAAACCCAAACAAATTCCCTCCTGCAAGAAAATGTCATTAATATTCATGAGGATTTTGCACATTTACAACAATATTTGTCACTTGAAAACATATCCTCCACTACCACACCTACCATTGACAATCTTCATTGTTTGATTGAAAGTGATGATGGCTTGCAAGTGATGAAGAGAATTGATGATATTTACAATAAACATGCCTCTTCTGATACTCAATCCGCAAACATTCTTGTAAGCCAAGGAGGACTTCAAGTTCCTCCCCCTTCAACTATAGCATCTATACCAACTTATACCAATCTGCAAGTCCACACGACTATGCAATAGGTTAATTATGCAACTACTTCTTTCCTGATCCCACCTAGCTTTCTTACTTCTCTTGTGGCATCAAAATTCGCATCCACCACCTTCACAACTCATAGTATTCCTTTCACTTCACGTAACATCACCTCACTCCATCACCCTTTCCTCTTCTGCCTCAACCCACTTACCACAATCTTGTTCTTAAGAAACTCCTTAATATTGTTTCATCTATGCAACATCAACTTTCCACCATTAGCCAAGGTCAATCCCCTCTAACCATATATTATGTCCATAGCAGCCCCTTATCCTTAGAAATACTACATACCCTGATGCCACAAGGGATAGAAATGTCACAGTTTGAGAAATACAGAGGTAAACGAGACCTTGTCAACCATGTTAATGCTTATATAGGTTTGTGTAGTGACTTTTTCCTTGATGATAAATTGCTAGCCAAAATATTTCCAAGGACCTTGAAAGATACTACATTAGAATGGTTTTCCAACTTGCCCAATCATTCCATCTGTTCATTCAATGAATTGGTGGATGCTTTCATTAGTCACTTTCAAGTTCACATGACACCTAAAAAGACAATGGTTGATCTAATGTGACGTAGACAAAACATAGATGAAAAAGTAACAGATTTTATCTCACGATACTAATCCTTGTATGCTCAAATTAATGTCAGGATTCCTGATACACATCTACAAAATATTTTTATTGAAAACTTGCACACACACCTTCAGGATAAACTAACAATGATTAAATTCCCTACATTTATGCATTTATGTACAACCTTGTGTGAATACCATAACTCAGTTTCAAGTCGTGACTCCAAATTCACTTCTAACCGAGTTGAAAAATGTAAAGAAAGCAATCGAAACCAAAATAACACACAAAACTTTTACAAACAAAATAGAGAATTTTATAGTTCAATCTGCCTCCTTCATAACCACAACCAACCCAACCAGCTCAAACTCAAGTGGTAGCTATTAAAAAGTGGTTCCTTATAACTATGGGAACCGGAAGAGATAATTTACTCCCTTACCCAATACCCTCCATAACATAATGAACCAATTAATTCAACAACACATGCTCACTTTGCCACTTGTTTGACCACTTGACCCAAATTAGCCCTTATCGCCCACTTTCAAACCTAATGCTTATTGTTATTTTCATCACCAGAATGGACATGACATTAAACATTGCAAGCATCTAAAACATTTAGTTCAAGACCTCATTGATTCAGGCTACTTGTCCATTGTG
The DNA here is from genome assembly GCA_007258455.2 of Sequoia sempervirens. NCBI lineage: Eukaryota > Viridiplantae > Streptophyta > Pinopsida > Cupressales > Cupressaceae > Sequoia > Sequoia sempervirens. The sequence continues at coordinate 692,644,744 of VDFB02271358.1, forward strand.
GGTGTTAATGATCAAGACAATAAGGTTGTTGCACCCCCTAACCAAAACATACAAATTTTCACCAATCCTATGTCTAAACACACTACTTCATTTTTCAAAGCCAGTGAACCTTCAAACACTGATGTAATGACTATTGATACACATAATGAACCATGCTATACCTCCACCTATTACTAAAGATAGTCCTATGAATAAGCTTGTGGCTACGATAGATGTTATCCCTCGTAAGGGCCAAACCACTAAATCTCTTGATATCACTTTTTCTACTAAAGACATACCACAAAAGCTTCCCGATGGTCATATCTACATAGCTGGAAGAATCTATAATAAGCCCACCAATGGGATATTAATAGATCCCACTTGTGGTGAGAATTTGATCATAGAGGATTTTCTAGTATTACATGAGCTATATCAAGATGATTATAATAAACCAACTGCATGGATTAAGACACATACTAGTTTTGCATGCCCTACAATCCAATCGATCATACTCCCTTTATAGATAGGACCTAAAACTTTGGATGTAACATTTTCAATTATTCCACAATCTAACCAATTTCATTTGCAGCAAGGCCACCCTTGGCTTCACTCAATGCAAGTTGTCCCATCAGTTTTTCACAAGTGTTTGAAGTTTCCACATGGAAATGAAATATTTACCATACACCATAGTGGCTTTAATCCCCTAACATCTAAAGGTAGCTTTTCAATAGAATCCTTTTGGCCTGAACCCATGGAACCCATCACACCTTGAAATGACTTCTTTTTCATAACATAGCAAACATTCAAAGCCAAAAAAGATAGTTGAATTGTCTCTTCATAATGCATCCCCATCTACTTCCACACCTCTTGTCATATATGAAACCATGCTTCAACCTGAGATTGATATTGAGCAACCCATATGACATCATGAACAACTACCCCTAGACATTTCCCCACCACCGTTTAAATGACCAAGGGAAAATGAAACAATTCCTATCATGCCTCCTCTTATTAAACAAGTGTATAAAGTAAAGAAGAAAGTGGTTGATCCATCCTCTTCGGTTTCTTCTGTTCTTCCCTCTTCAGAGTAGAAGACCCTATGATGCCTCAATCCACTCTTACACCTCACCAACTCCAAAACATAATTAAACAAAACTCTGGTGCAAGGAACGTAGGTGTCATCATCGTCTCCTTGCTCGTCAATATCACATGGAAGAAAATAAAGAAAATGAACCTCTACCTTTGAAAGAAGTAATAGATGACCACCCTCCTCCTGGCTTGCAACAAGACACTCTAGTGCAACAATCCCAACAAAGTGAACCAATCCAACAACCATAGCTATTGATACATCCATCCTTGGAAATCACCCTTCGTCCTCCTGTTGTCATTAATCTTGACGACGACGATGATGATGATGATGATGCGATGATAGAAAAAATAGATGAAGAACTGCATAACAATATAAAATCTTTATTACAATGAGCTTAAATGATAAATTCTCTCCACCAAGAGAAGAACCTGGTTGACTCCTGGTTCGACACTTGCAATTCTTCCTTTGGATAGTTAACTACCCTCACATTACACTAAACATGATTGGGAGGTGGATGACTTGATATATGTTTGACTTGCATTCGTCTAACTAGCCTTTTTTATTTTCTCTTTTACCTTTTCCTTGTGTGTATTGTGTTCCCTTGTAATGTGTGTTTGATGTTTCCTTCTCTTCGTACACTTATATTTGTATCTCTATTCTTCTCTATGTCATACATTGTCTTTTTCACTTTTGTTTTGTGTTATCTGTTTGGGGATGAAAAAAAGCGAAGAGATGCCCTATGTCTCTACCATGTTGACCCAAAAGGTCCTTGTCTTTTTTGCTTTTGTTTTGTGTTCTCCTTTTGGGGATGATGCAAAGCATAGAGATGCCCTATGTCTCTTCCATGTTGACCCAAAAGGTCCTTGTCTTTTTCGCTTTTGTTTTGTGTTTTCCTTTTGGGATGATGCAAGGAATTGAGACCAAAATTTCTTCTCCATGTTGACCCAAAAGCTTTTTCATTTTCTTTCTCCTTTTCATTTTCTTTTGTTTTGCTTGTATTTTCCTTTTGGGGAAGATGCAAAGTTTTGAGACTGCAATGTTTCTTCCATGTTGACCCAAAACAAACTTTATTTTTCCTTTGTTTTCGCTCTCTTTGTGTCATTCTTCAAGTTCTATGTGCTTTGGGGAATGATGACAGTTCCAAGCTCTTTCATAAACACATTGTAGCAATGAACATACTGACCCCAAATACGTAGATCCCTTATTTGTTTGGTGTGCTTTCTTTTCTAGGATGCAACTTCCTATTTTTTGCTTTTTTCTTTTCCTTGACATGACACAACCTCACTTCGAAACATATGACTTGGCATAGGGCTTTCCAAGATGGCTCTCATGTCTTGTTTTCTTTTTGCTTTCCTTCTCTACTTTAATGTAATTTCTCAGAGAACAATGTGTAGCAATTCCTTTAAAGTGGGGGGCATACATTACCATTATTTCATTTGAATTCTTGGTTCCTAGTGTAGCCTTGTCTTTTATATGATGTGTTTGTCACTTTGTGGATGACATTGGATGTGATGTCCTTCATAAGTGTGATTTATCTCAGCATATTACATTCCCCTTGGTGGCTTGATGCGATGCACTGCATCCCCTAAGTTGTGAATATACTATTCTTTGATTGGTCCTCTTTTGGAGACATTAGACACAATGTTCCCTAAGTGACTGACCTTGCATGAATTGAACAACACTCCTTCAAACTTTTTACACTTAACATATTTACATTTTTTCACTTTACATTTTTGCATTTTACATTTCTGTATATTTTGGCACCTTGTATAACACAACTTGCATGCTTGTGGTACCTTTCTTTTTGTTCATGACATTTTTTTTTGTGGCACCTTCTTAAAGTTATCAAGACGTATAACTTTAATATGGTTGAGCATGAAGGCCAACTAGTGGCATGACTTTTCCCCATAGCCACCTTTGTGTTTGTGATTGCATACCAACTAGCATATGTATCTTACCTTTTTGGGCTTTCTCAACCCGTGGGCAACCAAAAGTTCTGTAGCCCCAAAGTGATTACATGAAGATTGATGTGAATTTTCTTTTGTAAGTTTTTGTTGAATATTTTTTTTATTGAATTTTTATTGGCCTTAATTTCTGTTTTTAAAAATCAATGTGTACAAACAACATAATTGGACCTAAACTAAACATTTTTTGAATCTTTTTTTTCATTGTGTAGAGAATTTTTTGAAGTTTGATACCATATAATTTTTTTTACACAAAACTTAACCAAAAAAAAGTAATTGAAAAACAAAAAAAGCCTAATATTTCAATTAAGGACTAGTTTTCTTAGAAATTAATAAAAAAATAGCAAACATAATCCAATATTAATAAAATTTATACATTTGGAAAGTAGACATCGTTTTCTCTAATGGGTTTTAATTTTACAGATTGATTTAGCAAAAAATAGTCCATCAACCATATTGCCAAAGTTGGACATTCTTCTTCAATCTTCCTTAGTTTTTTAGTTGCAGGTCAAAGGCTAAGGCTTGGATTTCCAATCCTTTCCCAATCCTAAAACCAAGACTGCATGTGGGTTGGGAATTCATTTTTTAAATAATGTGTACACGTTTTTAAAAAAATGCGTACATCCTTCAAAACAAATATGCATTTATTTTCTTGATTATTTTTAAAAAAATAATTTCTAGAAACACGTACACATTTTAAAATGTGTATGCATTTTGTGTTACAAAACATGTATCGTTTTAAAACATGTACATGTTTTTTGTTACAAAATGTGTATGTGTTTTGTGTTACAAAACGTGTACGTATTTCTAAAAGGTATTTATTTTTTTAAATAAATGACTTGTACATATTATAAAATGTGTACGACTTATATAACGTGTACGCATTATAACACATATATGTTTTATAGTGCATACACATTTTTTTAGGCTCGGGTACTAGAACCATAACGCATACAATTTTTTTTATAACGTGTATGTGTTTTTTGCTATAATTTTTTTTTGCTGGAACTTCCTCTCTTCATGTACCCAGCTTCTTGCTTGTAACCATCATATTTTATTTATTAAGTTATAACAAAATTTAATAGTTTTAGATTTTCATTGTTTGAGTGAGAAGGGTAGAGAGAGATTCAACTAAGAGAGATAGATAAAATGGAGAATGAGAGAAGTATATATAGAGAGGGGGTAAACAAGAGAGAAAGAGAAAGACATATGAAGAGTGGGGAAGTTAGAGGAGGTAGAGAGAGGGACTTAAAGAGAGGGAGGGAGGTATAGAAAGAGAGGGGGGATTTCAGTGAGAGGCAAGAAAAATGTGTGTGAGTGAGAGAAAAATTAAGTGAAGAAATATAAAAAGGAGAGATGTAATTAAAGAAAAGAGAAACTAACCTTCAACTAGCCATTTTACCCTAAAATATATCGAGATAGAAAAAGTGAGATAAAGAGGTGCAAAGATATGGAGAGTGATTTAGGTAGATAGGAGTGCATGGAGATATATAACAAATATAAAGGGGGAGAAATTTAAATAAGTGAAATAATTTTAATTTGTCATATTATGAATAAAGTAAAAAAAAAATATTTTAAAAAAAGTGATATAGAGAATTAAAGAGATAAATGGAGATGTGCATGTATAGAAAGAAGAAGAAAATGGGATACAAGAATACATAATAAGTGAAAGATAGATTTAAAAGTTTAGACAGAAAGAGTTATAGAGAAAATATAGGGTATGTGTAGGATCATGGAAAAAATAGGCCCTTAAGTGGCAAAAAATTTAGAAAAATCAGTGTTAGGCAACTTGACATAAAAATTTGAATAAGTTATCTATATTATTTCAAAAATATGTAAGAATAGAATCTGTAGAAAATTGAATGTACTTTCTAAACTACTAGGTTTATTTAAAAATAAATAAAATCTATTTGGTGAAAATTTGAAATTTCAATGCAGAGTACTTAAATTTCAAGAAAAAAAAAGAAGTAGGTGTCTGTCAATACCCTAACCATAATAAAATGATAATATTTTTTATAAGATTTTACATATAAGTAGAGGACTCATTCCGGATGTGATGCATATTTTTTCCAAGTAAATAATTAATTATGATTTTTTATTACAAATTTTAAAAATATAAAACTCGTATGTCTGACCACCTTAACTTGGTCAAAACTTCATGAAATTTATTTTTTATATTTTTAATCCTATATTATATGAAGCATAGAATGTGACGCATGTTTCAGATTCAAAAAATGTGATACCATTTTAAAGTTATAGATGTTTTTCAATCAGCCTATCAATTAAGACTTTAGTCATAATTCTAATAGAAAATAAATAATAATAATTTATTAAATTCAAATTAAAGTATAATCTATATTGGTGGAAATCTGAGAATCTCCTCTAAAAACCCTTTTCGTTTCATCAATTTTGGGTAAAAAAAAGGTCGTCAGCCACATACCCTACAAATACCCATAATATTGCCACTTTTTGGCCCATCATGATCCTGCACATACACTATATACTAACTTTTAATAAACCATTTTATCCCAATTGTCCAAAGATGAGAGGAATATATAGATGAGATGTCTTTCCTAAAGTTTGTGTTTTATTTTACCACTCAGAAAAATCTTTTACCATCCCACCGAAAGGTTTGCCGCATTATCAGGAACTATTCTTGGTGTAAGTTGTATAATCATTTCAAAGAGCATTAAACATGTTTTGTAAGAAAATTGAGCCATGCTTAGACAATTTCCGTGAGGAAATGGATAAGAAAATCTACCCCTACTTACTGCTAAGGAAATTCCTTGAGGAATTAGGTAATAAAAAAGAGTTGGAAATAGCAAGAAAATATGACAATCACGCATTTTCACATGTTTATTTTACAATTTTATGGATCTCTTTTTTGTATTTTTTTCTAATATATTTACTAGCAATCACGCCTGTGTGTGTAATCGGTACACCGAAGAGATTTAATTTGAAAATAGCATAGGAAATAGAAATTAGAGGGAAAAAATGTATTATGCTAGTGTTTTATATCATAGAGTATTTTTTTCTAATAAGACATCTATCATTAAATTATAATCAAATAAGACATCTACTTGAGAAGGAGAGATGGAAGAAAAAATATGGATAGATAGAGATAGAGAGACTAAAAGATACAAATATAGAGGTCTACGAAGAGGGAGAGGGAGAGAGGAGGAGAGAGGGAGGGATATAGATAGAGGGTGATATAGAGAGATGGAGAAGGATAGGGATCTATATCTCCTTATATATCTATCTCTATATCAGTCTATCTCATTATCTATAATTAGGATAGGGAGACTTGAAACACTTTATTGACCTCTTGACCACTTTACAACACCTAATTTCCTGAAAAATCTCCATACACAAGTTTGCAAACACACATACAAAAGGGGGAAAATGGTTAAGGGTTAGGTTATAGGGATTTTCCTTGGTAAAATCCCACTTTGGTAATCAAACCCTTAATGAAGAGTTGGAATGAAATAAAAAAAAAAGATGAATAAACAACATGCAAATGTCCTAAACTCACCAACCTTGTTGAAGAAATTTGAAGATATATCAATGGTTGTTCCAAAATACTTGATTAATGCTTGATTAAGTGATGCAAAGTGCTTGAATGCTTGAATGAATGAGTGAATAAGTGAACTTGATGAATTTGGGTTAAAATGGATGTAAAAACACTTATTTATACACACTTGTGCCTTAGTAACCCGAAGATACCTCATCACAGGTTGACATAAGGTGATTTTAAATAAAAACCCTTTTTTTTTTTGAAATATTTTTAATATTGAGCCAAGAGGGACTCATTCACCACCCATGCCGAAAGGGTCCCACATTGGAATTGAAAGTGGGTGTCAGGAATTATCTTGCATTTAATGTTTCTTGTTAGGTTTACATTAAAAAAACACTTAATTAAGACTTATAATGGCATAAAGGGGTCAAATAAAGCATAAGAGAGGTGTAAATAGTGAAATTAAGCCTAGAAAAGCATGAAATCTTGTTACAAAACTTTACAACACTTCAAAATAGGGCTTGATAAGTGATGAAAAGGTGATTTTTAGGTGAATTACAATGAATGGAGTCTAGAAAAGTGTAGAAATATTTTATAACACTTCACAACACCTTGAAAAGATGTCATAACTTGAATTTTAAGGACCTAATGTGAATGTTCAAGCCACATTGCAACATTAAATCAAAGAAAAATGGACCAAGCATTGTGAAGAAAAACCTAAAAGATAATGAAAATTCCAAGGGGCCATTTTTCTATGGCACATTTATCCCCCACTTTAGTGAGAGGATAAACTTGCTTCAAACTCACACTAAAGTAGCCATGTATATTGAGAGAGAGGTCCCAATGCACTTATGCTAGGAAGATGGAATCACAACAATCAAGAGGAATGATCAAGCCCCCAAGATGAAGATCCCATGGAAAACTAAACATAAGAACAAAGGAACACATGTGAAAGGTAAACTGGATTGAGCTTCTATCATTTATCCAACAAGTAGTGGATTAGATCTAGGATGTTTGAAAAGAATGCATACTCACTCTAGGGTGACAAAACTTATGGTGGTCCACTAATTGAGAAAACCTAAAAGGTAAGATACATATGCTAGTTGGTATGCACACACAAACACAAAGGTGGCTATGGGGAAATTCGTGCTGCTGAATGGGCTTCCCGCTCAACCATATCAAAGTTATACCTCCTGATAACTTTAACAAGGTGCCACAAAGGAAAATTTTGGTTCACGCTTCATGAGACAAGCAAAGGTTTGTATGCTTAGAACCCATGAAAAAATGCAAAGGGTACCATAGGAATGCAAGTTGTGTTATGCAAGTTGGAAATAATGTATATAAATGCAAAAATGTAACATGTGTGAAATGTAAACTATTTTCAAAGGAGTCTTGTTAAGTTCATGCATGGTCTGTCACTTACGGAACATTATGTATAATGTCTCCAAGAGAGGACTAATCAAAGAATAGTATATTCACAACTTAGGGGATGTGGTGTGTCACATCAAGCCACTAAGAGGAATGTAATATGCTAAAATAGATCACACTTATGAAGGAAATCACACCCAATGTCATCCACAAAGTTAAAAACACATCATATGAAGTGACAAGGCTACACTAAGAACCAAGAGTGCAAATGAATAATGCTAATGTATGCCACCCACTTTAAAAGAATTACTACACACCGTTCTATGAGAAATTACTTAAAAGTAGAAAATGAAAAATGCAAACAAGAAAAAAAGATATGAGAGCCAACTTGAAAATCCCCTATGCCAAGTCATATGTTTCCAAGTAAGGCTACTTCATGTAAATTAAAAAGAAAACAAAAGATAGGGGAGTTGCTCCCCAGAAAGGAACACACCAAACACATAAGGGATCTATGGATTTGGGGTTAGTATGTTAGTTGCTGCAATTTTTTTATCAAAGAGCTCAGAACTGTCATCATTTCCAAAAACACATAGAACTGGAAAAATGACACAAAGAGAGTGAAAACAAAAGAAAAAAAATGTCCATTTTGGGTCAACATGGAAGATACATTGTGGTCTCAATACCTTGCATCGTCCCCAAAAGGAAAACACAAGAAAAAGAAAAAATGGAAAAGAAAAATATTTTGGGTCAACATGAGAGAAACATCAGGGTCTCAATCTCTTGCCTCATCCCCAAAAGAAAAACACAAGTAAAGGACAAAATATAAAGGAAATGGGACTGATTGGGTCAACATGGAAAAGACATAGGGCATCTCAATGCTTTGTGTCATCCCCAAAAGGAAAAAAAAAACAAAAGCAAAAAAGGAAATGCACAACATATAGAAGAATAGAGGTACGAATAGAAGAAATTTAAAAAGAGAGAACATCAAACACACATTATGGGGGAACACAATATGCACAGACAATCATGTAAAGGAACTAGTAAAGAAAATGTAAATCAACCATTAACAACTTTATTGGCTTAGCAATCTTAAGTAGTATAAGTGGAAGGTAAATAACATAGTTAAGAGACAAGAACAAATGCATTACAAGGATAAGGCTAACAACTTCTTGCCCCCCACCGAATGTGAGGCAATAATGAGCCAAGAGAGGTGATGGGAGGTATCATGCAATAGTGAGAATGAAAAATTCTACCACTATGGCATGATAACATGATTTTATTTTAAGTGATGATGGAGAAGCAGCTAGTGTCAGTGAAGTGATACTTGTTCAATATGTCATTCAATGTCTAAAATTCTTCAGTTCGATGTCCAAGAACATGATGATATTTGTAGTGTGGTATGTTAGAATCTTTAGGATGGATGACCAACCTTTTCATAGGTGGTAAAATTATAAGGCCTTTATTTAAAAGCAGTTGAAGTCTCCTTTCACATTCAGGTGGAGGATAAGTAGGACACTTGAGTTTTCTCAATTTGTAAGGTCGTTTTCATTTGCTAGATTCTCCTTTCTCATGAATGGAAGGATGAGGAGGACCCATGGGGATCCTAGCATCCTTGTCATGAGAATCAGATGATGGTTGTTCATGTGGAAGAAGAATGTTCAAGTCAGGAGGAGAATCAAAGATCACTTTACCATCATCTCAAAGTCTCTGATATTCAAAAGAAGGTTTATTAGTATGAGGGGGATCTTGATATCCTAATCCTATTGTGTTTTCTTCTATTGGTTTTTTTTCAAGGATTTGGTGAATGTTATGCTCATATGTTGTGCCACAACCTTGTTTACTTAGGATAGTAAAGCCTTTTCCATATGTTTCTTCAAGGTTAATGGGAGTGTTTGTGACTTTGTGATCATAAAATGGTTGAGGATGTGTTTTTTGAGAGGAAACAGGTCCACTTAATGGAGGGATCTTAGGTCCAATTTGCGTTTTGGAATGTAGGTATCCAAAGTGATCAGGAGGTACAATAGTAGGAAGACTTGGTGCATTCATGGATGGGTAAAAGGCTGCATTGGCTTCAAGGTTATCAAGACATTCGTTGAAGAACGTGTTCATGCTATTGTCGTCTTCTCCAATGATTTCTACATCACGAGGAGGACAATCATGAGGAGTTGAAGGAGCATGAGGAATCTCAAGGTCATTAGGGTCACAACCAAAGGCACAATTGGACATGTCTACCAAGGATTTTAATGAATTTCAAAACTTACTAAAAGAAATTGCCATGATGGCAATGAATGCAAGTAAATTAACATGCAAGAAACAAAGATTCTGGAAATCAAAACAAAAGTAACTACAAAAAATTATAATGTAGGAAATACCCATAAAATGCCTAAAAGTGCAATATGAAATGTGTAGGTGGACTGATTCACCCAGGGTGGTGAATGAGTCCTAGTATGATATTTTTTTTGTGTTTTCAAAATTTATTAAGTGATTCTAATTCTTTTTAGATGTAAACTAAGGATGCAAATGCATATTTTCAATTTTTTCAATGATATGTTGGGTATATGCAGGATCATCATGGAGAAAACATGCCCTTAAGTGGCAAAAAATTCAGAAAAATCAGAGTTAGGAAACTTGATGTAAAAATTAGAATAAGTTATCTATATTATTTCAAAAATATGTAAGAATAGAATCTATAGAAAACTGAATGTAGTTTCTAAACTACTAGGTTTTTTTAAAAAAAAAAACCTATTTGGTGAAAATTTGAAATTTCAATGCAATAGTACTTAAATTTCAGGGAAAAAATAAGAAGTAGGTGTCTGTCTAATCACCCTAACCACAATAAAATGATAATATTTTTTTATAAGATTTTAGATATAAGCAGACAACTCATGTCCCGATGTGATGAATTATTTTTTGTAATTTTTTTCCAAGTAAATAATTAATTATGAATATTTTATTACAACTTTTAAAAAATATAAAAACTCATATGTCTGACCACCATAACTTGGTCAAAACTTCAAGAAATTCATTTTTTTAATCCTATAGTATGTGAAGCATAGAATGTGATGCATGTTTTAGATTCAAAAAATGTGATACCATTTGAAAGCTATAGATGTTTTTCAATCAACCTATCAATCGGGGCTTTAGTTGTAATTCAAATAGAAAATGAATAATAATTATTTATTAAATTCAAAGTAAAGCATAATTTATATTGGGGGAAAGCTAAGAATCTTCTTTAGAAACCCTTTTCGTTTCATCAATTTTGGGGAAAAAAAAAGTTGTTAGCTACATACTATAAACATACCCATCATATCACCACTTTTTGGCCCATCATGATCATGCACATACCCTATTACACAAAAATGAAATCTAAATGAGTCTTTCACTAATGAAATTTTAAGAAACCCTAGGATGCAAATGCAATGCAAAATACATTGCAATTAAGACCTAGGATGCAAATATAAATGTAAATTAGAATGATATGATGTTCAATATGTAGTTTCACCAAAATGAACCATACATTTTTGGGCATGAGGCTTATAGGCAACTCTTGCACTCTTAGGATGTTTCACATAAAAGGAGAGAGATAAACCTCACAAAAAGATCTATGTGGTTCACTCAAATTAAGATGTGTATGATGTTATTTAGACTAAATGAGATGATCTAAATGAAACTAGGTGAACTTTTTGACTGATTATGAATACAAGACCTAAGAAAAATGCAATGTTTGAAAACACAATGTGATATGAAAACATGAACTAAACATGAACAAATGCAAAGCAAAAATGAAGAAGGATGAATTAGAGTGTAAATGGGAGTTTGATGAAGATTCTAGAGTGTCCTAAATCCTAGCAGAGATCACTGAAAATCACTAGTGGAACTCATTCGCCACTGATGGCAAATTAGTCCTACTTCTAATGAAAACTTCTAGAAGCTAGTTTTTCAGTGTCGAGATCTGGAATTTGACAAAATCTAACTTTCTAGCCTTGAGGTAGGACTCATTCGCCACTGATGGTGAATCACTCCTCTCCCAAAATTTTGTGAAATTAGGGACCAATCCTATAGCACCAGATCTGAGGTTGTTTGCTTGTCAGGTTGACGAAGTCAAATCTACAGAAAATGGACTGTATGTTGTCTCCAAGCTTGAAATAGGTTTTAGCTGACTTGAAGCACTTTGTTGACCTCTTGACCACTTTTCAACACCTAATCGCTTGATAAATATCCATACACAAGTCTGCAAATACACATACAAAAGGGGAAAATTGGTTAAGGGTTAGGTTATGGGGATTTGCCTTGGTCAAATCCCACTTTGGTAATCAAACCCTTAATGAAAAAATAGAATGAAATGAAGAAGGAAAGATGAATAAAAAACATGCAAATGTCCTAAACTCACCAACCTTGCTGGAGAAATTTGAAGATATATCAATGGTTGTTCCAAAATACATGATTAATGCTTGATTAAGTGATGCAAAGTGCTTGAATGCTTGAAAGAATGACTGAATAAGTGAATTTGATGAATGGGGGTTAAAATGGATGTAAAAACACTTATTTATACAAACTTGTGCCTTAGTAACCCAAAGATACCTCATCATAGGCTGACATAAGGTGATTTTAAATAAAAACTCGAAAGAAAATTTGAAATATTTTGAATTTTGAGCAAAGAGGGACTCATTTTCCACCCATGGCGAAAGGGTGCCACCTTGGACTTGAAAGTTGGTGTCAAGAATTATCTTCAATTTAATGTTGTTTGTTGGGTTTACATTCAAAAACACACTTAATTTAGCCTTATATAAGGGCATAAAGGGGTCAAATAAAGCATAAGAGGTGTAAATAGTGAAATTAAGCCTAGAAAAGTGTGAAATCTTGTTACAAGACTTTACAACACTTCAAAATAGGACTTGATAGGTGATGAAAAGGTGATGTAGGAGAATTGTAATGAATAGAGTCTAGAAAAGTGTAGAAATGTCTTACAACACTTCACAACACCTTCACAAGATGCCATAATTTAAATTTTAAGGACCTAATGTGAATGTTCAAGCCACATTGTAACATTAAATCAGAGAAAAATGGACCAAGCATCGTGAAGAAAGACCTAAAAGACCATGAAAATGACAAGGGTCCATTTTTCTATAGCACATTTTAATATTTTAATTTTGTTATGAAATATTTTATTCTAGTATTTAATTCAATATTTTCTTATACACAAGTTGAATTAAAAAAACAACCTTTCATTAGCTTATATACTAATTCTAATTTATCCATATGGGTGATCCCACAATAGTGGTTTACAATTTTTGGCCAAACTAGACAATAAAATTATTATTTTTAACTAAATCTTCACATTCGGGCACCTATAGCGGCTAAACTGTGAGGAATTTGAAGATGATGCAAACTAGAATCTCATCACACTTTTTTGTAGATTCTAAAAATATTTTTTCAAAATTTTTGGAATCAAATTGCACTTCTTTTTCCATCTCCCACAAAAACTGGTTTTTTTCAAAAAACAACATTTAAAAAAAGTGATGCACACCATATAATGCATAACTTCTTTTCCATGAAGGATAAAATTCTAATTCTTTCGAATTTAATTTTTAACTCCGATATCTAGTGCTTCCACTTAGTTAGATAGTTTTTCATTGAATATTTTTTCTTTAATAAAGTTTCGAAGTCAAACCAATTACAATTCAGACATAGCGCAACCATATCAAAATTCAATTTTGTCTTTTGTTGGATTAAGGACTTCAAAATCTAGTGCCCTCATATTTTTCAAAAAAAAAAATTGATAATATACTATTTTTCCACATGTGCAAAACAGAGACCTTCATTTTCAATCAAGAAACTATGTTTAATAAAACTAAAAAAACAAATACATAATAAAATCAAAACATATAAAAATTATATTCATTGGATAGCTTGTTCCAAGGACTATCTGATTCCAGAAGGGTTTTTGAAGACTTCTCCATTTTCATCCTCAACCCGAGCTCTGAAGCATTAAAAAGTAGACTTTTTTTGTGTCTCAGGAGTGGGATGAGGGGAAAGGGGGGTTTGAATGAACCCCTAGGGGTTTGAGCAAACCCCTAGAGGTTTGCTCAAACCAGGGTTTGGTCAAACCATGGTTCGAGTGAACCTCTTCAAGGGGGTTCACTCGAACCCCCTTTGCTATGCATTTTTTTTTATTTTTTGGCGGCCAAAATTTAAAGGGGTTTGCCCCTACACTGGTTCAAACGAACCCCTAATGCATTCGGTCAAACCAGTAGGTTCATACAAACCCCAAAAATCACTTTCTTTGCTTTGGGGTTGTTTTTTGTGAGTTTTCCTTCCTCACTTGAATTGTAAGCCACTATTGTGGGTTCACACATATCATAGCTCATCTTATCTATTATTATGTTATGAATTGACTAACAACTATCATTTTTTCTATACAACATAATCATGCATATAGTTTTTTTTGTAGAACTAAGATGGACTGGTGTAGACTTGGGCATGAAAATGGAAATTTGAATTATGAAGGTATCTACGAGAGTGAGGATGTAGATCCTAACGGCGATGATGAGGCTTCAGTGGTCACTGTTGGCAATCCTACCCCTTTGGTGCGGTTGGGGCTTAAGTGGATGGGTTTTGTGGAGTTGTTTGTGGCTCATTGGCTTGTTGGGTTTGGTTTTTTGCAGTGCCATGGTTCTTTTGATATTGATGAGGATGGTGATACTCTTTCTACCATGGTGATCGATGTGCTTCTCTGGGTGCACATCTTTGGTGTTTTCTCTACTATTTAGTGGTTCGAGGGTGTTGCAGTGGTTGTCTTTCTTGTAGACCCTCTTCGTGTTGGTTCTTCTAATGGTGTTGGTGTTGAAGACTTTCCTATGGCCCTCTCTCTTCTTGTGTCCCCTATTTTTTTGGTAGTGGCATTCCTCTTTGACAGCTTCTTGGCTTGTGTCCTTCTACGCAGTTTTGTAAGGGATGGTTATTTTGTCGCTTTCATGTCCTTCTTCAATGGTATGGCTTCATTTCTAATGTGTTCTAGTCATTCTTAGGTTGAAACGGGTGCTGCTATGTTGGGTTCATTTCTTGTGGCCTGTATGGGTTGCTTGGGTTTGATTTAGACTTGGCTCTTGGCTTTGGGGAGGGGCTTGGGAAGTTTCTCCTTTTGTTGTGGTTAGCTGTGTCAGGGTGTGCTTGGTTGCTACTATTTCCTTCTTCCTTTCCATTGGTGTGACTTGTTTAATTAGTGGGGATTTTTCCTCATTGGACTGGTGGGTGGTTTGGGCCAGGATTTATGTCGAGGTTCTCCTTCTTGCTTTTCCTTGTGCTCTACTATTTTTGGGGGTGCTTCACCATTTTGGGTTCTCTTTGTGTAGATTTCTTGGAGTTGGCTTCTCTTTGTGTGTGATGTTGCAATCCCTTTCACATCTTTCTAGGTATATGGGTTTGGTGGCAGGTTCTTTTCATAAGTCCCTTTGGTGGTTTCAAAGACCCTGCACTATTTCATTGCAGTGGGGTTTGTGCTTTAGGAAGGCTTCTTGGTTAGTAAAAGTGGTTGGTTTAGTGCTTGTGGTTGGTTGGGGGAGGAAGCTATTGCTCGTCTCTCTCTTTGGTTCTTGCTACTAGGGTGTGGATTGGAGCTGCCTTGTTTTGGGCCTACTTCTTTCTTGCCTTGGTGTGGTTCCTCCTTGGCTTAATGTGGGTTTTCTATTTGTGGGGGTTCCCCTAGTTTGTTGGTTGCACCTTGTGATGGTTGGAGCCTTTTGTGAGGAAGGATCTATTGGTCATATAGTATTTTGGGCTAAAGATGTTGTGGGTTGGGAAGTTGTTGTTGTGCTTCCTTGTACTTCTTCTGATCGGATGCCTTGGGAGGAGGTGGTTTCCTATACTATAGGTGTTCTTGCTTGCTACCATGTTCTACAATCGTTGTATTCAATAGACGTGAATATTTCTCCTATAAAGGTGCATCCCTCTCCTGTTGAGGTGGAGATGGAGGTTGTTGATTTGGTGGGAAGTGCTTCTCTCCTTTGCTAGTTCATATTGAGGTCGAGTGTGATTGCTCTGGAGGGAGGGTTCCTTGGTATTTTTGGTCCCCACTTCTTCGTCTCTTATAAAGGGGACCCCCATCCTTTTGAGGTGGTGTTGGGGTTGGTGTTTGGTTGGTTGGAATTTTCTGATGTAAGTATCTCTACTGCAACTTGTGATTCTTAACCCTCTTTTGGTAAGAAATAGTTAGGCTTATTTTTGTCTAAATTGAGCAGAAGGTTTGTTGGAGTTCATCTATTGTAGGTGTTTTGTGGCCTGGTTGTTTCAGGTAGTCTTTTGGCCCTACAGTATTGTGGGTTTTTTCTTCATTCAATAGGAATGGTTTCCATCCTAAGTTTTTGGTTGCTCCTGTTTGTGGTGCCAGGTTTAGGTTGTTAGTATGTCTTTATCTTAGAACTACTATTGGTCCTAGTGAGTGTTTTGCCACTCCTGGTTTCTATTGACCAAGAGTTGTTAGAGTTTATATTGTGCTACTACAATGTCTCCACTGGTAATGTTACATTGGAAAAGTTTGAGGCTTTACTATTTGGAAGTGTCCTTATCTTAGCTCTGTAAAAGGTTCTTGGTCCTTAAAAAACCTTGCTCACCTTATCAAAAACATAATCATGCATTTGGTCTTGTCCCCCAATCTCAAATATTATCTTCTTTATTTAATTTTACTTTTTCGCATAACTTAATTATTACCTTTCATATAATACTATTTGAATTGGATTTTAGGGGTGTTTATTTAAGGACAAGCCCTAAACATCAATATAAATGAATGCATTGGTCATTAATAAACTCATCTAAGATCATTATCACGTAAAATAATTATTGCATAATCCTCAATATACTCTATAGTAATATTTTTTATTTGTATCACATTCATTGTGGCTTTAACCTTATATAACTTATAATATGGTTTGAATTTGATCAAAACAAGTTTCATACTTTAGTATCTTATAGTTGCTTCTCAATATCACATTTTATTCAAAGAGAAAGTATAAATAACGGAAAATGAGTATTTGAGATCTACAAGAATTAAAGGAAAGATCACATAGATGAAGCTATAAAAAATGTGGTTTTTCTTATGACATTAAATGTTCTAAGAGTTCATCTTTATAGCTGAAACAAAAAAACAATATTAAGGACACATTTTGTTACATCTATCATAATTCATATTAATATAATTAAGAATCCATAACCCTTATCATTTCCCCTCATCTTTTACCAATTACATGTTTTCTTTATTATTTATCTATTGTTTAATTATTTTAATTGATTCACTATGTAATTAAATGTATTAGATATTATAGAGAGAATGCTTATATTATGTACAAGTATTAAACTAGTTTTCTACATGATTATTTAGTTGTGATAAAAAAGATATTACTAATCAATCAAAATATTAAAATAATTTTTTTATAAAAGAAGGGTAAAAGCTTTATTAATCACCACGAGAATTACACAGCAAAAAGCAAAGAAACACTCCAAAAAGGACCAAGAAACCCCAAATTAGAAATCACTCAACATTCATGCAACATCTCATATCCTTAGTAACCCACTCCTCCAAATCCTAGGCAAGATCCTTCAGTAAACTGTCCCAATCATCCACCAACCAAGTCCCATTCTTCTTAGAAGCCCATTTGGCCAAACCATCAACCACCTTATTCCACTCCTGAGGGATATGAGAAAAGGTGATAGAATCTAGTGAATCCCCAAGATTGGTTATTTATTTAACCACCATTGCTAGCTGCCAACTAAACTCATGAAATTGTTGACTATTTAGTAAGTCTATAACCACCTGGGAATATGACTCACAAATAATCCTCCTCCAACTGAAAGCATATACCTTCCTCAAATCCAAAAGGATTGTCAAGGCCTCCACACGGTTATTAGAGTGATGCCCCTTATACTCTAAAAAGAAGAACACAACCACCCTAGAGCTATCTCTTCCATCCCCTCCCACACCAGCATGTCTAAGATTACACCTTGTCGACCCATTTGTATTGATTTTCAGGACTCCAGAGGGAAGAAGCATCTAGTTCCCTCATAAAGACCTTCCCTCCAAAACACTTGCCTCACCCAATCTTGGCCTTTCAAGTACACCTACAATAATCCCCAAATTATGAGTCACTCTAGTATCTCCAAGATCCACCTAGACTAACAAGTCACATTTATCATACAAAGTCTCTTGCAAGGCCCCAAGAATATGATCCCAAACCTGACCCACCAACAACTTCTTATTCAGAAAGATCTTATGGTTGTGCTCCAACAAAATTTGCGAAATAATCAAACTGGGGCCAATAGACCACGCTATGTGCAAAAAGGGAGTCTTCACCAAAGTGGCCCCAATGTTCCACCAAAAATCCTCAAGTGAAGAAGGATGTCTGCACTACAAATTCCATGCCCCCCACCAGAAATTCCAAATAGCCATAGAAAAGGGGCACTAAAAGAAAAGATGAGGGATAGTCTCAACATCCTTTAAACAAAGGAAACAAAATGAGGGACCCTGGAAGCCCCGCTTACAGAGGTTATCCCACGTCAAGTACTTGCCATACACCACCAACCAAGAGAAGAAATTACATTTTGGCTAGGAGAATTTATTCCAAATATTTTTCCACCAAGGAGCCTCAACACTACCTAAGGCCTGTTTGTCCAAAACATGATACCTTGAAGCAATAGTATACTTCCCTTTGGGATCCAAACCCCATGCCAGCACATCCCGCCCTAGAAGGGAGCAATAGACTCTATCAGCCAAAATGGAGGACAACTCCCTCCTATACTCCAAAGATCCATCCAGGGGCTACTCCTGCATATCCTTCCACTGATAGATATAGTTTTCCCCAAAGCTTGAGGGGCTTTGAAATCCATCACTTAGCTCCAGCCTTCCTGCACAAAAATCTTACATAAATCCCCCAAATGAGGGTGCAAGGAGAGGATAGTTGGGAAACCATCCCAAGATTCATGCCAAAAAAGATCATCAAAACCTCTATTGTAGACCCAAAACAATCCTTGTTTAACCAACGTGACTCCCCACTTGAGAGTGTCGTAGATCATAGAGCCTTTCCCCAAAAGACTAAATCTAGGAACCTCCATGCCATCCGCCTCCCCATGATACTTGCAGGTAAGGATTTTGACCCAAGTCTGATGTTGTTGTGAACACCATCTCCATTATAGCTTTTCCCCCAAGGCTTGCCTACTCCAATCCACCCTGGACAAACGATGATCACCATCTTGCTTTGGACGATAGACAACTTCCCACTTAATTAAGCTCCACTTCCATGAAAGGAGATTACTTGACCACATAAACTACCTACAGAGTCCCTCAAAATATTTGATGAAACTTGTGGGGGCCATCATCGCAGAGAGTTTGTATATAAGTAGGGCCTGCACCACAGACTTCAACAGGGTAACTCTACCAACCAGAGATAGCCATCTATAAGTCCAGTGACTCACAAGCCCACAAAATTTATCAATCACCCCCTGTCAAAAATGCTGGGGAAGTAGATACACATGTAAAGGGATACGAAGATAAAGGAAGGGTAGCTTCCCCACCTGAAACCTTAAGATCTTGGCAATACGTTACTGGATAAGCTTAGGAGTATTAAAGAAATAAATGCAAGAATTACTTTCATTGATGCTTTGTTGAGAGGCCACCAAGTAACAATCCAACATTTGTCAAAAAGAAACCACTTCAACCACCTTAGCCACTCCCATCAAAGCTGAGTCATCCACAAACTAAAAATGGGTTTGAGAAGGGAGAGTGTTGCTTCACCTCCAACCTTGAATGAGCCCATCCACAACCCTTGACTTTATGAACCTCCCCAAGTCCTCAACCATCAAAATGAATAGATATGGGGATAAGGGATCCCCCTGCCGAAGATCTCTAGAAGCACCAAACATATCAAAGGACTAACCATTTATGAGAACAAATAAAGAGAATGTCATCACACAGCTCATGGCCCAATCAATCCACTCCCTATTGAACCCAAAGGATTTTACGATTTTGGTAGGAAAACCCCATTAACTCTATCATATGCCTTAGCCATGTATAACTTTATAAACATGGCCTTTTCCTTTGAAGTGGCAATGGAATGAATAGTCTCAGCTGCAATAACTATTCTATCTAGAATTTGTCTACTAGCAATGAATCCACCTTGCTCATTTAAGATCAACTAATCCAACCATGGCTTCAGACACTCTGCAATTAGCTTTGTAATGTTTTTATACATCACATTACATAAAGCAATTGTTCTAAAGAGATACAGAGAATCAACATCCTCACATTTTGGGAGAAGAGCAATAAACATGGCATTCATGGCCCTCAACATCTACTTATTCCTTAAAGACTCTTACACAACCTCTAGCAAGTCAAGGCTAATCACGTACCAAAATTCCTGAAAGAACTCTGCCAGAAACCCATCAGAACTAGGACCTTCCCTTTTTTCAACTAAAACACCACATCTTCTAACTCCTTCAAAGAAATAGGCTTAAGAAGAGAGGTACTCATGTCCATAGTCACCAAAGGAGGGATACAAGTCAAGATAGAGGCTTCTTCCTCACATGTCGGCAGGGTATATTTAAAGAATAGGTTAGAGAAGAAACAAACCACCTCACTAGAAATCTAAAAAGAGGAAGAAAGAATAGTGCCCTCAGGTGTGTGAAGAGAGGAAATAATGTTACCCATTCAATGAGACTTCACCAAGTTATATGAAAGGAGATATTCCTATCCCCTTCCTAAAGCCAATCAACATGTGCCTTCTACTTCCAAAAAAATTTGCTCACGAAGCTCCCATTCCTCTAGATACTTAACCACAATTTCCTCTAACTTGCACAAATCCTCAACAAGGTCATGATCCCAAATTTTCTTGGTGATCAAATCCAAGCATTCCTGGGTATTGAAGCCTCTTCACAAACGAATACATAGCCATAACAAAAGTTGGTCGTCCTTTAGTCCACCATCTAGAAACTAGGTCAAGAAGACTCTCCTCCCTGAGCCACATAAGATGAAATCTAAAAGTATATTTTCTAGAGCCACTAGTTAGGCAAGCAAAAAACTTGATCATCCAATGGTCTGATCCCTGCCAATCTAAAATTTCCGAGCTTGACTGCCACTTGTCACCAACCCAAAAACTTGAAACAAGAAACCTGTATAATCTTTCAGAAATGGATTCATCCACAAGCCTCCTATTATTCCAAGTAAACATGTCATTCATAGGTCTAACATCCACCAGCTTAAGCTGAGCCAAATTCTCTCTAAGAAGGTCAGAGGAGGTATCTAGATGAAGCACTCCCCCCTTTTTCTCCTCAAGAGAAACAATTGCAATGAAATCACCTGCCATAATCCAAGGAAGGAGGGGGTCCAACGATATTAGAAAATTGATATGAGACCACAAGAGAACCTTACTAGGTACATCCATTGGAGCATAAATGTTGGAAAGAAAAACTCTTTCCCTCGTCTACAAACTAATTGCAACAAGAGAAATGGAGGAACTACTAATGAACCACTAAACAAGAGAAATTCGTTGAGGATCCTAGAAGCAAGATAGGCCCCTAGATCTCCCCTTCCCACCCATACACTGACAAAATCCCCTATTATACATCTTAGCTACACACTGCATCATACTTTCTACAAATAACTTTGTCTCCTGGAGAAAAATCAAATCCAAAGAATGAGCACAAACCAAATCCCGATTAGCCTTTTGTCTAGGGATGCTATTCATACCCCTCACATTCCATGAAAGCACAATCATAGCGAAGGTTGAGAGAAGTGAGTATCCAATGTTTTCACTGACCCAAATTCAACCAACATCTCACCTGCCAACTTAACTTTCTCCCGATCCTTCTTTCTACCCACCTTCTGGGGCTTATCAGGTGCACTCTTTTTTAGAGACTTTTGTTGCACACCCAAAATATGGGAAGAAGCCGAAGCTTTACTCTTTCCAGAATTTCTAGAACCCGAGCCTCTCGTAGGGCCAATACCAACTACTGTAGAGGCCAAAGGAGTACTAGCCAACCTACAAGGGTCTCGAAGCCCATTATCTGGGGAGGGAATCAAAGAGTCCTTCACTACCCCATGGGCATCTATAGGGCTAAGAACCGAAGAAGTAACAACCATAGGCTTGGGATTATGAGTATGAATTAAAGGGCCCTCCACCTGCATGTCAGGAGAAATCCCCTCCTTGTGAACTAAGTCATCCAATGCCTCAAACCTGTTAAAAACCCCCTCATCATGTCGATCCCAAAAAAGTCCTCTCTTGACCTCGCCCTCTGTTTCGAGGTCTAACCAGCATAAACCCATCTTTATCCAATGTCACCCCTTGCAAGGGCCCTTTACCCTTTTCAGATCCAAGATTTGATGGGACCATTCTGCTACTTAAGTTACCTACATTAGCGGCATGTGGACACTTCCTTTGGAGATGACCATATTCTTGACATAAACGACATCTAAATGAAAAAGTTTCATAATCTAGCGGTTGAGTCTAGGAACTAGACCCCACTGTCAGATCAATAGATTTAGGCATGGGCCGACCCAAGTCAATCTCCACACAGATACGCGCATAGGAAAAAGTTCACTTCTCCAGAGTTTGCTAAGAGGTTCTAATCAGTTTTCCTAGTGACATGGCAACAGACTGCAAAATATCTCCCCTCCAACATTTGTGCAGCAACCGAGGAAGACGAACCTAGATTGGGACCTTGGATGATATCTCTTTCGCTGAAATAAAGCCTGCATGCCATGGTTTTATGAAAAATCCCACCTGGTTATAAAAGTACGGGTCACCCTAAAAGTGGTCTATGATACATGAGAAATCCACCAAGAAGAAGTTATTTGCAATCAACAGTATCTCAAAATCTGCCTCTAGATTCCAAGTCCTTCGAACCCAAGGTCCAAGGAAAGGAAGTGAGGCCCTCATCCCCAAAAATTTACAAATCAGCACATGCTTGCAGTAATATTCCTAATCCTCTACAACCGGTTCCTCTTGGATCGCCACCACTGGAGGCACTTGGGCCCGTTCCAGACATCCGTTGATCTTTTGCACTCTAAACGGCCCGATCTTGAACGAGCCCACTCCAGAAGATCGTACCCCGTCACCCACCTCTGTCATCACCTCATTCCTCGACACCTCATGCAACCCAATAATCGGATCCATTAGAGCCCCGGCCGACAGCCTATTCCAAAACACACCACACCCCAAACCCTGGTCACTGCAAACTTCGACCAACCAATCCAGCCGAACACAAACCCCACACACTCGTCTCCCACACCAGCGACCAATTTGAAAAATACACGCCAAAGAAGCACCCAAACGCTAGGAAACGAATGAGCACCAGAGGCCTTCGACAAAGCACCACCCGACGTGACCAGGCAAAGACCTACAAATAGAAGAAACTCCAGTGCACTGCTCACAGGCCAAGCCGCACCACTCCCCAAACCTCGACCACTTCAAAACACCAAACCACCCCTACAGGAAAATGCCACCACACACCAACCCCACTCACCAGTGCACAAAACTGAAAGTCACATGCCAGGGAAGCCCCAGAACCAACAAACAAACTCCATCCCACATAGCCAAACAATGTCCTTAGCCAAGAAGGACCTTCGCTCACACCACATAGTCCAAAACAAAGCTCGAAAGAGAGATAAGATAAACTAAAAACGTGCCTACAGAGCTGTGGACAGACAACGCCCACAGAGGAAAGAATCTCAGCCCTCCCGAATGTGCAAACAAGCCCCTGCCACCCGCGCCGAACGCCACTAAAAATCCGATCCAGGACTGAGAAGGAACATTGACGCTCCAGTTTCAACATGTAGCCCAGGCCGAGATGGCCGCAGGTGTAGGAACCAGAGCATGTGCCATTTTTCTCCTCACCAATCTAGTTAAAATTTTGTTTCATAGTAAATAGTAGTAATTATATTAAAATATTAAATATGGTGTGTATTTATTAATTTCTATGGATGCCAGGGCGATGGTAACCTCCAATCAATTTGGATAGAAACAAAACTTGTAAGTGGAATGTTAGGATATATTCAAGATATAATATACAAACTTGGAAGTACACCACTAGAATCATAGATAGATGTCATGCTAGAATTTGATTGTTACTCTAGGATATCATTTAAATATGCATATTTATAAACAATTCTACTAATTTTAATACAAAGGGAGCACACATGACAATATTTTTTATGATTATCTAGTGAACCTTAAAATTAAATAAATCTCAAGGGTTAAATAGTTTAGAAACAAAAATTGAAATATGTTGAAGAAAATGGACATGATTAACGTTTCTAGTAATTTCACATGATAAGATAAAAGATATTTATTTATATTAATAGGCTCATGCCATTACACTCCACCTATAGTAGTGCTATGACTGTTATAGCAGCTCTTGACATAATAAGATAATATAAGGAAACAATTTAAAAAAACATACTACTTATTAATTAATTATTAAATTAAAACACTAATTAAGATGAAGCCAAACAAAAAAATTTAAAATACAAATATAAATTTTTATAATAAAAATATTTTATAATTAAATCAAATGTTTTAATAATGAGACTATCCAAAAAAAAATATCAATTAATGAAAATCAGAAATTACAGAAATTTAGTACAATTAATCAACAGGAAAAACTTTCTACATCTTAAAGACTTCATTATGCAGAAATATCTGCTGTCGTTTTCTTTGAGAACCAGTTAAACCAAGAAGATAATCATCAACCTAAAATTGACACTATGTTGCCATCGTCCCAAAGCCACTTTACAAGTTTTTACAGCTATACAACTTTCCCCCACAGTAATATGAACAACATTTTCTTTTGGAATGACGTATCAGCTCTTTCATCCATTGAAGACTCCTTAGGCTGTTGAATTTGTACAAATATAGACTTTTTCTGTAAGATCTCCAGGAACATGCTTTATATTTGTACAAATATAGACTTTTTCTGTAAGATCTCCAGGAACATGCTTTATAAAAGATTAAACCGTTTCAGATTAATTGAAAATACAAAAATGCATTGAATTCTTATTTCTAATAAATTAATAAACACAGTCGAATGTGCAATCTGATGACTGCATAAACAACGGCCCAGATTAGGCCTAACAGCCCAAGACTTAGCTGGGCTGAAACATCAACCTGGCATTTAAGAGAGTACACTTATTTATTGGAGACAAGTCTTTTTCTTTCTTCAAAAACTAGGTAGTGTTGTCCATCATTCTTCTTATGAGAGACAAGCTTTCTGATAATTCGCTTTAAATATACTTGCCAGTTGGATTATAACATTAATTAGTAATGCAACGATTGTATTCACGTTAATCAGAATGGTCCCCTTTCGTCCACCAGAAAAGAATTGACTTCCATTCAGTCTCCTGCCCAGTTAATGAAACGTACCAACTTAATTGACTCTCGCAAATTTACCTGAAAAGTTAATGAAGGCGAGTTAGATGCCCATTCAACAACCGGAAACTTCTCAGAAAAAATTTATATTACCTAACCATGCCAGGTCAGTTTTGCCTTAAACATAACAAATATAAATCCCACCTGCGTACTCTTTATTCTGCAGGTACTTATTAAGGCTCATATTCCTTGAAGGGGAGCCACGTACAGATCAATCTTCCTTATTTTGCAGGTACTTATTTAATGTCCCACCTGCCGACTGTTTATTTTCCAAGAACTAGAATTGTCAATCGTTCTTCTTACGAAATACCTACAATTTCATGTTCATCAAAGAAAAAAACATTAAAGACCAAACTTGCGCGTCTGACAAAATCGGATCTGCGCGCTGTCAAATCTTTGATATTGCGCGCTCGACGATGTCGGATGAGCTTACCTTGCGGAGGACACCACAAATCTTTCACCCCATTTCCTCAAAATCGGAGTTGTATGATAAGTTTCTACAAATCTTTAGATGTATGGAGTTGCATTATAAGTTTCTACAAGTTTTTAGATATTTTAAAGATTTTTATATAATAAAATAATTTATAACTCATTCATTCTTTGATTTCTAATCAGTTGATCAAATTATATAATCATGTAGCATTCTAGACAATTGTAATGTCTGTATTAGAAAAATAGCAATTTGTGTATTTTGTAATTCTTTCAATTGGTATCACCATAGTCACGAACAGACCTTCCAACGGAAACAAGGGAATGCACCCTTCGAAAATGGGAGTTATCATTGTAAAATTTACTCTGTATTTGATCGCATATCCACACTCTTGATTTGAACTATTGGATCAATTTTTTTTAATAAGATTTACATATTAATGTGGTTTACGTACTTCAACAACATTAATTTAGATAATTCACTAAAAATCACATCAATTTCTTCAATAAGATACATTTAATTTGATTTTAAATAAACAATCTAAACAAAACTGAAATATGCTCTTTAAACCAAAATGACACTACTACTACGATCAAAGTGTACTATTTAAACCGGAATGACACAACTGCATTGACCATATTCTTTATTTCGTTACGTAGACTACTTCATTTCTATTTAAATTTGAAAATAAACCAGAAACAGAAGAACCAATTGTTAAAAAAAATAAAAACGCTGTGGTTATTGAAATGGCGATGAAGTATTTGATCCTAGTAATTACTATGATTATTGCAGCCCATTTTTGCAGTTCACTAGCTGTGGACGTTGGAGATACGCTTGTATTGGGGGCTTCTCTCACTGGAAAGCAGACCATAATGTCAAAGAATGGCACATTTGTATTGGGAATTTTCAGTCCGAGAGGAACGAACAATTGTTACATTGGTATCTGGTATGCACAAATCTCTGAGAAGACCACAGTTTGGATGGCTAACAGAGACAATCCTGTTAGAAACATGCCCGGCGTTCTGCAATTTTCGAGCGATGGTCACCTCAGATTGTTTGATGGAAAGGGCCTGTCAGTTTGGTCGACTGATAGTGGCCTGAAAGGATCGCGGCCAGTCATAAAGAACAATGGTAATTTCATTATCATGCTGGACGCCCATAACAAGTCTGAGACTGTTTGGGAATGGATACGTCTCCAGGAAAGACGCAGCTGGCGATGGTCTATAATAACAGTGTTCCATATTGGTACACTGGAGAGTGGACTGCGAATTATTTTACCAACATTCACGAGTTGGCAGGTGACAAGACAATCCAAATGTCCTGTGTGAGAATTTCTCCTTCAAGCATATACTTCTTTTTCATCCTAGAACAGAACCTCGTGGGGCATATCCTGTTAGATGAGAATGGCAGATTATACCTTTACTACTTGATGCCTGATAAAAAATGGAATCCGATGTGGTCAACACACGGAGGTCAATGCAGTTCCTATGATATCTGCGGGGCGTATGGAGTGTGCTAAGCGAATGAAGTGTGTGGTTGTGTTGAGGGCTTCACACCCAAGAACCAGTCTCAAGTTTGGTAGCCAAGCGGCTGTGAACGGCGAAGTCTTCTACATTGTTCTTTCACGGAGGGCACCACCGATGGCTTCTTTGAAGAAAAGAACAAATACTTGCCCAAGGAAGAAGCTGTCTCATACAACAACGAGCCAACCCAGCAAGGCTGCGTGTCTTCTTGTCACATCTTGGATTATGATGATAATTCCTGCATATAAAGAAGAAAAATAATATCTTTTGTCAGAAATAAAGGAAATTGTAACAAGATTCCGGCTTGAAGAAGGAAGACATCCTGAAGTTATACTTCCAAATGCACACATATGGGTATGGAAGATCCAAATTACTGATACAGAAAAGAAAACAAAGGATTATCTTTGAGAAAATATTGGCGTTACTGCAGATTCAGAATAATAGGAATGAAAAAATGGCCAGAAAGAATTCTAGAACCAGTATATAAAGAAGCTAGAGATAAAAAAATCATGAACTGCAGAAAGAAAACCGAGTGAAGATTTTGCTAGAAGAGTGCACTAAAAATGTTATAGAATGGAGCAATAGAGGATAGACTTTGAAAGATACTGAGAAGAAAGTGACTCCTACATCAAGCGAAGGAAATGCCAAGGAATAAAATTTGGCATCAGAAGGCCACTTAGAGAAATCCAAATCAAGAACCACCCTATTCTGCCCCCCAAACATGGCATTTGTATTTCAATGACGATTATGGTAATTCTCATAGATGTTACATTGTTTTCCAAATAGTATTTTAATTTGAACAATGGAAGATAGTGCATTTGGGAACATGCAGTAGTTAGTTAATTACTGCAATCTGCAATCTGTTTATGAAGCTGTAGTCAGGTAGTGCTATGTGGTATTGAAGAATTCCTAGCCACTCTTCCATTCTCCCTGATTTCCTTTTCAAATACATGGCCACTCAAGTTCAGCCACTTCCGCACTAACACCCACTTCTTTCTGGATGGTACTTGCGAAGAGGTTTTTCGCAGTTGCCCTAGCCTTCCAGTTTTCGGCTTCACTTTTATATTTTGCAAAAGTGTTAGGGGGTAAGGTAAGGTCGGTAAGGAAGACGGGCAATGCGCCACGGGGTGGCCGCACGGTTTTTTTTCCTTTATCGTTTTTCTTGTCGGAGGAGCGCCCAAGACATGTGTCGGAATGGCGGAGATTCGCTGCAAAAACATTCTTTAGAATGCATAAGTTCCCGACCAAGTGACGTGTCATCTCTCTATCAAAGGAGGACTATATCTTTTAAGGATTGGCGGAACTTTCTAGTTTCTCTTTGCTTGTCTCATGAGAGAAGCTTCTGGTCAGTGTTTCAAGGTGATGTGATTAAGTCAGAAGAAGTAATTGCTAAAATATCGTTTTTAAGATTGCATCTGATATTGCTCTCTCTCTTCAAAATATCTAGAGAACATTAATGCAGTAGCTGAAAAGTTAATGCAAAGGTCTTTTGCGGCCTAACCGAGGGCTTACAAATCAGATTGTGAGCTATCCGGTATCAACATCTAGCAACATTTACTTATGGGC
Organism: Sequoia sempervirens; assembly: GCA_007258455.2. Lineage (NCBI taxonomy): Eukaryota > Viridiplantae > Streptophyta > Pinopsida > Cupressales > Cupressaceae > Sequoia > Sequoia sempervirens. The sequence goes on from VDFB02271358.1 coordinate 692,673,583, forward strand.
AAGGCAGTGTTTCTCTCTTTGACGGCTATAAAAAAAAGGTGACGACACCAGAAAGAGGATGCTTTTTTCAGAAAAGGATTTTTAAAGGAGAAAACTTTTTCCTCGAAAAAGAGGAATTGTTTTCCTTTTAGTTTTCTTAAAGTTTATGAACTATATTTCATAAGCAAGTTATAGAACTACTTTATTTTGGAAAATTATATCTATTAAGGTTTAAACTATTGTCGGATTGACATCTGACCTTTGTTTCAAAGTTCAATTTTAGTTAAATCACGAATTATTGAGGGGATTTTTGAGACTATGCATGTATGGCCTTTTTCAAGATTTCTTTCTTTATATTATCATTTTGGAATGAAACACTGTGTCTTCCAAGCTATATTCTGATAGTTTAAATCATGGATTTCTATGCTTTATGCTTGTGTCGTAGAATAACAATTTTGGGAAAAATTGGACTATGTCATTGGAATTTTATGCTACCTTTGAAGTTGTTATTTTTCTATGCTATGTTGTATTAGGAGAGAGTTCTTATAATTTATGAAATATTATTCTTTTACTCTAAGGATTTTTTATGTTTGATCGGACCTCAATTAATACTGCCTGCGAAAAGATTTGAAAGTCTACACTGTGCTTGAAGTTAGCCTTTACTGTTCTTTCTCTTTCCAACAATGAGGGGTTGTGGCATTATGTGTCATTTATATCAATCATAGGAATAGTTTAAGTTTGAAAGGTTGTAAAAGCTTTGGCCTATCATCTTTCTTGTTTTATATTTACATTTCTCTTTCTCCCTTATCTCAAAACCCCAAAAGAAGTTCCAAATTTCTATAAAAAAACCCAGAGGTATTCAGTGAGATGCAATTTGTCCCCCACTCACTGAATTTCCCATAAGACTATTAGAGAGGCAAAAACTTTGATGATCAACAGTTCTTTTTCTGGCATACCCAGTGGGACAGAAGTTTTTCTAAACGCCTGATTAGAAGTTAGAAATATTTCTTAAATCAGGCTATAGAAGGAAACTAGAAATTTCATGCCTAGAGTCCAAACGAGAGCATCCTCGAGAGGTCATTTCTAGTACTCCCAGTTACCTACCTCAAATCCTAGAAGGAGAATAACTATAGGTTATGTATCACCTATAAGAAGTAATAGAGAAAGAAGTCAGAGCCCCTTATCAAGAGCCTTATCTACTTTGCCCAAAGTTTTACATTTCCAAATAAGATTGCCGGTATACTCAATTCATAGAAATTTTTTCCTCATGGCTCAAGTACCTCCTCCTTCTCCTAGAAATTTTATTACATGGGATAGTGGTAGTCCGTTACAACCACCCACACCCCCAAATATATGGCCTACTATACCTACTAATGCCCTCAAGTCTATCCCAAAGTTTTCTAGAGAAGAATTTAAAACCCCTTCCGAACACCTCCAGGATATAGCAAAGGAAAATGTTGCTCTAAGGTTGTTAGCCACATCTTTTAAAGGAAAGGCCCAAGATTGGTATCGATCTTTGGCCTCGGGTTCTATCAGCTCATGGGACTAGCTCGGAGGATGCTTTTTTAAACACTTTTTAGAGAAAGGAGATCGCTCTTCACTATTACATTAGTTAATTACCATTACAAGGGATCCTAGAGAAACCATGAGAGACTTCAACACTAGGTTTTACAAAACCTAGTGGAGGATTCCCCTGACTACTCGCCCCCTAGCTACGATGGTGTGGGCGTTCATGTTTTATCCAATCTAGACATTGTAGCTATGATAACTTCTATGGGTGGAGATATCTTGCCCAACGCTTATGAAGTGGCGGTACAAGTGGAAAATAGTCTGATTGATGCTAGGAAACTCCTGCCCCAACCACCTATGCTTATATTCATGGAACCCTCTGAAATAATACAAGAAGGAGCTTGTTCAAATACATCCTCTATGCAAAGCAAGGCTTTAGACATCCCCCAGTCTATGTACATATATCCTTTCGTGCAAAGCAACGTGTCGTGCTCAAGTTCAGTCACGACTAACATTAACAACATGAAGAATCTCGTACAAACATTTGCTAATGAATTTGTCATTATCAAATGGTAGTAGGCAACACCAATGAAGGTGAATGATTAGACCTATGGCGGAAGTAATCTCCCTTATCAACAAAACTCATACCAAGGTTTCTCCCGAGTAGGAAGCTAACAATAGACGACATCCACAAACCAGATAGTTCCCGTCACCATGCCACTTCAAATGATAAAAGGCAGTCAAAGCAAAGAATTGATCCCAGGCCAAAACAATTTAGCAGAAGAAGATAACACATGGTGCCTCACCTATAGTGATGATCATTTCTTGCAGAATTTCCCAAAGGAAAATATTTTAAAATGGATGGCAGAAAAAAAAAGCAAGGGCCCACCTTTGAAAAAGAATGAATGTGGGTAATCCGAAATGGAGAATGTTCATTTCCCAACACAATCACAAGGGATCCCCTCAGAACAAGAAGTGGATGTGGGGCCCGACCAAGCATTATTCTCATGGTTGGAAGGAGAAGATGTAGTGTATGTAAACGAAGCTCAGACGATTGGCATTCCACTAGTATGGTTTGATTACAACATGGGATCTAACAGAAGGCTCACAGGGGAATGTGTACAACAAATCCTGCCATGTCTACAGCCATGACAATTGTTCCTCCTAGAGAGACAGGGTTTTCCACCCATCGCCTGACCTTCTCTACAGCAACAAAAGGTGTCATTAGTGGAAATAGAGGTGAACAAAGAACTAGCCCCAGTCATGATAGAACACCCTTTTTCAAAAATAAAAGAGATACCACTATTTAAGCCAAAGGCCCAAGCATTTGGGATGCTTAACGTAGTGGAGCAATTGAAGAAGACACCTGCCAATGTACCATTATGGGACATCATATCTATTCCTAAGCAGAAAACCTTGCTTCAGGAAGCATTAAAGGTGGAAGGGAAAAACTTGCAGGTGGGCGCGACTTAGTTGAACTATTAGAGCAGAAATGAGAGATCCACACTTCCCCCTTAGACTCTGAAAGCAACATCTTATAGAAATAATGAGAGTAGTGTTAAGAAAAAAGAGGTAAGTAGAACAAAGCCCATGCCTTTCTTTTTAATGCTTATAATAGGAGATAAATTGTTGCATAATAATATGATTGATTCAGGAGCAAGCACGATTGTCATGCCAAAACAAGTGGTGGATTCCTTAAAACTTAAGTATGGACCCCTTGAAAGAGGAATCATGTAGCCAGATGGGAAAAGGTTCCCAACCATTGGTCAGATAAAGGATTTTTCTTTGACTCTTTTCTCCTACCCAATCCAAATAGTCACCCAGGAAGTGGTAGTAATAGATATTCTGCCTGTTTTTGGGATGTGTTTATCAAGGGATTTCACTGTCAAACTTGGTGGATATCTGGCGCTCGATTGGTCCTATTTGATTTTGAGGACTAACCAAGGAGCGAAGATGAAGATTCTTTTGGAGCCATTGCATTCTGAACATATTATAGACAATGTGTTCCTATGCTTTGAAGTTGCACATACGGTTATATCTCAACACGAGATATATTTTGTTGAAATGCTAGAAGATGAAGAGGATACAAGTGAGTGAACTCATGAAGAAGAAGTGTTGCTTAACCAATTCATTGAGTATGATCCCTTCAGAAACTTCCATGCAACTAGGCTTGACACTTATGTAATTTTTTATGACAATCAATTTTTTTTGAAACTAGTAAAAGACCATGAGAAATCTGGTGACCTATCGAATAATCAGCTATGGACTATTTTCTTTGACGGTGGCAAGTGTAAGGCTAGCACCAGTGCAGGTGTTCGTTTGCTCTCTCCAATGGGATTTGAGACACTCAAAGCTTACCATTTCATGTTCTCATGTTTGAATAATGATGCTAAATATGAGGCCTTAGTTCAGAGCCTAAACCTTGCACAAAGAATGGGTATAAAGAGAATACAAGTTTCTAGAGATTTAGAGCTGGTGGTGAGTCAGGTTCATGGTCAAGCATCAGCAATGAATACCTAAATGAGGTCATACAAACATCAAGTCTGTGACCTAATTGAGGGTTTCGAATCCTTCAACATACAAGTTATTCCCTAATCACATAATAGTATATTTGACTGAATGACATCGATCAAGTTGCAATTTGAACTAGTTTTTGAGTCAACCAAGTAGATTGCTATTCAAGTCATCGTATGACCCTCAATTCCAAACAATGATGAGAATTGGCAGGTCTTTGATGATGATACCCATATAGCTACTTTCATACAAAAGGGAGGAATGATGCCTGATAGTCCAACCTTAGGAACAAAATTCTCTAAAGGGAAGGTCATCCAATTAAAAGAGAATAAGCTTAGGAGAGGATTAATTTCCCTCGAGAACCTTTTTTACTGTGAAGATGCAAGGAATGACAAACAAAGGTTCATGGAAGACTAAAAGGATTACAAAGAACTTGATGTCAAAAATGGTAGAAGGTTGAAAGTTAGAAAAGAGGTTTCGACTAAAGATAAAGAAACACTAAGGGATCTATGTTATGAATATGATGGGGTTATGGCCTGGACTTATGATGACCTTAGAAGTTATGACCCTAGTATAATCCAACATACCATTGAATTGGAGGACGGGTCTAAACCTATCCGACATAAGCAAAGACCAGTCATTTTGGACAAACATTGAAGCATTAATGGCACAAGAGCTTACCAAGCTAGTTGAGTCAAAGATAATATATATTCGATCAAACATTCCACCTGGGTGTTGAACTTGGTACCTATCTGGAACAAAAATAGTGATACCAGACTCTACGTTGATTTCAAAGATCTAAATAAAGCATCGCTTAAACACCATTGCCCTTTTCCTTCAATGGAACAAATTTTATAGATAGTGGCTAGGCCTGAAATGTTCTCACTACTTGATAGTTGTTCAGAGTATATCCAGGTATATGTGAAGGAAAACAACCAACACAAAATAACGTTTACCACTAAGTGGGGGATGTTTGCATATGCTAAAATTTCATTTGGCTTGTCAGATGTTGGTATGAACTTTTAGTGAGTAATGGATATTTCCTTCAAGGTTTTAATTAACCTAATCATTCTGATATATCTAGATGACTTAATAGTATTTTCAAAATTGAGAAATGGTCACTTTGATCATCTAGAGAAGATTTTCCAGAAATGTCAATAGTTTGGGATTTCTCTGAATCCCAAAAAATGTGGTTTTGGGGTGCCTCAAGGTAAGTTGTACTTGGCTTGGGTATGTGTAGGATCATCATGGAAAAAACAAGCCCTTAAGTGGCAAAAAATTCAGAAAAAATCAAAGTTAGGAAACTTGATGTAAAATTTTGAATAAGTTATCTATATTATTTCAAAAATTTGTAAGAATAGAATCTGTAGAAAATTGAATGCAATTTCTAAACTACTAGGTTTATTTTAATAAAATAAAAATCTATTTGGTGAAAATTTGAAATTTCAATGCAGTAGTACTTAAATTTCAGGGAAAAAGTAAGAAGTAGGTGTCTGTTCGACCACCCTATCCATAATAAAATGATAATATGTTTTTCTAAGATTTTAGATATAGGTAGAGAACTCATGTCCTGATGTGATGCATATTTTTTGTATTTTGTTTCCAAGTGAATAATTAATTATGATTTTTTTATTACAACTTTTAAAAATATAAAAAATCGTATGTCTGACCACCTTAACTTGGTCAATACTTCATGAAATTAAATTTTTTTTAATCTTATAGTATGTGAAGCATAGAATGTGATGCATGTTTCAGATTTAGAAAAAGTGATACTGTTTAAAAGCTATAAAAAATATTCAATCATCTTATCAATCAGGACTTTAGTCGTAATTCAAATAGAAAATGAATAATAATTATTTATTAAATTCAAAGTAAAGCATAAATTATATTGGTGGAAAGCTGAGAATCTCCTTTAAAAACCCTTTTTTTTAATCAATTTTTGGTTAAAAAAAGTCGTCAGCCACATAGCCTACACATACCCATCATATCGCCACTTTTTGGCCCATCATGATCCTACACATACCTGCATTATAGTCTCAAAAGAGGGAATAGCGATAGATCCTGAGAGGTTTATGTCCATAATGGAATTACCTTTTCCAATAAACCAAAAGGGACTCCAGTCGTTCCTGGGAAAGATCAATTTCATCTGTAGGTTCATTTCTGACTTCGCTGGTATTGTAAGGCCTATTTCACTAATGTGCAAAAAGAATCTACCTTTAAAATGGACCTCAGAGGGGAAAGAGGCCTTCGAGCAAATAAACAGAGCAGTTTCCACTACTCCAATTTTGACTAATCCAAATTTTTCCAAGGATTTCTTACTCTATGTGTATAGTGTTCAGGATAGCATAGCTTCGGTACTTACTTAAAAGGGTGATCAAAATGAAGGAGAACATACTATTGGATTCTATTCTAGGACTTTCAAAGGGTATGCGATGAGGTACAACTTTTTAGAAAAACAAGCTTTTGTTATAGTTAAAATTTTGAATAAATTATGACACTTGGTGTTGGCCAATAAAATCACTATCCTCATAGCACATCCCAATGTGCGGGAGTACATAATAAAGAGAGAGATCACAAAGAAAAGAGTAAACTGGATCACTAAGATTCTAGAGTATGATGTAGATATTTGAACAACTAAGCTAGTCCGAGGAAGATGTCTGTGTGAATATATGGAACAGGAAGCAAGTCTTGCAACTAAAAGGGAAATTGGCCAAGTATACTCAAATTAGTTTGAGTCCAATGAATCTTGGGTTGCTGATCGAACACAACACATGCAAAAAGGACCTTACCCAACCATTCTATTGTCTAATAAAAGGAGATACTATCGGATTCAAGGCACAAGGTATGTACTAATCGAAGATGTACTTTTTAAAAGGAATTATGATGGTGTACTACTTTGGTGCCTTGACACCCTACAGGTAGAGAGGGTTCTTAATGAATTTCACCATAGTCCTGAGGGTGGGCATTTTTCCGCCAAGACCACCACTTTGAAAATAATGAGGGAAAGATATTATTGGCCCTCTATGTTCACAAAAGTGCATCATCTAGTACAAAAGTGTACTCAATGCCAATTTTTTTGTTGGAAAAAGAAGGAATGTCATTCAATCCCTGAGCCCAATTGTGATAGAGGAACCCTTTTCCCAGTGAGGCCTAGATTTTATTGGTATGATAAATCCTATTTCTAGTGCTAGACACAAATGGATCTTCACAACAACTGATTACTTCACGAGGTGGGAAGAGGCTATATCCCTAAAAAATGCAACAAAAGGAGAGATTGTTAATTTTCTTGAAGAATTGGTGACCAGGTTAGGCCACCCAAAACCATCATATCCAACAATGCCCGAGCTTTTTTTGGGTTAGGGATGTCAGATTTTGCTATCCGACATGGAATTTTTCTTAAAAAATCATCAAATTATTATCCACAAGGGAATGGGTTAGCCTTATTAAATGCATCTTTCCAAGGATAATCCCAACACTCAGCAAATAACCAATCATAATTTAACATTTTGGGTCATGTGTTCTAGATCTAGTGATCTAGGACTCATATTCCACCTTGGGCGGATGAGTCCCACCTAGGTATTGGGACCTAATTTCAAATTGCACATTAAACAAGACACTTATAGACATTTATGTCTTGGGTTTTAGCTATTGGGACTTGTTGGAAATAGGATGCCATTTAATTGTAGTCCTAAACATTATTTATTTCATTTATCTCCTAAGTCCTTGGAAAGTGTTCCCCAACACTAGGATTAGAAAGAGATTAAAATTGAATGAAATAATCATGTTAATTGACATTTTTATTTCATTCTAAATGTTAGGAGCATGTGAGGGAATCCAATATGAGTTCCTAAATAATAGGGGCACATGGGATGCTCACATGGAAGGTGGAACTCACCTTGAGTTTAGTTAACTATTTGGAGTAAAAGATAACACTTCTGTAATGCATGTAAAAGATAGTAGGAGTTAGGGATCGATGTTTACATGCATGAAGTTTAGTTCAGTTTAGCTCAGATCAAATTAGTTCAGTTCAATTTAGTTCACTTCAGTATTAGTTCACTCCAGTTTAGTTCAATTTAGTTTAGTTTAGTTCAGTTATGATTCAGTTATCTTCAGTTGCATGTAGTTAGTTTCAGTTGAATGTTAGTTGACTTTAGGTAACTTGGAATGCATGAATAATGACTTGAGTTGCATGATAGATAATAGGTGACTACTTTCAGTTAATAGGGGATGACCATTCTTGCATGAATGGTAGAGAGATATGTTCCATTTAACATGGAATGAATTGGATCCACCTTGGGCGCCCAATTTGGATTCTTGGAGTTAACACTTTTTCATGCTAATATATTTCAGAAGGATGAGTGAAGTGGGCCAATTGTTGGGCGCCTACTTTGAGGATAAGCTTTGAAGAAATCTTCAGAATAAAGGTTGAGTTATGACTTCAGTTTGGGATGCCCAAATGCATGGAGTTGATTTAACATTGTTTTTCACACCAGTAGAACTCTACTTGCAAGAGATAGGCATAGGTTTTTGGTGATAATCTTTGAGCTTTGTAATTGTAACTCTTTGGAGTTTACAAGGTTGAATATTTCCTATTTATCTCAAGCAAGTTGAAGAGAGTTTGTATCATTTTTATTGTAGGTTGTGAAGAAGATTCAGTGAAGGAAAAAGAAGCATTCTCAAGCAAGGATTGGAATTATTGTAATCTACTTCAGAGATTAAATAATACATTGATTCTTGGTAGAGTTTTTTCTCGAAATGGTTTCTCCATGATATATGTTGTGTATCTTCTATTCTTTTGTTTAATTCTTCTACAACCTTTTGTCTTCATTCTACAAATGATAAAATGAATTAATTAGATAATCACCCACAAAGAATGTGTAACAAAGAATACATATTTAGATTAGCAATCATAATTTTTTACGAAGTATTAAGCTACATAAATACCTCAATTTTCAACATTTGGTATTAGAGCTGAGGTTGGCAGTGGGTGATCCCACAATAATGGGTTACAATTTTTGGCCAAACTTGACATTAAAATAAGGATTTTTCACCAAACATTCACTTTCTTACACCTATAGCAGCTAAACCATTAAGGTTTTGAAGATGAATCAAACTAGTTATTTGTTAGATATTTTGTGTAGATTCTAATTATAGTTTTAAAAAAAAATTGTGAATCATTTTAGTAATTTTTAATAACTTATTTTTTCTACTAATTAACATTTTTAAAAAGTGATGTTCACTTCGGCGCACCTAATTTTTTTTATACATAGGATACAATTCTGATTTTTAAAATGCAAAATTTTCACACCAATATCTAGGGGATGGATATTTTTTCATAATTTTTTGTTACATATTTTTTTTTAAATTAATTTTCCAAGTCAGCGTAATTATAATTTGGATAGAGGTGTACTTCGGCACACAACTTTTTTTGTATTCATTTGAATTAAATTATTCTTTTTTTGTTGGAATAAGGACATCAATAACTAGGGCACATGTATTTTTTAGAATTTTTTTCTCTATTTTTCTATTTTTTTGTATGTGTGAAATAAAGAACTTGATGTTCATTGAAAATCCTACATTCACAAGAAATAAAAAATAAATATAATAATCAAATTAAACATATTTAAAATTATACTTTTAAGGAAGCTTTTAATAAGGGCTATAGGCTTACAAAGCATAAATTTTAAATGAATTCATTTGATCACCCAAAAGGTAAATCAAAAGTGGCTTTTTATCAGCATTTTGATAGGTGTAGAGGAGACTCGATTATAGGTATGGTTTAAACCTAACAAGGTTCTATCCAATGGGGTTTGATCTAAGGGGGTTTGATCAATCCCTCTTTAGTTAAAATAATTTAAATGGAACCTTTAAAGTCATAAATCATTGTATTTTCTAAAAATATGTGATTTTAGGAAAAAATCAGGATGTCCTAAAAAGTGTAACCCATTATTGTGGCAGCACCCAGCTAGAGTATTGGGACACCTTTCTATTAAAAGATTGAAGGTTTTTTGGCTATAGTGGGATCTTTTACTATTTTTTGTTATTGATGATTTTGGAAAATAAGTTTGTTACAATGAATTCTCATTTAGATAATGAAAGGTTCAATGGATCTAATTGTGAGATGTAGAAATTAAAAATGGAGGATCTCCTTGAAGAGAGAGATCACTGGTTAGTTGTTGGTAATGAGACAAAGTCACCTACAACAATGTCAGATGAGGATTGGGATAACCTTGATAAGAAGGAAAGAGGGACCATAATATTATGTCTTGTTGATGTTGTTCTCTTGAACGTTTCAGAAGAAACTATAGCATATAAGTTATGGAAGAGAATAGGTGACATTTATCAATTTAAAAGTCTTACTAATAAGCTGTATCTAAAAAGAAAGTTATATTCTTTAAAGATGAAAGATAGTTATTTTGTTGTAAATCATTTGAATACTTTTAATTTGATTCTATGTCAATTAGCATATGTAGATGTAAAGCTAGAAGATGAATATAAATGCATATTCTTACTTTTTTCTTTACCAAAATCTTGGTTGTTGCTATTAATGGTAGTGGTGTAGATCCTAAGATGGACAATATAATTCCTACTCTCCTATCAAAGGAGATGAGGAGGAAGTATAAAGAGGGAATCCAAGATGCCTTGTTTGTAAAAGGTAGGCCTGAGAAAAAGGAACCTAAGGGAGACAAGGAAGGAAAGGGTAAGTCAAAAGGACGGTCTAAAACCCCTAGTAAGAGTAAGGTAATTTGTTGGAATTGTGGGAAGCCAAGACATGTGAAGAAGGATTGTAAGAATAAGAAAGAGAGTTATGATTCTTCTATAGAGGAATCCTCAGATGTTAGTAATGATGCATTGGTTATTTCAGCTAATACTATTTGCCATAACTCTTTGCTTCATGTTTTAGAGTGATCTTCATGGAGAGGATGGTAGTCACAATGCTATATGTGACTCGGTACCATGATTCAATGGGAATTTTTTTCAGTAATGTGGATGCATCATTGGTAAGCTTATCCTCATGTGATTGGGGATATGGTTTTTTCTTGGTTTAGAATGGTTGCTATTATGTCATGGTTTACTCTTGATTCTAGATTAGAGTTTGGAATATTACATGTTCTCTTGAGACCACAATGTATGTTATAGTGCATGTGATCTCCTAGGAGGAGATGGTTAGATCATGGATGTCATGTTTATGTTCAAGATTGGAGCTTTAACATTGATCTTGTGTAGTTCTCTTAAATATTGGGTACATTAATCATTTTCTTGATTACTTCATGATAGTGCTATGTTGCATTTGGAGTTTGGCATGGATTGGTTGGTTACAGGTCCTCATGGATACTTGGAGAAATGGGTGAGGCCTGAGTTCTCTTATGGTAAGAGATATATGCTGGAATGGTTATTTGTAAGAAAATATATTTTCAATTGTAAAGATCAAGAATAGTAAGCCTTGGTTGAACGTGAGTTCAACACACTCAATGGTTTCACAAGCCTCGAAAGAGGCAGTTTGGATATAGAGATGTGGGAAATGTATTGGTTTTAATTGCAAGTAAGTTAAACTTGAATGTGATAGTCAGAGTTCTATGTGTTTAGCCAAAAATCCTATGTATCATACTCGTACTAAGCATGTTGATATTTAGTATCACTTTGTGTGAGAAATCGTTGAGAGTGGGAGGGTATTAATTGAGAAAGTTGACACTTTAATTAATGTTGTAGATTATCTTATGAAACCAGTTCCTATAGATAAGTTCTCTTAGCTTTAATCATTTGCTTGGAGCTTCATGATTATGTAGGTTGCATTTGAAGTTGGCATGGATTGATTAGTTGGTGTAGGAAGGTCATTGGCCTTAAGTCTTGTACTTGATTTATAATTATTCCTTGTTTAGAATAATTACAATGTATAATGTTAAGTGGGAGAATGTTGGAAATAGGATGCCATTTAATTGCAATCCTAAAAATTATTTGTTTCACATATCTCCTAAGTCCTTGGAAAGTGTTCCCCAACACTAGGATTAGAAAGAGATTATATTGAATGAGATAACCATGTTAATTGACATTTGTAATTAATTCTAAATGTTAGGAGCATGTGAGGGCATCCAATATGAGTTCATAAATAATAGGGGCACATGGGGTTCCCACATGGAAGGTGGAACTCACCTTGAGTTTAGTTAACTATTTGGAGTAAAAGATAACACTTTTGTAATGCATGTAAAACATACTAGGAGTTAGGAATTGATGTTTACATGCATGAAGTTCAATTTAGTTCAGATTAGATTAGATCAATTCAGTTCAGTTCAATTTAGTTCAGTTCAATATCAATTCATTCTAGTTCAATTTAGTTCAGTTTAGTTTAGTTATGGTTTAGTTATCTTCAGTTGCATGTAGTTAGTTTTAGTTGAATGTTAGTTGACTTTAGTTAACTTGGAATGCATGACTAATGACTTGAGTTGCATAATAGATAACAGGTGACTACTTTCAGTTAACAGGGGATGATCATTCTTGCATGAATTGTGGAGAGATATGTTTCAATTAATAGAGAATTACTTGGACCCACCTTGGACATCCAAGTTGGCTTCTTGGAGTTAAAAATTTTGCATGCTAAGATATTACAGAAGGCTGAGTTAAGTGGGCCCATTCTTGGGTGCCTACTTTGAAGATAAGCTTTGAAGATATCTTCAGAATAAAGGTTGAGTTATGACTTCAGTTTGGGATGCCCAAATGGATGGAGTTGATTTGAAATTGTTCTCCGTGTGATAAAACTCTACTTGCAAGAGATAGGCATAGGTTTTTGGTGATAAGATTTGAGCTTTTTAATTGTAACTCTTTGGAGTTTACAAGTTTGAATATTGCCTATTTATCTCAAGCAAGTTGAAGAGAGTTTGTATTAGTTTTATTGCAGGTTGTGAAGAGATTTGGTGAAGGAAAAAGAACATTCTCAAGAAAGGATTGGAATTATTGTATTCTACTTCAGAGATTAAATAATACATTGATTCTTGGTGGAGTTTTTTCCCGAAAGGGTTTCTCCATGGCATATGTTGTGTATCTTCAATTCTTTTGTCTAATTCTTCTACAACCTTTTGTCTTCATTCTACAAATGATAAATTGAATTAATTAGATAATCACCCACGAAGAATCTACAACAAAGAGTACATATTTAGATCAACAATCATAAAGTTTTACAAATTATTAAGCTACATAAACACCTCAATTTTCAATAGGACTCATACACCACAACTGGCATATGAGTCCTACTTTAAGCATGACCTAATTTAAATCAAATTATTGGCATGATTTTATTCTCCTAGATATAATACCAGCTTGTAGTGTTGTAATTTTGAGAAATTTGGCATAAACAAGTAAAAATACAAGCTTATTTCACATAATTTCACCTAATCTTTCAAGTATTCAAGCATTATAGCTAACTTATGATCAAGAGAAAATTCAAGAGAATTTTAGGAGCATCCAAAGGAATATTTGTAGAAGATTATTACAAAAATTCATGATACATTATCATGTGAAAGATTTAGTCAATCATGCATGTGGTTTTGAGCTAATGTTGTGATGTATTGTTCAAGATCAATTCAAGTATTCAAAATAATTCTTTCATCAAGGATCATCATCAAGATCTACATCCATTGAGGCTACTTCATGCTTGTTTTCATATCTACAATGTTCCAAACAAGGTTCTATTGTTTCATCTTATGTTTTATGTTTCAATTCATCCATGCTTCATTTCTCATTATGGTTTGATTATCAAAGCAAACCCCCATTCCCTAACAAAACAACATTTCTTTCCCTCTCTTTGTGTGATTGCGGGTTTATAGGTTGAAGAAAAAGTGGATTTGAAGCCTTCAAAAGTGCCAAAATTGCAAAGTTGTGAAAGTTGTCATTAAAGGTTGTGAAGGCTCATGGAAACTCAAATCTAGAGAAAGATATCAAAATTATTTACATGAAACCAGTGGGAAAATGCTTATTTAATCCATCTTCAGAGGCTCACAAAGTTTTTCTTCAGAATTCTACTCTTGGGACACTTTGCGACAAAACAAGACACTTTGCAACAGTCTATGCGTATGAGTCCCAATACTGCCTTTTTACCAGATTTCAAAAATCTAGATTAGTCACTGATAGATTCCAAATCCTACACAGAAGCCCTATACTAGGACTAAATCGCCCAATCTGTGTGTGAGTCCTAGTACACCTCAAAAGTAATAGTTTTCAAGGCTTTTAGGTCTTGCTTAGTCATCTTGATTTCTCCAGGTACTTCTCTATTTTATTTTGTTTGTCAATCTAATTACATGCTTTCAATTTCTACTTTCTAGGTCATATAGTTAGATTTGCATATCATTCTCACTCCTTACCTTCTAAGCATTTGCTTAGTGGTGAACCCTTTCGTTTAATCACACCCAAGGAGACATTATATAGGTTTTATATGTACATTTTGAAATGATTTGACATGGGATATTATAAAAGTACAAGTCATTAAATTGAAGTCTTAGATGTGTGGAGATTTTAAATATTCAATAAGAGGGTCAAATTTGCACCACAAAAAGTATCCAAATAATTTCTATGCACATAAGTTTGATCCCAAAAACAAAATTGGTATTATGAAACTTGGGGAATGTCTGAAGAGAGATTCATTTTTGTTTTTGAGGCTGAATTAGAAATTAAGGTCAAGGGAACATCAAATAAATTGAAATCATGTACTTGGACTCTATTTCTTTGTTGTCTATCCAATAAAAATACAACTACTAATGTAATTTGTTTACAAATAACCCTTGACTATAACTTACCTCAACTAATAAAAAAATATCTTAATAAAATAAAATACATATTAATCAATTATTTGGTAGTATAATTTTTAAGTGTCTATTTGAAATATAAATCTTAAATTTAATTTAATTCTAAATAGACCTTGACTTTAACTTGCTTCATGTGAGAAAAAAATCAAACAAATTCAATCCACTAAACAAATTTCATAATTCATATAGACTTTGACTTGCTTGATCTACTAAAAAAAATCTAACAAATTCAATGCACTAAACAAATTTCATAATTCATATTTAACCATTTCTTGATAGTCTATAAAAATTTCAATTGTTAAAATTGAATTTATTTTAGATAAGTGTCATTAAGTTCAAGAACAATAATTCTTAATTAAATATTATTTATATCTTTTTAAGTGAATGAATTCTTTTGATCGAAAAAGGTTGTTTTAAAAGTGACCTATAATTCAGCACTTTTAAGAATAGATGAGCTGTGTTTGTGTAAAGTTTGTGTTTTATTTTACCAATCAGTAAAAGCTTTCCCCATCCCACCGAAAGTTTCACCGCATTATCGAAAAGTATCTGCAAAATCAAATCAAAGAGCATTAAATACGTTTTGAAAGATAATTGAGCCATACCAGTACTTACTAAGGCAGTTCCATGAGGAAATGGATAAGAAAAAAATGAGTTGGAAATAGCAAGAAAATCCGATCACGCATATTCATTGGGCCTGCATTACACTTGATATGAAGTACAACTTGAGAATCAGCTTCCAAAATGTAGAGCTGAGGGCCAATATGATAAATGTAATATTAGAACATTATTTCAATAACCATCATCAAATTTTTATTAAACTCTTATCTAATAAGCAATATCAACTACAAAATTTGATTTTGATTTTTATCTATTTTGCATTGATTTTGATTAAAATTATACAAATTAAATGATGGACTTCAGTTCCCTTTCAATTTCAATTCATCAAATACCTTAAATTTATCTAAATAATTTGTTTTATTTATTCAAGAGAAACAAATCATGTTTCATAGTACAAGAATACATTGGTCATATCAAGTATAATGCATATGAGAGGAGAAATGTCACATGGATGCTTAGCCATAACTCATCCAATTGCTTCAATTACTCATTGTTGACATTGAAATTATAAAACACAATGTCTCAGAATCTTCCTTGGATTATCTCCAAACAATTTAAACATAATTTTTTTAAAAATCTATTTAATTCTCATCATCGAATAATGTCATATTAAAAAACTAAAAAATCTTTTATATATTAATTTTCACAATATTAATTATGTAATAATCATGTATTTGTTAATTTTTTTATCCATAACATTAAAAAAATTATAATACAATTTCAAACAAAATATTTATCCCAAATTTTTTACAATGTCTACTCAAAATTACGAGTGTGCCCATTGAACCCTTAGGACCTGATTTATAATTTTAACACTTTGACCTCAACACACAGATGAAGAATATAAGAGATTTAGAAAAAAAATGATCCTAGCACTACTTCTTCTACTATATAATCCAATCAACTCACTAAATATGAAAACTAACAATATGGAAATGGGAAGGAACAATCTACTAGCATATATGATTACGTTCTTACTGTACTAATTATAATTTACAAGTGTGATGAGTTATCTACTCACATTTATTGTATTGATAAAAATGCTTTCCTGCCCCATTGATAAGTCAACGTCATCATGCAAAAAATTCTAAGCATACCCATAGGGCCACAACATAGTCACTTTTTGTATGGTTTAGATACATTGTATAGAACTTACGATCCATTCAAAGAGAGCATGTAGTGCATGTAGACCTTCTTGTGAATGAATATCGATAGATGCTTGTAAATAATGAGATATCATTATCAACCAACATTAAATAATTTCTTCCTCCCTTTTCCTTGAAATTTGCAACCAAAATAAATAATATGTGATAAAATTACATGTAGGTATTGTTTGGATCAAGTCTTTCATATTAAACAATTAGAGTTCATACTACTTTCAAAGATATTTCTAAACCACAGATTTAATTATTAGAAGAAAGCAATAAATTAAAAGAAAGATATAAGTGTGAATGAGTGAAAAGAAAATACATTCTAATGATATAAGTTGTCCAATCAAACACTCTTATAAGTTGTCCAAGCTTCCAAAATGTAGGGCTGAGGGGCAATATGATCAATGTAATATTAGAACATTATTTTAACAACCATCATCATTTTTTTATTAAACTCTTATTTAATAAGCAATATCAACTATAAAATTTGATTTTGATTTTTATCTATTTTGCATTAACTTTGATTAAAATTATACAAATTAAATGATGGACTTAAGTTCTCTTTCAATTTCAATTCATCAAATGCCTTAAATTTATCTAAATAACTTGTTTTATTTATTCAAGAGAAACAAATCATGTTTCATTGTACAAGAATACATTGGTCATACCAAGTATAATGCATATGAGAGGAGAAACACATGGATGCTTAACCATAACTCATCAAATTTCTCTAATTACTCATGGTTGATATTGAATTTATAAAACACAATGTCTCACAATCTTCCTTGCATTATCTCCAAACAATTTAAACATAAAATTTTTAAAAATCTATTTAATTCTCATTATCGAATAATGTCATATTAGAAAATTGAAAAATATTTAATATATTAATTTTAACAATATTAATTATGTAATAATCATATATCTTTAATTTTTTTATCCATAATATAAAAAATTTATAATACAATTTCAAACAAAATATTTATCCCAAAAATTTTACAATGTCTACTCAAAATTACGAGTGTGCCCATTGA
Organism: Sequoia sempervirens; assembly: GCA_007258455.2. Taxonomy (NCBI): domain Eukaryota; kingdom Viridiplantae; phylum Streptophyta; class Pinopsida; order Cupressales; family Cupressaceae; genus Sequoia; species Sequoia sempervirens. The sequence goes on from VDFB02271358.1 coordinate 692,691,181, forward strand.
ACCCTTAGGGCCCGATTTATAATTTTAACACTTTAACACTAGCACACATGTTAAGAATATAAGAGATTTGGAAAAAACATGATCCTAGAACTACTTCTTCTACTCTATAATCCAATCAACTCGCTAAATATGAAAATTAACAATATGGAAACGGGAAGGAACAATCTACTAGCATATATGATTAACCCTTAGGGCCTGATTTATAATTTTAACACTTCAACCTTAGCACACATGTTAAGAATATAAGAGATTCAGAAAAACCATGATCCTAGCACTACTTCTTCTACTTTATAATCCAATCAACTCACTAAATATGAAAACTAACAATATGGAAATGGGAAGGAACAATCTACTAGCATACATGATTGTGTACTTACTGTACTAATTATAATTTACAACTGTGATGAGTTATTGCTGAAATTTATTGTATTTAATAAAAATGCTTTCCCGCCTCATTGATAAGTCAACCTCATCATCCAAAAATATTCTAAGCATACCCATAGGGCCACAACATAGTCACTTTGTGTAAGGTTTAGATACATTGTATAAAACTTGTGATCCATTCAAAGAGAGCATGCAGTGCATGTAGACCTTCTTGCGAAGTATGTTTGATGATAAATTTCAATTATTGAGGTAATTCTAAGAGAAAATGGATAGAAAAAATGCATGGATAAATTTGGTATTGGAAGTAATACGAAAGGATGGAGATTGCACACTCAATTTTGTTTGGAAATCAAATTGTACAAAACTATGTATATGCTTTCAATATCTATAGATGCTTGTTAACAACTTGAGATATCATTATCAACCAACATTAAATAATTTCTTCCTCGCCTTTCCTTGAAATTTGCAAATGAAATTGTGATAGGTCGAATTTGAGTGGTACAAAATGAGTAGCAAACAAAGTGATGCAAAATAACACTAAAACAATCTACACCTCAAGATTAGCCTAGTTGGAATCAACACAAAATAGAAACAACAAGTGGAACCTTTTACCTTGTGTCAAATCGATCCTTTGGTTGGCCCTTTGATCTTTGGTGTTGTATGCTCCTTGGATGGCAAGATGCAAGCTAGATGATGATATGATAATGGATGAAAATGGGTGGAAGCATGAAAATGGCTAAGTATGGATTCTAGGAAAAATTTGCCAGAGTTTGGCTACAATGCATGATCTCTCCAAAATGAGAGAAAAGAGGGGGTATTTATAGAGATTTTGGAAATATCTAGGAAAATGGATGGTCAAGATTGAGCCACCAAGATCAAGATGTAGGGCTAAAGTGAGTTGAGAACTCACAAGCCCTCACATCTTGACATGTGGCATGTGATATGGCTTAAAAAGGGTGATGTGTACATGAGGTGGAACGATAGTATATGACATGGAGGGAGTACAAAGTACCTTGGGATTGGGACAGGATCTCCTCATAAAGGAGGTACTTGTCCCCATGCGAGTGAGAGGACAAGTGGGGAATTAAAATTCCTCAAACATTCTCATGGGGATGAGAGAAGGAAATTAAAATTCCTTTAAATGCATTGAGGGATTAAATGTGAATTAAAAGTTCACATGGGGAATGGAGATGCCTTGTCCAAAAGGAGAAAGCATTTAATAGAGTTGACTTGATTAAGTGATTAAGGTTGTGCAAGTACTTGATTAGACTAATTAATGAAGATTAGAAGAGGGTTAGATTTCACATGTGACTTGATGTGACAAGTCAAAGATCACATGGGGAAGAGAAAAAGGAATTTAATATTCCTTGGAAGGATAAAAAGAATTAAAAATTCTTTGAGAGGTTGATTATGCTAGTTAATGAAGGATTAGATGTGGGTTAGGTGGCTAAGAGAGATTAGAGGCCAATTGCAAAAGTTGGAGAATGTGACACATCCTAATCAAGGATTAGGCATGTGCACACCCCTAATGATGAGATTAGAAGATGGATTAGGATTAGATAAAAAATGATGGAGGATTTGACATAAAGAGAATTAAATAAATGGCATATTTATTTAGTTCATTTGATGAAAGGTGGAAGGTATTTAATTAGTTAACTAGATACCTTAGGGATAAGAAGAACTTTAGAGGGATTAATTAAATAATAGTGATATTAATTAATTAATTAATGCGGATAAGGGGAAGCTTAGATGAAAAGGGATAAATTTGGATAAATCAAGAGTCCAAATTTAGGTGTCTAAATTTTTCCCCTCTTTGAGATGGTGTTATGAAGTAGCATCATTTCAAAGAATATTAAAATATAGAACCTAGAAGAATATGGTTAGATTGGGAAAGATGCCTAGGAAGGGAAGATGATGGGGGTTATGATGAAAGTTAGGGATTGAGGATTCCCCTTGAGAGGACATGCGGGTTCAGGAGAACATGGGTGTGCTCTCAAAATGGATGAGGTGATACAAGGGGAGATGAAGAAGATGCAAAGTGATGGGTAAGAAAGGATGACAAGGTGGCAGGAGATTGGGAGGGAAGCGTGATGAAGGATGAATGGATAGGGGGAATTTGGGTTGATGATAGGATGGGGGATACATGCAAGAGGATGGAATGGAAATTGAAATGCAATCCTAATGCAATTTTCCATCTTCAGAGCATTAATTTTTGCTATAGCATAAGACACAAGACACCAAGGTATGAAGAACCAAGGCGGATGAGTGTCTAATGCATAAAACAAACATAACAAACAATAAGGCTATCCCAACACCCCAAAGTCACGATAACCTTGGTCAGGCCAGGTATTGGGATAACCACAAGCACACAAGGATGCCCCAGTGTAACACAAGACCTTAGAGATCTTGGTGGGTACTACATGGGACAACCGAGAAGATAAAGAAAATATGAAAATACACCCCTATGTTGACTAGTCAAAGCACACCATGATATGATGGATTAAGGCAACCATGACAAGTGCTGATAGGGAGCTCAAATGATAAACAAAATCCAAAAGCATCAAAAGATCGCAATCAATTTCAAACGTCCTTTGCCATAGGATCACAGAAATGGATTGGATTGATGAGGTATGTTAGGAAGTATGCATCCTACTGAGATTGATGATGGATACTAAATTGAAAGATCAATATGACACAAGATATTTAGAACTGATTGGATTTGATGATATAAGTGAATCTCATTTGTTAAGATCCAGCTAGATAAGGGCATAGCTTGATCACACGACACAAGAGACATGAAACAAGATAAGAGACTGACACATCCTAGCGACCTAGGGGGGTAATCAAGGATTAGCCTTGCCTACGTCTAAGTGCAGAGCCCTCGTACTTAGATTAGAGGTTGACGAAAGACCATGGACAAAAGCGGAAAGAGGATGATGAAGACCTCGATGGATGACCAAGACGGGACAAACAATAGGAACAAGATAGATACATGATCATATGGACAAAGCAGAAAGATCGATGATAGGTGATAAAGGAATGGATGGACAAAACCCCAGGGGAAGATTAAATGATCGACCTTGCCTACGTGAAAGCAGAAGGGCAACATAGTTCGATGAAAGATCAATGATAAAAAATGGATGAAGGATGATGAGATAACCCCATATAAGGGGATAAGATGATTGGACTGACACAATGGGACTAGATAGACCTATTGGATTGGATAGGATGATGGTGATCATGAAGCTCAGAGATGGGATAGGTATCCAAATTAGCAAAAGATGAATTGGGAGGATGATAAGATGGATAGATGAATGATGGAACGAATAAACAGATGATCGCGATGGATGAATGATTCTTGGAATGAGAAGATGAAGCTTTGGAATAAATGAAGGTTTGGAAGAGATCGAGAGGGATGTTTGAGATGATGGATGAAGGTTTGAAATGGATGAAGGTTTGGAAGAGATGATCGAGAGGGATGTTTGAGATGATGGATGAAGCTTTGAAATGGATGAATGGTTACTCAGAATGAGTGAACGGATGTTTAGAAGTGATGAATAGGATGAGTGAAGGGATGATTAGGAAAAAAATTGAAGAAGATGGAGGGAGGGATCTTAAGATTTGTTTCGATATCCAAAGATCTTGATTGCAAATGGGCTAAAGCTCGGATTGGGATTAGAGTAAAGCTCAGATTAGGATTGAATTAAAGCTTAGAATGATTGGAGGATGTGATGGGATTGATTCTACAGCAAGTTTCATAGTTTAAGGGATGTAAGGTGTTGACAATCAGATTTTTCCAGATTTGGCAATTTTCAAAAATTGTCAAATTTTGCCATTTTAGGAAACTTCACGGTCATATGTTTGAAAGTTTAGTTTTTTCCCAAAAAATACCCAAAACTAAGATAGGATGAATTGCCAACCAATATCACAAATTGGAGACATGCATTATGAGTTATTGACAAAATTGATTTTTCAAAATACTGAAAAATAAACACTAAATTGTGATTTTGAGGGTCAAGATGAAAGTTTGAGGCCCCAAAAATGTGGTGCAAAGGGATCCAAGGAATCCACATGCCACCTCATAATGCAACCACCCATAAAATTTCAGCTCAAATGGACACCCGAGTCAAAATTTATGGCCTTTGGAAGTTTCAGCATAAAAATCAAAACTCTTGAAACAAAGTTTAGATGATTGGGATGGATGACCCGATGATGGAGGAGGTGATTTTGGTGACAAAATGATGATCCGAAGTGGGGAAAAATAAAATAAAATAAAAATAAAAAAAGGCTGGAAGGGCGAGTCTGCCCAAGGATTTGGGCGGGTCCGCCTGAGCCAGGGCGAGTCCACCCATGGACTGGGGCGGGTCCGCCCACAACTGGGAGGGAGCCTGCCCAGACCAGGGTGAGGTCAGGGATCCGACAAGGGGATAGAGGAAGATGGCACAAAAGAAGCAGAAGTGATGATGACAAGGTAGATGGCATTGGATTGCGTGGAGAGTAGCCTACAGCTAAATACTAGTGACAAGGGATTATGAGATGGGATGAGGAGAGAGGATGGGGGGAGTAAAAATATTATTTGGATGGATTGGATAAAGGGTTAAGGAGATGAAGATAGGAAACTGAAGGGATTGCTCTGATGTGATGAATGATGTCTCCAAGGACTATATTACATAGGAAGATAAATGCCCCCACTCTAGATATGTCATGTATAATGAGGCATGGGAGATGGAAGATGGGAAAATGGAGATAACTGGAGGAGGATAGGATGGGTGATTAAGGGATATGATAGAGCACGGGTGAAGGGAATGTATACCAAGAGGTGTCCAAAGCATGCATAGATAGGTGCCCCTATTTTTTTATCAAGATCACAAGAAGGATGGAGGGACAGGATAAATGAGATATGCCAAGCGGGATGTATAAGATAGGCAGGATGGAGGGGATGAATGAAGAGGGTGTATAGGAGGAAGATGAGTACATAGATGGAAGTGTAGCAAGAAGCATAGCAGATGGAGGGAATGCATATCAGGAAGCTGCCCCCAAGTGTAGATGGGGATGTACACATGATGCCTGCTCGCCAGGTTTTCATCATGGTACTTATCCAAGGCGCTTGTTTTCCGAGTTTTCACCATTGGATGGACTGTTTCTCTTTACTATATATTTTTTTTGGTTTATTTTTTTGGATTTTTTGACTTTTTTGATTTTTGAACTTTTTTGGATTTTTGGAATTTTTTGGATTTTTGGACATTTTTGGATTTTTGGGTAGTACGAGGATGAAAATGGGTAAGGATAGGGAGACGAATAAGTGGATTTAGAAGACATGCGATAAGGATATGGATGAAGGACTCAAGCATCAAGTTCTATACAATGTATTAATAGCTCATGTTCGAACCGACTATTAGATGTTGGTACAACCTTATTAGGAGAAATGGATTATGCAAAAGGATGAATTAGAGGTATTTTATGGGGGAGATATGTGGGGTAATGGATGGGATGCTGAAAAGGGGATGGATAGAATGATGGGATGGATGTGTGATGGGGAGATGTGTTCAGGACCAACATTGGCACATATAGTGATGGATGTGGAAAGATAAGAGGATTAATGGATGGAGAATGCCGACATAATGGAGGAGATGGGATAGTGAATTTTGGGATGTAAGGACCCAAAATAGATTTAGGAGATGGAGGAATTGTATGATTTGATTTTGGATTAGCAACTTTGGATGTTCTCACAGATTTTTCATTTGAAGGCATTGCATCTTTATTCTTTGGGATCCACATGGTTTTGATCTTTGCTTTGCTAGGCCTTTGTGGCCTACGGATTTGATTTGGATTGAGATTTTTCTTCTTTTCACCATGTCTTTTAAAGGGGACATGGGGAGCTTTAGATTCATGTGGATGTTTGGATTTATGTATTTTTATGTTAGCATCCAAAGTGCTTTTAGTAGGAATGGGATGGGTGTGAGGAGATGGACGATGTGGAGCAATGGAGGTAGGATGATGAGGATTATGTGTAGATGGAGGATGTGTAGGTATGTGCCTTTGTCGATCCTAATTATGGGATATACAAGAGGGATGTTTACGATGGATGACATGGATAGGTGTTGGATGGATGAAAGGATGAGATGGAGGAGGTGATCTTGCGATATACAGACCCAAGATGGATGGAGTAGATGAAGGATGGGAGATGGTGGATCAAGGGATGTAAGGACCTAAAATGGATGGAGCAAATGAAGGAGGAATATGGACGGTTGTTTTGAGGTGATATGATGGAGGAGGGATGGAAGCATATGATCTGGTGGAGCAATGGGAAGAGCCGATATTTCTTTTGGAAAAGGCTCATTGAGGACATCTAGAGGTTGTACCAACATCTTTAGATTACGAGTCTTGGGAAATAGGTCCAAGACCTTGCATGCAGATTTGTTCTTTGACTTGGATGAGATCTAAAATACCTTGCTCATGAAGGCCAAGACCTTTTCCCTGATAGTTCATGTTCTTGAGCATGCGATCCATGATAGGATTTTTGTTATTATGAAAACATGATGCGAGTCCATTATTAGGTGGAGGATGATGGGTGGTAAATACACTGTGTTTTTCTTCTGCGAGGAGGCCACCATGGAAGAATGTTAGAGTACCAAGGGGATATGCAAGCGATGTGGGGATAGTAGTTTTAGGCAATGATGGGGCCCAATCATAAGAGGGAGATGATGGGGTAGCAACATTTGGATGGGTGGTATTAGGAGAGGGATTAGGGGATATGATAGGATCTAGATTTGTGGTAGTGGGCTCATGCGATGGAGATGGAGATGGAGATGGAGATGGAGATGGAGATGGAGATGGAGTGGTGGAATCTTGAATGACAAGGAGATCATAGAATGGAATGGATGGGGGATTGTGATCTTGAGGTGGACTAGATGGGATGGTAGGATCTTGATCTAGAGAAGGGGATATGTTGGCATGCTTTGGATTAGACTCTTGGCATGACTCCTCTTGTGTGGATGGCAGGATGACAGAGTGTTGGAGAAACTCTTCAAGTTGGGGAGATTGAAGGATGGAGGATTCGATGCAGTAATCAGAATGGATTTTAGTGACACTAGGAGTGGGAGAAGTGGATTGGATTTGGGTGTCGTCGATGGGTTTGGCAACTCTCGGAGTAGGAGGTGGGTGTTCAATGGATTTGGTAGATGTGATGGTAGGAGATGGTGGCTCAGTGGATTCAGAGGATGTGATGGTTTCAACAGTTTGAGTGGTGCTAAGGGTGGTATCATCAATTGTAGCTGTCAGGTGGAGAAGGGTCTCACCACTAATGACCGTGGATGATGGGTTGGGATGGCATGATTCCACGACTTCAAGGTGTGGAGTGGGAGACGTCTTCTTTGTTATAAGTCCTTGGAGAACTTCTAAAATGAGAGACTTGCATACTCTAGGTTTGGATGGCGAGGTAGGATTGGATAAAGGATTATGGGTTGGTGGGGGATTAGGATTAGAGATTGGTGAACTAGGATTAGATAGGGGAATGGGATTGGATGTAGGACTGGGGATAGGTGGGGGATTAGGTGAAGGGTTAAGATAGGGGTATTGGCATGGTGAATTAGGACATGAGGATGTGGGTGGTGGATTGTAGTAAGGGTATGGGGATGGTTTATGGAGATAGGGAACTGTAGATGTCGGATTAGGCTAAGGATAGGTTGGTGTGGATGTTGGATTAGAAAAGGAAGGTGCGAATGTGGGATTAGGGTGAGTAGATTGGCGTGGAAGATTAAGGTAGTGGGTATATGCAGATGAAGGATTGAGGTAGGAGGATGTGGATGGGGGATTAGGATAGTGGTATTGTGATGGCACACTAGGATAAGAGGATGATGTAGATGAAGGATATGATGGATATGATAGGTATCCCTTGCCACAGGTAGCATAGGGAGCATGATCAGGCATGGATGAAGACATAACATGATAGCTCGAAGGGATGATTGAATTTTGGAAAGCGGGTGGTGAAAACTTACTAGCAATGATGGTGTCAAGGGGATCTAAGTCACATTCTTCTTGATCGACAAGACTTTCATTATCATTGTCGATGTAATTAGGGTTTCCCTTGACCACTATTGATGGAAGATAAGGATTCATGATGGTGAAAGGATAAAGAGGATGGATAAATATTTTGAATGGAAATGGACTAAAGCTCAAATCAGGATTTCGGTCAAGCTCAGATCAGGATTGGACTAAAGCTCAGATCAGGATTTAGGTTAAGCTCAGATAAGGATTGGATTAAAGCTTAGATTAGGATGATTGGATGATGCGATGGGATTGATTCTAATGATTGGATTTGATTATCAAAGGATGATTACGACACCAAATCTGCTTTGAGATGGAAGTAGATTGATTGGGTCGAAGGTGATTGGATAAATATGTGATTGGATTGGATTGGATAAGATTGATCGGTGATCGAATGATGGATTGGATAGGATGATGGAAGGGATTCTAAACCCTATTCAGAGATTACCCTAGGTGACATAGGATGCTGATTGATCAAATTAAAGGATAAATGTATGATTGCAGCACCAAATCCACTTTGAGATCAAAAATGGATTGATTGGGCCGATGATGGTGATTAACTTAGGATGGATGACAATCCTAAGAGGATGTTGATGATGACGATCAAATCAGATACTTTGGTCAATTTGGATAATAACTTGAGACAAAGTTCAGGGGATTTGGATGGGGAAAACGATGATTTGATTGGAGAAATGGATGAATGAATGCTCAAAATGAGTAAATGATTGACCGGAATGGAAGAACAACTACTCAAAGCGAGTAAATGACTGCCCACAATAGATGAATGATTCTCGAAGCGAGAAGATGAAGGCTCATAATGAATGATAGATTACTCAGAATGAGTAAACGATTGATTAGAACTATTGAATGATAGTTCAAAATGATAGGAAGGAGGTTTGAAATGTTTACTTAGAATGAGTAAACAAATTATCAGAATGATAGAACGAGAGTTTGAAATGATAGATGAAGGTGCGAAAGGGATGAATGTTTACTCGGAATAAGTAAACGGATGATTGAAATGATAAAATGAGAGTTTAGAATGATGAAAGGATGTGTTAAATGGATGAACATTTACTTGAAATGAGTAAATGGATGATTAGAATGATAGAACGAGAGTTCAGAATGATGAAAGGATGAGTTAAATGGATGAAAATTTACTTAGAACAAGTAAATGGATGATCAGAATGATAGAATGAGAGTTTGGAATGATGAAAGGATGTGTTAAATGGATGAACATTTACTCATAACGAGTAAACAGATGATCAGAACGAAAGAACAACTACTCAGAATGAGTAAATGACTACCCACAATGGATGAATGATTCTCGAAGTAGAAAGATGAAGGCTTAGAATGAATGATAGATTACTCAGAATGAGTAGATGATCAATCGGGACTGTTGAGGAGGGAAGGTATGGCTCTGAAGGAGGGCGGGTATGGTTGTTTGGAGGGGATGTCTAGAGGGGATGCCCTAGTCTCATAAGGGAAGGTTTATGATGGAAGATTGAGAGAGAATGGTAGGGTATGGCCCCCTTGAGGAGGCGGATGGCAAAGAAAAAGGTGCCCCAAGAAACTTATCAAAAGTATGAAGTGGTATATGTTGTTGGAAAGAGAACGAAAAATTGAGAAGATTGGCACTTGAACGGAGGAAAATGGGTTTACAATGCAGAAATGGCGGGGCATATATGGCTGTCTATTAGGGAAAATCCACTTGTCTGTTAAGTCAGGTCCGCCCATGTAGGAGGTTAGGTCTACCCATGCAGAAGGTTAGGTCTGCCCAAGGAGAAGGTCAGGTCCACCTCTAGAGAAGGTTAGGTCTGCCCATGCAGAAGGTCAGGTCTACCCAAGGAGAAGGTCAGGTCTGCCCAAGGAGAAGGTCAAGTTCGCCTATGGAGAAGGTCAGATCTGCCCAAGGAGAAGGTCAAGTCCGCCCAAGGAGCAAAATTTGGTCAAATTTGGTCAAAATGGGCTTGAAAAGGACTGGTTAATAGGTCAAGTCCACCCCTATAGAGGGCAAGTCTTCCCAAGGAAATTTTTTTTGTCAAAAGTATGAAGTGCTATATGTCATTGGAAAGAGCATGAAAAATCAAGAAGATTGGTGCTTGAATGGAGGAAAACGGGTTTATAGTGTGGAAATGGCGGGGCATATATTGTTGTCTATCAGGTCAGGTCCACCCAAGGAGCAAAAGTTGGTCAAATCTAGCTGAGTAGAGGTCAAGTCCACCCAAGGAGCAAAAGTTGGTCAAATACAGCTAAGTAGAGGTTAGGTCCGCCCCTAGATGGGTCAGGTCCACCCAAGGAGAAAAAGTTGGTCAAAAATGGCCAAAACAAGCTCCAAAAGGACTGTTCATAGGGCAGAGCCACCCTTGGATGAGGGAAAGTCCACCCAAGGAGAAAAAGGTTGGTCAAAATCCACCAAAATAGGCTCCAAAGGACTGATTTTTAGGTCAGGTCCACCCCTGGGTGAGGGAAAGTCCGCCCAAGGAGCAAAACTGATCAAATTAGGTCAGAACTAACTCTGAAAGGACTGGTTTGAAGGTCAAGACCACCCCAAAATGAGGGAAAGTCCGCCCAAGGAGCAAAACTTATCAAATTAGGTAAAAAATAGGGCTGAAATAGGACTAGTTTTTAGGGCAAGTCCGCCCCTGGATGAGGGCAAGTCCACCCAAGGAGCATTTAACTTGACTTTTGACAAAAAAGACCAAGGCAAAGGACTGAAAACACAATAGTCATCAATCAAAAGGCTATGGAAAAGTGGAGGAAATCAGACAACCATTGGTTTCATACAAAAAAGACAAATCAGACAATCACAATCCTAAGTCTAGTAGAGAGGAAATGGTCAACAAAGTCCTCTAATCTAGGATGAACATGGTTACTAGGGAGTCCTTGATATACACTCAGTACATGAGGCCCAAACTGTGAACACCAACCCGTTACAAGTGTGAGTCGGGAACCTAAAAGGCTCAGACCAACTTTTCACATCATCTCGATGCTTCGCCAATTACAACGTGGTTGGATTGAGGTATAGCTTTCACTCTCCCTCCTTTATATACCCTGCCAATACACATGGTTGGAATTGTCCCTTAGGGTGATGAAATCCCCAAGCAGGTCCCACTAAGAAAGATAAAATGGGTAGACTCAAAGGACAGGGTAAGCTACGATTTCTCATCACCCAGGATCGCCGAATGGCGCAAGGGGATTGGATACAGCAAATAGCTCACCCAAAACACATCATACAAGGTTGATTGACACCTCTTAATTAAACTATGTTCCTAATTAGGGGTTAAGAACCCTTAAAATAGCCAAAAAATTGCTAAAAAATAAAAATCTCACCTTTTGAAAAAAGTTGTCTAGGGAAAATCCACCCAAGGAGAGTGCAGATCTAGCTGTGTAGGGAAAATTTGGCTATCTGTTAGGTCAGGTCCCCCTGTGTCTTAGGTCGAGTCCGCCCCTCTATGAATTTTTTTCAAAAAACCACTTTCTACAATCTAGGAAAGGCAAGTCCGCCCCTAGAGAGGGTCAGATCCACCTATGGATGGCGGGTCCGCCTGTCTGTTAGGTCGGGTCCGCCCCTCTGTAACCTGTACTTGCAAAAAGTCAAAAACTAGAAAATGTGAAAGCAAGAGCCCTGTTTGTGGGTCCCGCCGGGCATGCCAGAAATGTGATAGGTCAAATTTGTGTACTAGAAAATGAGCAACAAACAAAATAATGCAAATAACACTAAAGACAACCTACACCTCAAAATTAGCCTAGTTGGAATCAACACAAAATAGAAACAAGCGGAACCTTCTACCTTATGTCAAATCGATCCTTTCGTTGGCCCTTCGATCTTCGGTGTTGTATGCTTCTTGGATGGCAAGATGCAAGCTAGATGATGATATGATAATGGATGCAAATGGGTGGAAGCATGAAAATGGCTAAGTATGGATTCTAGAAAAAATTTGCAAGAGTTTGGCTACAATGCATGATCTCTCCAAAATGAGAGAAAAGAGGGGGTATTTATAGAGATTTTGGAAATCTCTATGGAAATGGATAATCAAGATTGAGCCACCAAGATCAAGATGTAGGGCTAAGGTGAGTTGACAACTCACAAGCCCTCACATCTTGACATGTGGCATGTGATATGGCTTAAACAGGGTGATGTGTACATGAGGTGGAAGGATAGTACATGACATGGAGGGAGTACAAAGTACCTTGGGATTGGGACAAGATCTCCTCATAAAGGAGGTACTTGTCCCCATGTGGGTGAGAGGACAAGTGGGGAATTAAAAATTCCTCAAACATTCTCATGGGGATGAGAGAAGGAATTTAAAATTCCTTTAAATGCATTGGGAGATTAAATATGAATTAAAAATTCACATAAGGAATGGAGATGCCTTGCCAAAAAGGAGAAAGCATTTAATAGAGTTGACTTCATTAAGTGATTAAGGTTGTTCAAGTACTTGATTAGACTAATTAATGAAGATTAGAAGAGGGTTAGATTTCACATTTGACTTGTTGTGACAAGTCAAAGATCACATGGAGAAGAGAAAAAGGAATTTAATATTCCTTGGAAGGATAAAAGGAATTAAAAATTCTTTGAGAGGTTGATTAGGCTAGTTAATGAAGGATTAGATGTGGGTTAGGTGGCTAATAGAGATTAGAGGCCAACTTACAAAAGTTGGAGGATGTGACACATCCTAATCAAGGATTAGGCATGTGCACACCCCTAATGATGAGATTAGAAGATGGATTAGGATTAGATAAAAAATGATGGAGGATTTGACATAAAGGGAATTAAATAAATGGAATATTTATTTAATTCATTTGATGAAAGGGGGAAGGTATTTAATTATTTAACTAGATACCTTAGGGATTAAAAGAACTTTAGAGGGATTAATTAAATAATAGTGATATTAATTAATTAATTAATGCAGATAAGGGGAAGCTTAGATGAAAAGGGATAAATTTGGATAAATCAAGTGTCCAAATTTAGGTGTCTACAAAAATAAATAATATGTGATAAAAATACATATAGGTATTGTTTGGATCAAGTCTTACATCTTAAGCAATTATAAAGCATACTACTTTCTAAGATATTTCTAAATCATAGATTTAATTGTTAGAAAAAAATGATGAATTAAAAGAAACTTATCAGTGGGAATGAGTGAAAAGAAAATACATTCTAATGATATAAGTTGTCCAATCAAACACTCTCAATGAGAGTGTTCACACTAAACTAATAAGTTCTAGAAATTTAGAAGTGACATAAACTAATTAGTATTATCTAAATAAATAAAGTAAACTTTGTGCATGCTAGTCATTTTAAATAAAATTATTAAAAATAAAAAAGTTCCATTGTCATAAGCTATGGGTGTGCCCATTGAACCTTTGACGAAATTCCCAGTTTGAACACTTTGACCCCACCACACCCGTTAAGATAAGAAAGAATCATAGACGTTAAGAGTAGAAGAGATATTATGAAAAACTAACAAAACACAAATGGGAAAGAACAGTCTACCATCATATATGATCTTCGCTCTTAGTGTACTAATTCTAATTTGCAACTGTGACCAGTTATCTCCTGGTAGGGGAGACACTCTTTCCTTGGGCATCTCAGTTATTGGAAATCAAACAATAATTTCAAAGAATGACACTTTTGAATTGGGATTTTTCAGCCCAAATGGAAGCAATAATTGGTATATTGGCATCTAGTATGCCAACATATCAAAGAAGATCATCGCTTGGGTGGCTAATTGGGAGAGTCCAGCGAAAAACAAGCCCAGGGATTTTAAGTTGTCAAAACAAGGTAATCTGGGACTGTTTGATGCATAGGACACCTCTCTTTGGTGGGTCAATGTATCGAACAAGCCCTTGCAGGCTATCCTATTAGATTCTAGTAATTTTCTATTGCTAAGCGATGACAGTAAATTTGAGACTATTTGGAAGAGTTTCGACTATCCAGTAGATATCTTGTTGCCCCAGATGAGGTTCAGTGGACAGCAGAAGCTAGTCTGTTGGAAAAACTCAATGGATCCCACTCTTGGCCTTTTCTCCACCCACTAGGATCCATCTAGAGCTAAACAATTAGTGCTAACATGGAATAATTCTATCCAGTATGTGGAGAGTGGAGTTTGGGATGGCAAAAAAATTAGTGGAATTCTAGAACTGATTAATAGATAGTTCTACAATCTCACAATTGAAAGTACTAGCTCTGGTTTCTATCTCAGTTATGAATTGGTGAACTAGAGCCTATGTTATATCCAAATTAATTTTGGAGAACTACACATATATGCTTTGGTTGATGGCAAACGAATCTTGGTGGGGTGTTTCCCCAAAGATCAATGTGTCGTATATGGTCTTTGTGGTGCTTATGGAAGTTGCAACTCCAACAATGTTTAATTCTACACCTGTGTGAAAGGCTTCACCCCGGCAAACAATTACACCTAGGATTCACCAAACTGGTGGTCAAGTGGCTGTATTCGGTAGAGACCATTAAACTGTGGTACCCAAAAAGGAAACAGTGACAAATTTATCGACTCTGGTGTAATGTTGCCTGATGATTCAGCTTCGTCATACCCTGCACCCACAAAGAAAGATTTCCAGAAAGCCTTCCTTCATAATTGCTCATGCACTATGTTTACCTAAAATTCCCCTTCAGGAGCCTGTCAAATCTGGTCTGGAGATTTGCTAAACATGCAAAACTCTCCATCAAATAGAAAATTGATGCCCTCCAATCGAGTAGCTGTCTCTGCACTTGCAAAGGATCATAAATGGTCCTCCAAACTCAAATTCACAAGCATTGTGAGTGCTCTAGCCGTAGTTTTGAGTATCTTTTCATTTTTAGTGTGGTAAAGGTATTGCCTACGACCAAAGGATACATGTGTGGATTCCTTAGACTCTTTTCTTAGTATGTTTAGTTACAATGAGTTGAAGATTGCAACAAGGAATTTCAGGTCTAAGTTGGGGAGCGGAGGATTCGGGTCAGTGTTCAAAGGATCTCTAATAGACGGTACACTTGCGGCCGTAAAGAAATTGGAAGGTTCAAGTCAACATACAACATGCGAATTTGATCAGGCTTCGAGGGTTTTGTGCAGAAGGATCTAGACGCTTATTGATATATGACTAGCATATATATATATTATTTTAATAATAATATATATAAAATATGCCGAGAGATATCCTTTTCAAGGCACCTATTTTTTAATCAAATTTTTATTATAAAAATTGAATAGATGCCTCGAGAAGGATATCTCTTGGCATATTTTATATATATTATTATAAAAATAATATATATATGCTAGTAGCAGTCGTGGCGCAACATGTAATATCTTAAATCAATTATTTTTTATATTTTTTGTATTTTTTATTATAAAATTATTCTAATAATTAAAATATTCTAATATGATTAGGGTTTGGATTAGGTTTAGGGTTGGGGTTAGTATTAGGGTAAGGGATAAGATTAGGGTTAGGGTTAGGGTTAGAATTAGGATTAGGGTTAGGATTAGGAAAAGGGTTAGGGTTAACATTAGCATTAGGTTTAGGGTTAGGGTTACGATTAGGTTTAGCAAAAATGGGTTTGCCTTGGTGAAACCCCACTTTTGGTAATCAAAGCTTTTCCGCCATAGAAAAAAGCACCGTTTTCTTGACATGGGGTTAATTAATGATTAATTGGACATAATGAGGCTTTGATTTAGGTGTTTTGAAGAATTTTATGAATCCACACTAAGTCTTGGGCCTTTGCAAACTAAATAAAATGCTTTTAATGATGTCTTGTGAAGGTGTTGTGAATTCTTGTAAAACATATCCACACTCTTCTAGTTTCTTTTTATTATAATTCATTTAAATATTCCTTTTTACTCATCATCAAGTCCTATTTTGAACTATTTTAAAGTCTGGTAACAAGATTTTATGCTTTTCTAGGCATAATCTCCTTATTCACACCTTTCTTATGCTTTATTTGACCCATTTATGCCCTCATATGACTTAATTAAGTACATTTTTGAATGTAAACGTGACAAAAAACATTGAATACAACATAATTCCTAACACTTATTTTCAGGTCCTAGGTGGGACCCATTCGCCATGGGTGGAGAATGAGTCCCCCTTGGTCCCAAATTCAAAATATTTTAAATTTTCTTTTGGGTTTTTATTCAAAATTACTTGATGTCGTCCTGTGATGAGGTATTAATGGGTTACTAAGGAACAAGTGTGCATAAATAATAGTTTTTACTCTTCATTTCACATCTCTTCATCCATTAACTCAATTCACACTCATTCTTCATCATTCATCTATCAAGCAAGTTAGGGCTTTCACATTGCAAGTCATCAATTTAGTTTCCTGAGAAATCCAACGGTAGATTCCACATGTTATGTTGCATATTTTAAAGATCAATCATCATGGAAAGGTAATTTACTCCATTATTGCATGATTCATTGCTTTCTCTCATCATTTTGGTTTAATTACCTAAATGGGGTTTGAGAAAGGAAAACCCCCATGCCTTAACATTCAACATTTCTTCTTTTCTTCTTCTGTGTTTGCAAATTTAGGTCCTTTGGAAGCTTGGAAATCATTTAAGATCAAGTTGCAACTTCATTTAATTCGTCTATTCATTATTCAAATCAAAATATCAAAAAAAACTCACTTTCAGACCCGAATATGATAATTTTAGAAGCGGACACCTATAGAGAGAAGAAGTGTAGATCTAGCTCCACAGAATGTACTCTTGATTTTGCAGATCCTTGTAAGTGGACTAATTTTCCACCCATGGTGAATGAGTCCCATCTATAGGCCTAAAAATTGGTTTTGGAAAAATTCAGCTCCTGGTAGTCAAAAACTTGTTTCCGGAACTTTTGACCAGAAGCAGGACTAATTCGCCATGCATGGTGAATCAGTCCCAATAGCCATTAATAGTGAGTTATGGGACATTCCAAAACCTTCCAGCAATAGTAATCTACCTCGAGGTGCACTATGATCGGTCTCATCAACTTTTGTTTTCATTTGTTTATGTTTCTAGTTCATATTTGCAATCAACATTGTGTTTTCCAGCATCTTGCATTAGGTTAGTTTACATTCATTTATTTGCATTTGTAAGCATTCAAACAGATCCACATACACTTCACATCAATATCCCATTCATCCTTACATTGATCTTGAGTAAAACATTGTGCATTTTTGACCCATCTTTCTCCCTTTTAGGTGAAAAACCCTAGAAGTGCTAGAAAGAAAGTAGGTCCCAAAAGCCTTCATTTCATTTTGGTGAACTTGGCATTTGAATAACCTCTTTTTTGATTTTGGATTCCATTCATTATTCTAGAGTTTCTTGCATTTCATGTTGCATTAGTTATCTTGCATTCTAGGATTTCATTTTTTCATGTGTAAAAGTGCATAATAGGTTGCCTTTTTGCATCTTTCATCATTAAATAGTTCTAAAATTTTGCATTCTTCATTTAGGTTTGCATCATAGCACTCAAAAAGCACCAACATGAGTAAAAAAATTCTAAATTTTTTTAAAAAAGTTTGTACTAGGAATCATTCACCGCCTTGGGCGAATCAGTCCATGTTGACCCCTAAAACAACATTTTACAGAATTTAGAACATTTTTTTTAGACTTCTATTTGATGCCTTAACCTATATATATCAGTCACTTTCATTTTTGTAGTATGCATTTTATTAAATTTTTCTTAGCTCATTTAATGCATTGTTTCATTTCACTTTCTTGCACTCACCACATTTCATTTTCAACTTGTTGCAGCAGAAACCTAACATACTTATAAACTGAAAAATTACATTTCATTGTACTTTCTTTCATTTCATTATGTTTTCTTTCACAATATGTGCTCTTGATTTGATTAAAGATGTATTTATAAGCCTAATATCCCCTTTTATGAGTTTTCTTTTGATTATATTCCAAAAATTCCTTTTGTTCCTATCATAGAGTTCATGGCCACTTCACTAATGAATGTAATTCCTTGAGTCGTAGAATACAACATTTTCAGGAGTTTGGTATGCTTCCCTATGTGGGGGCATCGAATTACTCTAATTTCTATTTATTTTCACTCTAGCATACATCTCTTCAATCCTCTTGGTTCACTCTTGTCCTAGACTAAGTGGGGACAAGGGGTTCAATAGCCTTACCCTTGTATGTCACTTGTCGTTGCCTTCTTTTTCTAGTCACTAACTTTTCATGAATACATAGGAACAAGCTTGGGATGTGGACAAAACACCTTCTCGGCTTGCATATGACATACTCCCTTTCTTCACGATGTAGCTTATTGGAAACATATGACATGGAATAGGGCTTTCTGAGTAAGCTCTCATATATTCTTCCTTCTCTCCTTCTAATTTAAAGAAATTTCTCATAGTACGAGTGCTCACAACTACTTTAAGTGGGGGCATACATCACCACTCACATTTGATTATGTGATTTTCTTTTTCTTGCAATGTGCTCTCTTGGAAGGATTATGTACAATGTTGTTTAGGACGAGACCCTGCACTTGTCCTCTCTTAGAAACAAGATGAGATCATTTGCACTTTACCCTCTCTTGGATACATTGGGCATGATGTTCTCTAAGAAGAGACATTGCATGAACAAAACAAAATCCATTTGAACAATTATTGCATTATTTTGTATTTAACAATGTCTATAAGTTTCAAAATCAAATCATTTCATTTTTCTTTTGTGGCGCCTTGTTAAAGTTATCAATAGGTATAACTTTAATATTGTTGAGCAGGAAGCCCACCTAGTGGCATGAATTTTCCCCATAGCCACTTTTGTGTTTGTGAGTGCATAAAAACTAGTGTATGTACCTTAACTTTTCAGGCTTTCTCACCCCACAGACAACTAGTTTTGTGGCCCCAAAGTGAGTATATAGTTGGGCCTTGTCACCCCACAAACAAGCTGAAGTTACGTGGCCCCAAAGTTAGTACATCCTTTTCACCTCATCTTTCTTTCCATCTTTCCTTTGCATGATTTTGTATCTTGGGGGATTGAACTACAAATGGATCTTTCTTGAATGTCTACTTTGGTGTGAGTTTGAAGCAGGTTCATCCTCTCACAAAAGTGGGGGCTAAATGTGCTATAGAAAAAAAGGAACCTTTGCTTGACATGGGGTTAATTCATGATTAATTGGACTTAATGAGGCCTTGATTTAGGTGTTGTGAAGTATTTTATGCATCCACACTAAGTTTTGGACCTTTGCAAACTAAATAAAATGTTTTTAATGACATCTTGTGAAGGTGTTGTGAATTCTTGTAAAACAGCTCCACACTCTTCTAGACTCTTTTTATTATAATTCATTTAAATATTCCCTTTTACTCATTAGAAAGTCCTATTTTGAAGTGTCGTAAAGTTCTTGTAACAATATTTTACACTTTTCTAGGCATAATCTCCTTATTTACACCTTTCTTATGCTTTATTTGACCCATTTATGCCCTCATATGAATTAATTAAGTACATTTTTTAATGTAAACCCAAAAAAACATTAAATACAACATAGTTCCTGGCACTTATTTTCAGGTTCTAGGTGGGACCCATTCACCATGGGTGGTGAATGAGTCCCCCTTGGTCCCAAATTAAAAATATTTTAAATTTCCTTTCAGGTTTTTATTCAAAATTACTTGATGTCGGCCTGTGATGAGGTGTTAACAGGCTACTAAGGCACAAGTGTCTATGAATAAGAGATTTTCCTCCTCATTTCACATCTCTTATCTCCTAATATTTCATTCATCTATTCATCCATTAACTAAATTCACATTCATTCGTCATTATTCATATATCAAGCAAGTTAGGGCTTTCACATTGCAAGTCATTAATTTAGTTTCCTAAGACATTCAAGGGTAGATTCAACATGTTATGTTGTATAATTTCAAGATAAATCATCATGGCAAGGTAATTTACTCCATTATTGCATGATTCATTGCTTTCTTTCATCATTTTGGTTTAATTACCTTAGCAGGCTTTGACCAAGGCAAACCCCCATGCCTTAACAATCAACATTTCTTCTTTTCATCTTATGTGTTTGTAGATTTAGGTCCTTTGGAAGCTTGGAAATCAATTAGGATCAATTTTCAAAGTCATTCAAGTCATCTCTTCATCATTCAAATGAAAGTATCAACAAAAAGTCACTTTCATACCCGAATTTGACAATTTCAGAAGCAGACACCATTAGAGAGAAGAAGTGTAGGTCTAGCTCCATAGAATCTACTCCTAATTTTTTTGATCCTTGTAGGTGGACTAATTATCCACCCATGGTGAATGAGTCCAATTTTTAGGCCTAAAAAGTAGTTTTAGAATTCAGCTCCCAACAGTTAAAAACTTGTTTTTGGAACTTTTGGCTAGAAGCAGGATTGATTCGCCATGAATGGAAAATCAGTCCTATTAGCCATTAACAATGAGTTTTGGGACAGTCTAGAACCTTATAGCAATAGTATTCTACCTCCAAGTCCACTCTGATCAGTCTCATCAACTTTTGTTTTCATTTGTTTAAGTTTCTACTTCATATTTGCAATCAACATTTTGTTTTCCAACATCTTGCATTAGGTTTAAAGTTTAAACTCATTTATTTACATTTGTAAGCATTGAAACAAATCCACACACATTTCACATGATTATCCCATTCATCCTTACATTAATATTGAGTGAAACATTGTGCATTTTGGACCCATCTTTCTCCCTTTTAAGTGAAAAACCTTAGAAGTGCTAGAAAGAAAGTAGGTCAAAAAATCCTTCGTTTCACCCTTAATGAAATGATGAAATGAAAGAGAATGAAAAACTAATAACATGTAAATTCTATCAAATTACCAAATCCTTGATAATGCAAGTCTGAAGTAATGTCAATGGATGCTCCAAAGTGCTTGAATATTGCTTGAATTGATGTTGTAAGATGCTTGAATGCTTGAGATTTCCTTAATATGATGTGTGAATGTTGGAGGATGTAAAATGAGGTGAAAATTCCTATTTATACAATCTTGTGCCTTCATTACCCATTCATACCTCATCATAGGCCAACATGATCATGTGTTTTTAAATAAAAAACCAAAAAGAAATTTAAAATATTTTGAATTTGGGGCCAAGGGGGACTCATTCGTAACCCATGGAAAATGGGTCCCACCTAGGACCTGAAAAGAAGTGTCAGGAATTAGGTTGTATTTAATGTTGTTTATCGGGGTTTGATTCAAAAATACACTTAATTAAAGCATATGAGGGCATAAAGGGGTCAAATAAGTCAAAGAATAGGATAAATAGTGAAGTGGTGCCCAGAAAAGCGTGAAATCTTGTCACAAGACTTTACAACACTTCAAAATAGGGCTTGATGATGAGTAAAAAGGTGATTTTTAAGTAAATTTTAATGAATAGAGTATAGACAAATGTAGAAATGTCTTACAACACTTCACAACACCTTCACAAGGCATCATTATTTGAATTTTAGTACCTAATTATGCATGTTCAAGCCATGTTGCAACATAAAATAAAAGCCAACTAGATCAAACACCATGAAAATGACAAGGGGCCACTTTTGTATGGAACATTTAGCCCCCACTTTAGTGAGAGGATGAACTTGCTTCAAACTCACACTAAAGTAGCCATGAAAATTGAGAAAAGGGTTCCAATGCACTTACATTATCCAGATGGAATGACAACAATCAAGAGGGATGATCAAGCCCCCAGGATGAAGACCCCATGGAAAATTAAACATAAGAACAAAGGAACAGACAAGTGTTGAGAATTAGATGAAGCTTTGATTGTCAATCAAACTAGTTGTGGATAAGATCTAGGCCAAAAGAGAATGTATACTCACTCTGGGTGACAAAACTCATGGTGGTCTACCAGGTGAGAAGGCCCAAATGTACTCACTCTGTCGCCATGAAACTTTTGGGTGTCAGTGGGGTGAGAAAGCACAAAATGTACGACACATACATTAGTTGGTATGCACTCACAAACACAAAGGTGGCCATGGGGAAAAGTCATGGTGCTAGGTGGGCTTCCTCCTCAACCATGTTATAGTTATACCTCTTGATAAATTTGATAAGGTGCCACAAAGAAAAATAATGTTTATGAAAAAAAAGCAAGGGGTACCATAGTCATGCAAGTTGCATTATGTAAGGTGGCAAAAGAAAGTACAAAATGCAAACTGTAAAAGATGCAAAAATGTAAAATGTAAAAGATGTTCAAAGGAGTCTTGTTAAGTTTATGCAAGGTCAATGACTTAGGGAACATTGTGTCTAATGTCTCCAAGAGATGACCAATCAAAGAATAGTATATTCACAACTTAGGGGATGCAGTGTGTCACATCAAGCCACCAAGAGGAATGTAATACGCTAAGATAGATGACACTTATGAAGGACATCACACCCAATGTCATCCACAAAGTGAAAAACAAATTATATAAATGACAAGGCTAGACTAGGAACCAAGAATGCAAATGAATTATGGTAAGGCATGCCCCCCACTTTAAAGGAATTGCTACACATCGTTCTATGAGAAATTACTTTAAAGTAGAGAAGGAAAGAAAATGCAAAAAGAAAACAAGAAATGAGAGGAAAATCAGAAAGCCCTATGCCAAGTCATATGTTTCAAAGTTAGGCTGCATCATGTTAAGGAAAATGAAAACCAAAGAAAGGGAGTTACCCCGCAGAAAAGAGCACACCAAACACATAAGGGATCTATAGATTTGGGGTCATTATGTCCATTGCTGCAATGTTTTTATGAAGGAGCTCGAAACTGTCATCATTCCCCAAAGCACATAGAATTGGAAGAATGACACAGAGAAAGAAAAAACAAAAGAAAAAGCAAGTCCGTTTTGGGGCAACATGGAAGAGACATTACAGTCTCAACACTTTGCATTGTCCCAAAAAGGAAAACACAAGCGAAAAGGAAATGAAAAGAAAAGGTGAAAGAAAACGAAAAATATTTTGGGTCAACATGAAGGAGACATTGCAGTCTCAATGGTTTGCATCATCCCCAAAAGGAAAACACAACACAAAAAGAGAAAAAGAAAAGGACCTTTTGGGTCAACATGGAAGAGACATAGGGCATCTCTACACTTTGCATCATCCCCAAAAAGGAAAAAAAAAAAAGAGAGAAAAAGACAAGGACCTTTTGGGTCAACATGGATGAGACATAGGGAATCTCTATGCTTTGTGTCATCCCCAAAAAGGAAAATAACAGGTGCAACACTCCTCCTTTTTCAAGCATCAGGAATTTCCAAAGAGTTGGGTTTGTACCTCTACAAGCGAAGGCCCCTGTGAGTCGCCATCGAACTATGAAATATTCTTTATTGCATTACCCTAGCCTTCCAATTTTCATTTTCATTTTTATTCTTGCAAAGGAAACACGGTTTAAGTTAAGACCAGTAAGGAGAGCAAGCAATGCACCATATGGTGGCTGCACATTTTTCCTTGATCATTTTCCTTTTCGAAGGGTTGCTTAAGACACGTGTCAAAATTGCAGGGATTCACTGCAAAACATTCTTTAGAAAGTATAAAGTTCCTGATCGAGTGACTTGTCACTGCTCTATCAAAGGAGGACTATATCTTTTAAAGATTGGTAGGACTTTCTCTTTTCTCTTTGCTTGTCTTGGGAGGGAAGCTTCCAGTCAGTGCTAAAAGGTGATATAATTGAGTCAAATGAATTAATTGCAGAAATATCATATTTTAGGATTGGATTGAATATTGCTCTCTCTTCAAAATATCTAGAGAACATCAATGTAGTAGCTGAAAAGTTAATGCAAAAGTATTTTGAGACCTAACCAAGGGCTTACAAATTGGATTGCGAGCTATCAAGTAACAACATTTGGCAACATTTACTTTTGGGAAAGGTAGTGTTTCTCTCTTTGATGACTATAAAAGGAAGGTTTGAACATAAGATTAGAAGAATGATTATCTCAAAAGAGGAATTTTCCAAGACGAAGTTATTTTCTCTGAAAAGAGGGATTTCTTTTCTTTTATTTAATTTTCTTAGATTTTATGAATTATATTTCAGAAAACAAGTTATAGAACTACTTTATTTTGGAAAATAATATCTATTAAGGTTTAAACTATTATCACATTGGCATCCGACCTTTGTTTCAAAGTTTAGTTTTAATTAAAAGCACAAACTATTAAGGTGAATTTTTGAGACTATGCATGTATGGCCTTTCTCAAGTCTTCTTTCTTTTTACTATGATTTTGAATGAAACATTGTGTCTTGTAAGCTATATTCTAATAGTTTAAATAGCAGATTTCTATGATTTAATCCTGTACTATGAAATAGCATTTTTGGGAAAAATTAGACTATGTCATTGGACTTTTCCGTTATCTTTGAAGTTGTTATTTTTATGTGCTATGCTATTTGGGAGACAGGGTTCTTATAATTTCTAAAATATTATTCTTTTAGTCTAAGGAATTTTTATGTTTGATCAGATCTCAATGAACACTACCTACAAAAAGATTTGAAAGTTTGTATTGTGCTTGAAATTAGCCTTTATTGTTCATTCTCTTTCCAACATGAGGGGTTGTGGCATTTTGTGTCCTCTATATCAATCATAGGAATATTTTGAGTTTGAAATGTTGTAAAAGCTTTGGCGTATTGCCTTTAATGTTTTACATTTTCACTTTTTCTTTCCCCCTTATCTCAAAACCCCAAAAGAAGATTTGTATTTCTATAAAAAACCCAAAGGTATTCAGTGAGACGCAAGTTTTCCCCCACTTGCTGAATTTCTCATAAGACTGTCTGAGAGGTGCAAGATTTGATGATCAATAGTTTAGCAACTTCTTATGTAGAAAGATCATGTGGTTACGCTCCAACCAAATATGCCAAATAATCAGACTAGGACCAATAGGCCATGTTATGTGAAAAAATGAAGTCTTCACCAGAATGGGCCCAATGTTCTACTAGAACTTATCAAGAGAAGATAGATACATGCATTGCAAATTCCAGGCCCCCACCAAAAATTCAAAATCATCCTAGTAAAGGGGCACTAAAAGAAAATATGTGAAACAGTCTCAACATCTTTAGGTAAAGGAAACATAATGAGGGACCTTGGAAGCCCCATTTATACAGGTTATCCCAAGTCAAGCACTTGACATACACCACCAACCAAGAAATGAAATTGCATTTTGGCAATGAGAATTTATTCCAAATATTTTTCCACCAAGGAGCATCAGCACTGCCTAAGACCTATCTATCCAACACCTAATACCCTAAAGCAACAGTGTACTTCCCTTTCAGACCTAGACCCAAAGCCAACACATCCCTCTTTGGAAGAGAACAATAGACTCTACCAGCCAAAATGGAGGCCAACTCCCTTCTATCCTCCAAGGATCCACCCAAGGGCCACTCCTAGATATCCTTCCACTGGAAGAAAATAGACTTACTAAAAGCATGAGGGGATTTGAAATCCATCACTCTACTCAAAAATCCTATATAAATCCCCCAAGTGAGGGTGCAAGGAGAGGATAGGCGGAAAACCATCCCATGAGTCATGCCAAAAAAGAGAATCAAAACCTCTATTGTAGATGCAGAACAAGCCTTGTTAAACCAGCGTGGCAACCCTCTTCAGAGTATCCCAAATCATAGAGCCCTTCCTTGAGAGACTAAAATGAAGAACCTCAATGCCATCCACCTCTCCAAGGTACTTGAGTGTAAGGATCCTGGCCCAAGGATGATGCTGGTGGGAACACCATCTCTAGTATAGCTTAGCAGCCAAATATTTCCCATTCCACTATGCCCTATGCAATCTTAGAACAACATCCTACTTTGGCTAACAAACAACGTCTTCCCACTTAATTAAGCTCCATTTCCTCACTAGGAGGTTACCCAACCAAAGAAACTACCTACAAATCCCCTCAAAATATTTAATGAAACTTGACGAAGCATCCATCACAAAGCACTTGTATATAGGAAGGGACTGCACCACCAACTTCAAAAGAGTAACTCTACTAGCCATAGATAGCCATCTATAGGTCCAATGTAAAATTACTCCTTGAAATTTATCAATCACAACCTACCAAATATTCCAGGGAAGTGGGCACAGATCTAGAGGGATACCAAGATAGATAAGTGGCAACTTCCCTACCTAAAACCTTATAATTTTGGCAATATGCTACTAGATAGGAATGGGGGCATTAAAGAAATAAATGCATGACTTAATTTCATTTATGCTTTGACCTGAGGCAGCCAAGTAACAATCCAATGTCTGCAAAAGAGCAACTACTTTAGCCACCATAGTAGTACCCATCAAAGTCGAATCATCCACAAACTGAATATGTGTTTGAGGAGGGAGAGAGTTGCTCCATTTTCATCTTTGAATGAGCCCATCCATAACCTGAGACTTAATAAACCTTCACAAGCCCTTGGCCATCAGAATGGAAAAATATGAGGATAAGGGATCCCCGTGCCGAAGACCTCTAGAAGCACCAAATAGATCAAATGACTCCCCGTTTATGAGAACAAAAAAGGAGGAAGTTGTCGCATAGCCCATGACCCAATAAATCCACTCCCTAGTGAATCAAAAGTATCCTAGGATTTTAGTCAAAACACCCCATTTAACTCTGTCATATGCCTTAGCCATGTCTAACTTTATGAACATGGCATTTTCCTTCAAAGAGGCCATGGAATGAATAGTCTCAGCCACAATAACTATTCCATCCAAAATCTATCTACCCATAATGAATCCCCCTTGTTCTTCTGAGATTAACTTATCTAGCCATGGCTTTAGATGTTCAACAATTAGCTTTGTAATGATATTATACACCACATTACACAAAGAAATTGGTCAAAAAAGATTCAGGGAGTCAACACCCTCACATTTTGGGATAAGAGAGAGGAACATGGCATTCATGGCTTGCAACATCTGCTTATTCCGTAAAGGCTCTTGTACAAACTCCAATAGATGAAGGTTGATCATTTCCCAAAAATCCTGATAGAACTATGTCGAGAACGCATCTGGACTAGGAGCCTTCCCTTTTTTCAACTGGAACACCACCTCCTCCAACTCCTTCAAAGAAATAGGCTTAAGAAGAGAGGAATTCATATCCATAGTCACCAAATGAGGAATAAAGGCCAAGATGGAAGTTTCTTCCTCATAAGTAGGTTGGGTATCTTTATAGAAGAGACTCGAGAAAAAGTGAACCACCTCCTTAGAGACCTCCAAATAGGAAGAATGAATAGAACCCTCAAGAGAGCAAAGAGAAGAAATAGTGTTCCCCTATCTTTGAACCTTCATGGAATTATGAAAGAAAGAAGTATTCCTATCCCATTATTGAAGCCAGTATACATGAGCCTTCTGTTTCCAAAAAAATTCCTCTTGAAGCTCCCATTCCTCAAGGTATTTTACTGCACTATCCTCTAACCTACTCAAATCCTCATCAAAACCTTGATCTTGAATCTGTCTAGTAATAGAATCCAAACGCTCTAGGGTAGCCCTTTTCTTTTGGAACACATTTCCAAACTAATACTTATTCCAATGTTTTAATTTATACTTCACATATTCAAGTCTCTTTACAAAGGAGTACATAGCTCTACCAAAAGTTAGTCATCCTTCAGTCCACCATCTAGAAACTAGGTCAAGAAGACTCTCCTCCCTGAGCCACATAAGAGTTGAAATTTTAAAGTTTATTTCTTGGAACCACTAGTTAGACAAGAAGAGAATTTAATTGGCCAATGCTACAATCCCTTCCAATCCAAAATTTCATAGATTGACAACCAAATGTCACCAACCCAAAAATTGGAAATGTGAAATCTATCTAATCCTTCAAAAATGGCTTCATCCCCAATCCTCTTGTCATTCCAGGTAAACATGCCATTCAAATTTTTAATATCCACTAGTCGAAGCTGAGCCAAATTCATCCTAAGAAGATAAGAGGAGAGATCCAAATGAGGCACCCCCCTTATCTCCTCAAGAGAGGCATTTGCATTTTAGTCACCTACCATAATCCAAGGAAGGAAGCGATTAAAAAATATTAGAAAATTGATATGAGACCACAAAAGACTCTTACCAAGAACATCTATCAAAGCATAAATATTGGAAAGAAAGACTCTCTCCCTCATCTCCAAACTAATTGCAATAATAGAAATGGAGAATCTACTATAGAACCACAAAACATGAGAGATTCGTTGAGGATTCCAAAAGCAAACTAGACCTCCAAAGCTCCCTTGCACACCCACACACTGACATAAACCTCTATTCCAAATCTTAGATACACTCTGCAACATATTGTCCATAGATAACTTCATCTCATGGATAAAAAATAAATCTGAATACATTTGGGCACGAACCAAGTCCCAAATAGCCTTTTGCCTAGGGATATTATTCATACCCCTTACATTCCATGATAGTACAATCATCATGAAGGGTGAGAGAAGTGAGTGTCCAATGTGTTCATAGACCCAAATTCAACCAACGTCTCACCAGCTAGTTTAACTTTCTCCTAATCCTTCTTCCTACTCACATTTTGGGCCTTATCAAGAGGACTCTTTTTTAGAGGCTTTTTTTGTAGACCCAGAATAGTAGAAGAGGCTAAAGCTTTACTCTTGCTAGGTTCACCAGAAGCCAAACCTCCAATAGGGCAAGCACCAACAACAGCAAAGAGAAAAGAGGTACTATCCAACACATAAGGGTCCCGAAGCCCAACTTCACAAGAGGGAACCAAAGAATCCTTCACTTCCCTAGAAGCCTCCATAGGACCAAGAATCGAAGATGTGATAGCCATAGGCTCAGGATTATGAGCAGTAATAGGGGGAGCATCCACTTGCATGCTAGGTGATATCCCCTCCTCATGAATTAAAGCATCCAACACATCAAACCTATTAAACAACCCCTTCTCATGGAAATCCCAAAAATTCCTCTTCTAACCTTGGCCTTTGTTACAAAGCCTAATAGGAAAAAACATGTCTTTATTCAAAGTCACCCCCTCCATAGGCCCTTTTCCCTTTTTGGATCCTGGATTTAATGGAGCCATCGCATTACTTGAGTTACCCACACCAGAAGCACGTAGAAACCTCCTCTCAAGATTACCATACTCATGACTAAAATGAAATCTAAATGACAGAGTCTCATAATCTAATGGTTGAGTCCAAGAACTAGGCCCCACTGTTAGATTAATACAGTTAGGAAAAGGCTGACTCAAATCAATCTCCACACAAACATGTACATAGGAGAAAATCCTCTTCTCTAGGGTATGTTGAGAGGGGCCAATTAGTTTTCCCATAGACATGGCAATAAACTAAAAAATATCTTCCTCCAACATTCAAGGGGTAGACGAGGAAGGTGAACCAAAACAGGACCTTGGACGACAACTCTTCCGCTGAATTAAAACCTACATGCCATGGTTTAATGAATAGTCCAAACTGATTATAATAATGTGGGACACCCTTAAAATCCTTATTTTGATCTAAAATGCATGAAAAATCCACCAAGAAGAAATTATTTGTAGCTAACAGAACCTCAAAATCCCCCTTTGGGTTCCATGTCCTCTGAATCCAAGGGTTGAGGAAAGGAAGAGAGACCCTCATCCCCAAAAATTTGCAAGTCAAGACATGCTTGCTATAATATTTGAGATCCTTGGCAACAACTTCCTTTTGAATCACCGCCACCAGACTTACTTGCACCCTTTCCAGACACCCATTATTCTTTTACAGTTTAAACACACCACTTCTAGAGATACACCAACACTAGGAGAGGATGGATTGGGGACCTCATCACCCACCTCCTCCATAACATCAACCCCCATCATCACATCCATTCCAATCAACCAGCAGCTCCAAGACCACAACTGGTCCTACTGAGAGCCACACCCCCGTGAAGCCAAGGGTGAGTCCAAAATAGAGGAAAAAGCCACATCTCCCAGCAAGTAAAGGAACAATTCAATGCCTCCACAAACAAGGGAATACATTATAGAAAAGCCAGAGCAAAAGGTTTGGACATAAAATTAAAATTTCCCCCTAGAATACAAACAAAACCCATCCCCACACACAAAATAGAACAAGGAATGCAACAAAACTAGAAGCCAACACATACAACCACTCCCCTCAACATGCAAGCATGGCCATGAAGGTTGCAACCTCACACATAAAGCATAGAACAATCACCATCCATCCATGAAAAGGATAATTTAATAAATTAGAATTTAATTATTAATTGAGGAAATTGATTGGTTTTCCCGAAAAATGAATAGTCTCCCTCTTTCTGTAAATATTGTTCTTCTGGGAGATTTCTCATTTTGTTTTGGGGTTTTGCTGAAAGAGTAATTTGGCTGCAAAATTTCAATTACTGTTGATTTTGTGGTGGGGTATTCAATGAATGGAAGACACAAAAATATGGTGGGTAGAATTCTTGAGGAAATGGTCCAGAGTGAGATTCAACCCAAAGGAGGACCTTTTTGAATGGTGATGATGGAGGAAGATGGAGACCACAAGACCGGATTGTGCAGATGAGAGTCTCATGATTAACCACTCAGACATACTTGGAGCTCTCCTGAGCCATCAGGCACCCATATTTTGCAAGAATCAGTTTCTAATATATGAAAACAACTTGGGTTACTTACTTACACATAATCTTGAAAGATGTGATCTCTTATCTTTATTATTGTCTTAATCAACCTCATATCAATCTTTCCAATTTTCATTAAACTTGGCCGCTCCTTGTTATATTTGGCTGCTAGTTTCCTCATCTTGGATTTCACCTTCTTGGTGCTATTATAGTTCCTTGACATTGATAAATTGATCATAATAGCTAACATTTCCATGAATGGGTACTTAATCGCTTGAGTATGACACTTGTGTAGGTTATGCCTATATTTGCTTTAGGTCAAACTGGAACAATATCGAGGTCACCTACTTGAGGTTCTTAGAATAGTCCTAAATATACCATTGCATATTTTATATTTTTAGCCTCACCTTCATCTCTACAACCAAAGTGCGAAGACAATTTGAAACAGAATCAATAACTATTTGAATCTCTTTTAAACTCATTAATGTTGTTACCTCCTCATTTTTATATACATACGTACATACATATATATATATATATTCCTTGCATGAATCATATACCAGTTTCATTACTTGAGAATAACTATTCAGTCTATATCTCAAACTCATATTTTAATGTAGTATGGAACAAAAAAACAAGTGAATGCTCTATCTATTACCTTTTCTCCTTGAGGGCTTGATTGACAATGGATAAGGGTGTCTTTAAGGTAATCGGGTTGCATAAAAATGATGGACCTTTTCATTTGGGAATGAAATGACATTTGTTAGCTCATCTTCTTATCCTTTTTGGGTTCACCCAAGATCCTTTAATTTACTTTTCTTCATCACATTGTCTATGGGAGATACAATCCTTGTTTCCTAAATCTTTACTTTCATTTCAAGGTATTCTCCTATGGTATGAATACTGTGTATTCCTTTCCTCAAATTATAAGAGGCTATAATAACCGTTGTAGTATATATTTTCAATTTGTTCAAGGCAATAACGAGAATCTACTGAATATCTTGAATCAAAAATGGTATTTGTATTACTATTGAACCCAACATAATGTTTTTGATAGAATGGAAGAACCCGTTATTTATGCAATCCACTAAGCTACAAATTTTGTAGCTATTATATTTAATGTATAGATTGCCAGATGAATTGACACAAACCTTCTACAAAATAAATAGGAAGGTTGTGTCAAAGAAGCTAAGATCTGATGATACTTGGACAATCATAAAGGTTGGTATTTCATCTCTCCTAGGCCTTAAATTCCACCTTATCTTTTGTTGTGAATGTTGAGTAGTGGTTGTGGAAAATGGTCTATGTGATCTTTGTTGGGAGTTTTTTCCTAGCTAGAGTTCTCTATAGAAGTGAACAAAAGGTTATTATGATATCCCTCCTACTGGTCAAGTTAGGATTGATGGCCCACTAGTTGGCTTAACATTTGGAGCATTTTGTTGGGTTTTTTGTTTTGTCAATGTTATCTTATATATATTATGGTTTTAGCAAAAGAATAATTCCACTTATGTGATTAACTGATTATGTAGATAAGTAAATTGGTTAATTAAGTAGGCTTAATTGATTTACATATATTAGGATAATTGAAGGTTTTGAGTAAATAAATGAAAATTAGATTATATTTTGTTAATCAATGAATGTTCATTTCTTTTATAATTATTTAATAGTTGAATGGTAAATTCACCATGTAATTAGTTATTGAGGATAATTGTTATTATTGTTGTGCTATAGAAAAATGGCCCCTTGTCATTTTCATGGCCTTTTAGGTCTTGTTTCATGGTGTTGGAGCTATTTTTCTTTGATTTTATGTTGTAACATGGCTTGAACATGCTTATTTTGGTACTAAAACTCAAAGAACGATGTCTTGTGAAGGTGTTGTGAAGTGTTGTAAGACATTTCTACATTCTTCTAGACTCTATTTATTACAATTCACCTAAAAATCACCTTTTCATCACTTAACAAGTCCTATTTTTAGGTGTTGCAAAGTCTTGTAACAAGCTTTCATTCTTGTCTAGGCTTACTTTCACTATTTATCCCTTTCTCATGCTTTATTTAGTGCCATTCTTCCCTCATAAGTTGTAAATAAGTGTATTTTTGAATATTACCCCAACAAATAACATTAAATACAACATATTTCGTAACACATTTTTTTAGGTCCTAGGTGGGATCCATTTGCCATGGGTGGTGGTGAATGAGTCCCCCTTGACCCCAAATTCAAAATATTTTAAATTTCCTTTCTATTTTTTATTCAAAAGCACTTGATGTCGGCTTGTGATGAGGTATAAATGGGATACTAGGGCACATAATTATATAAATAAGTGATTTTTCATCTCATTTTTCATCCCCTACAATCTCCTCATTCAAGCATTCAATTCCCTAACTCATTCAAGCAATCTCAAGCATTTTGCAACATCTTTTCAAGCACTATTCAAGCACTTTGAAGTAACCATTGACATTACTTTAGACTTGCATAATCAAGGGTTAGGTAAGTTGATAACAATTACATGTTATTATTTTATCTTTCTCTTTCATTTCATTATCTTATTAAGGGTTTGATTACCAAAAGTGGGGTTTGACGAAGGAAAACCTCTATTCACTAACCCTCAACCAATTTTCCCCTATAGCATGTTTGTTTGCATCCTTTTATGTGCATATGGGACAAGATTTTTGGTGTTGAAGATTGGTTTTCAATTCAACTAGGTGCTTCAAGTCAACTCAAGTCCATTTCAAGCATGGAGAAGGTTTTTTGTTTATTTCTTGCAGAATTGAATTCAACAACCTAACAACTAGTGATTTCTAGATCTGGTGTTGCAGAGTTGTCTCCTGACTTTTTAGAAATTTGGGAGAGAACTTATTTGCCACTAGTGGCAAATGAGTCCCACCTTAGAACTAAAAATCTGAATTTTTATAAATTTTGGATCCCGACAGTCAGAAACCAACTTTCGACACTTTTTCACCAGGAGGAGGATTGATTCGTCACCTTGGGTGAATGAGTCCCACTATTAAAAAAACAACGATTCTAGTTAGCATCCAAGGCATTCTAGATTCATCATACTTCACCTAGGTGTACTATGATTTAGCTCATTTCTTTATGTTTTGCATATTTTCTTTATTTACTTCATTGTTTGCATATCACAATGTGTTTTCAAACATAGCTTTAATCTCCCTTTTACATTCATTTTCATTCATTTAGATCAGTTAGTTGCATTTAGTTAACTTCATTTAGCTTAGAAAACATTGCATACAACATAATTTGAGTGAATCATTAGCATTTTTGGCCCTATCTCTCTCCTTTTAGGTGAAAAACCTTAGAAGTGCAAGAGAAGTCTCAGGGTCCCAGAAGTCTATGTTTTAGTGGTAAAAGTCCCAATCAGGTGAATTATGCTGTTAAGTTAAAGAGTAATCTGAAATTTGGATGCAATGTATTTTGAAGTTATGTTATCAGATTGTTTGCTTGTATTGAATATTGTGTTGATTATTGCAAATTGGGGTGATTTTGAGTGAGAGTCATTTGTGCAAAGTTGTTAAGTAGGATTCCAGAGGATTGGGAGGGAGTATTTTTCTATGTATGGTTCTTTTCATGGTTTCACTTTGGAAGTGGCTTGGAATTTTATTTTATTTTTTTGCAACATGGTCAATACCTTGCGCTATGCATAGTTTCTTGTGATTTTGATGAGTGTCCAAGATGGTCAATGTCTTGCATTGTGTATAGATTCTTGTGATTTTTATGAATGTGCAACAAGGTTAATTCCTTGCACTGTGTATGGATTCATGTGATTATGATAAGTATGCAAGATGGTAAATTCCTTACATGATGTGTAGGGTCTACTAGTTGCAAGTAGGGGGAGTGGCTCCCAATGGCGGCTGAAACCCAAACTAGTGTCTAGGAAAACCCATTGGAGAGTTTCTTAAATCTAATGATAACCTTAATAATAAATTAGGGTGATTGGTACATTTCACATTAATCAAGATAATGGTATTCCTCACTCATGGCTCAAGTGCTCGTTTAGGCTTGAGATGAGATGGGAAGGCTTGGAATGGAAAGACCAATTTCCTTGTCCTCATGAAAGGTATGTTGGTTTTGCATGAGTTTGTATGGGGGTTGGGGATTGGGAGAGGCTTCTAGGACAACCCAGGATGGGGGCCATGGCCTAGGAAGATCTTCCAGGATAACCCATATCAAGCTATGTAATGACACTCCACCCTATTGCAGTCTAGCATTCCCTAGTTTTTGTTCTCCTTCTATTGTGTGTGTGCCAGAGCTAGAAGTGAAGCAAAGCATGTGTTGTATGTCATGTTGGTATTGTTAGCAATGGTGTTTTTGAGTCATGTATGGCCCTTGTTTATGTTATCCTGTTGTCTTCTTGACTGTCTATATGCAGTGGGTCCTTGTGTTATCTCCTAGCATGGGGAGTGGACCTTAGGGTTCCACAAGGTCGAGAGCTTGGTGTTTTTTCTTCCATTGGGTGATCTTGTTGCATGTTCATGTGCGTGGAGATTATTCTTGATGTTTTGGACTCCAGTCCTGTTCCAATTTGAGAAGACAACCTTTCTATGTTTATGTATTGGATTGTATATAAGTTGTATCTCTTCTTGTAATTTGATGTTATCTTCCCACATGTGCTAGGAGAAGAATTGTTGTAACTATTGTAACAATGTAATAATTATTGATGAATTCTCCTTGTAATGACTATTGTATTGTAATGCATCTTGCATATGTTAGTTGGTTAGAAATGTTCTTATTTAATGTTTCTTATCATTTGACATGTTATGGAAGTAAATAATGTTGAAACATTTAATGTGGAGTTTTTAAATGAACTTGCATATTAGATAACTCATTTCATTTGAAAAGTTAGTGAAATCATTCTAGCTATCTTGATTATTTATTTTGTGAGTAGAGCAATTGAGGAACCTTAAAGTACTTACGTTTAGATTATTATATCATGCAATCTATTGTTATTTCATTTTAAAAAAATGTTCCATTATTATGACATAGTTAGTGTTGTCCTTTGGGGTTCCTTGGTGGGGTGTTACAAATAGTATAACACGAAGACATAGCTGAATAGTGCTCAAACCATATCACAACATCATCATAGTATCATGATATCATTGTTTTTGGTGGTAACATAAAAATACTAAAGTGCTAACAAAATCCTATATTTTAGATGGTGGAAGATCAACATTGAAAAAGTCTTTTAACAAAATTTTAACTAAGCAATGGACTAAGGTCCATAACAGAAAACATATTTAAGGCTCAAAGTGGAGCCATAGAGTTTCTAAAAAATTTTAAAGAAAAACCATTAAAGGACTTGTTCCACTATGCACTCTTGAATTTTCAAAGCTTTATCTTCAACTATTTTAAGTCTACTTCAAGTCCACTTGGTCATGCACAATTTCCTATACAATAACTAAAAACTATACCATTATATAAGTGTTAGTCAAATTATTTCAATCAATTTAGGAAAAAACAAAATATACATCTTTTTACAAAAACTAAGCAATTATTAATCCTAAAAATAAACAATTGGCAATTAAAAACAATTTCGTTTAGTAGCTCTACTAGTGTTTTGTGGTTTATGTGGTCACCCTTGGCCCCTCTTGCATCATACTGTGCATTTTGTGTAGGAAACTCCTCATTTATTGTGTGTACGGCCACATTTACTATGATTTTTGTGTTTTAATATGCCTTCAACTGGCTCTAACTGAACAATTCATGCTAGTGTTAGCAGTTTCATGACATTGCTCAATGGATCCTCCTCTAAACAAACAACACCAAAAATTTGTTCTGAAAGTATTTCACAACGTAAGAATTCTAACTCCCCAGGTGATTTGATTTTTCCTTTACTAAATTTTGATTCTACTTGTCAATGGCTTGAGAAACACAACCTTGTGGGTTATTTTGTTGGGAGGACTCCCCTTGAAAGTGTGCTTAAGGAATGGGTCGGCAAGGCTTGGGTCCCTCATGGGGTCTACGTTGATATGGTACAAAATTTAACCAAGGGTTTCTTTATGTTCTGCTTTGCAGAATTCAAAAATGTCTAGGCTATCTTAGCCCATGATCCCTAGTATGTCAAGTACTCCTTGCTAATTTTCCAGGCATAGAACCAAGACTTTGCTGTCTTAGATGACACCATGTTGCAAGTCTTGGTCTAGATTGAATTCCCAGGTTTTCCTTTTCCTTGTGTGGCTTTTTTGAATCATATTGCATCCTCATTGGAGAGGGTCATTTGTGTTGAGCCTGATAGGTTCTTCTAGTCCCAACCCTAAAAACTTGTATGCGTGAAAGTAGACCTCTCCAAGGATTTGAAAATATCCATTGATATTCAAATTGGAGCTCTCAGGCATACCCAGAAAGTCACTTATTTTAATTTTCCCAACATCTTTTATAGGCATCATTCGATAGACCACAAGATTAAGGAATGCCCTTTGGAAGTTCCTCATACACCTTCTCTACCACTAGATACTAAAAACCCTTATCAAGTGAAGCCTTATGCTGCCAAACTTGATGAAAAATGGACCACAGTTACAAACCAGAAAAATAAGTCAACTGGTTCTAGGTTGGCCTCTAAGGCCTCTGAACCAATGAAGGATTTTTACAACCCTTCAGGGAAGTGGACAAAAGCTCCTATTGGAGCTGATAATGTTTCAGTGTAGCCCAGGAAAAAGGAAATGCCTCAGCCTACTACTGTTATGATTGCTCAGTTGAGTGTTTCTCCTCCTATTTTGGGAGGTCAAAGGTGGTCACACAGTCCTTCTCCACTACTTGAAGTGGGTGAATATGTGCAAGAAAAGTGAATATTTTCCTCTCCTTCTATTCAGATTGCATTAGTCCTGCTAGATATTTTGCAGAATCGTTTCTCTTCACTAAATGAACATGAACTTGACTCTAACAATATGGAGGAGCTTCATTCATGAATTTCCTCTTGTGGAATGTTTGAGGTCTAACATACCTCTCCAGAAAGTATTCTGTTAGCGATACTTTGTGAAAATATTCTAGTATTGAAGTGCTTTGTCTCCAAGAAGTTAAAGTTTTTGGATTCTTGCTTGCTTTCTAGCTTGTCATTCTATTTGGTTGGCCAATAAAATGTTTTTACTATGTATGAGGTTGGGCATGGCAGAGCTGTCACCCTTTTGGCACCATGGTGGCATGCTTTTGTGGTTGACCATGCATTTGATCCTACTCATCAGCTCGTCTGGATCCTTCTTAGCATTGATAATCATTCCTTTAGGATTATTAATGTTAATGCTTCTAATGATGTTGTGGAGCGCTCTTTGCTTTGGCGCTAGATTGTTGATTCATTGCTAGTTGCTACTTGGTTATTATGTGGGGATTTCAATATGGTTGAGATGACATATGACAAGGATGGCACCCTACCATTTAGATGTGCAATTGATGAAAGGGAGGCATGGTTTTGCATGCACAATAAATTGGGGTTTTTTATCCCAATATTGGTCATCACCATTCTCATCCTCTCTGGCATAGTTGGTGTAATTTTAGCGCTAGTTCTAATAGAATATTGAAGCACCTTGATTGTGCCATGATCTCAACTCAATATTTTTTCTCTTTTGACAATTCTTCTATGTTAATTAAGTCATTAGTGGATGTGACATTTTTTGACCACTTCCCCATTTCTTTTCGTATTGAATGGGAGACATGACAACCTTACATGTGTAAAAATAAATTCTTTTTAAACACGTCTTTTGTCTATCACAAGCCTACCTGGCCCACATTCATAGAGTGGAATATGGAGTGTAGAACAGCTCACCATACAGGTTGTATTACTTGGTGGAATGATGCTATCACATGCACAACTAGATTTTGGTGTTTTTATGGGTGTCAGCTGGCTATCTTTCACCAACAGTCTTATGAGGCTACCGCTGTTGACCTGTACCCATCTATTAAGGCTTTGGAGGCCAACCCCTTTTCCCCATCATTCCAAGTTAGGGTGGTAGAACTAAGGCACAAAAATAAAGTTACAAACGATTATGCTACTAGATGTGTGTAGATAAAAGCTTGGCTACATTGGCTAAAAATTGGTGACTATGCCTCCAAATATTTTTTTTTGGCGTTGTGTGCCAGACATTCATCCCTGGGTGTTAAAAACATGAAAGATGGCATTCAAGTGCTCTATGAGCCCCCTAACATTCTCTAGGCCTCTGTGCATCATTATGAAAAGTTTTTCATTGCATAGAAACCCATGCCTATGTTATAGCAAGCCCTCTAAGATTGCCTTGCTGTTGTGCCAAATAGGCTTTCCTCAACCCAAAGAATTTTTTTCCATCAATTGTTAATAATTGATGATCTCAAGTAAGCTATTCATTCTATGGTTGATGAAAAAGCCCTGGGGATGGATGGTTTCCCTTATGAATTTTACAAGGCCCTTTGGGACTGTGTTGGGCAAGATTTCTATCATATTTACTTAGAGGTTTTTCATGTTAATTCTCTAGGTAAATTAATAAACAAATGCAATATAAAATTCATACCTAAATTTAGGGATACAAATGACATTCGCAACTAGAGGCCTATCAAAATTCTCAATGTCTCCTACAAAATTATTGTCAAGGATTTGGCTCTTAAGATCCATTATCTTTTGCCTCAGATTGTGCTCACGAAGCAAACATGATTCATCAAATCCAAATTTATTTTGGATAATATTATTGTTGTTTGGGAAGGCATGGAATGGGCCAGGTGTTCAAACTAGAAAGCCATTTTTGTTAAAATTGTTTTTTCCAAAGCCTAAGACCACATTGAATGGCCTTTTATTCTTGCTATGTTGCAAGCTTTGGATTTTGGGCCTAATTTCATTCAGGCTATTCAAATTCCTTTTTTGGATGCCTCTACTTGTATCAACATTAATGGTCGTCAACCTTTTACCTTTGGACTCTTTCATTCCATTTGAAAAAGGTTCCCACTTGCCCCCTCCATGTATGTGCTTGCGGCTAAAGGATTTGGCTACCTCTTGGCCAACACAGTTTCCCAAAAATTGTCAAGGGTATTTCGCTGCCTAACTCTCAGGCTCAACTAGTTAATGGCCATTTTTTTGATGATTCTTTCCTCACTCTCCTGGAGGAAGAAGAAAATATTAAAGTGGCCCTGGATTTCCTTAATACTTTTTTTCTTGCTTTTGTTTCTACCATTCAGTGGCACAAAAGTTTGTGCTACATATAGTTTATTCTACCCAATCCTCCTTGGTTTCAGAAGTATAATTGGAAATGGATTGGGCTAGGAGAATTTTTTTGGTTCATGGGCATTCGGGCTTTGTTTTCTAGGCATCTCCGGTTGAGTTATGGCAAGCTGTTCTTTCTAGGGTCGAGCAAAATATTTCTTACTGAATTACTAAGCCCCTCTCTTTGGTGGGGAAATTCCAGGTTTGTTCCAACATGCTTGCATCTACCCATGTTTATTATTCCTCCTGTTGGGCTCTATGAAAATATGCCTACAAAAAGCTTGAGAAATTGCTTTGAGATTTTCTTTGGGCCTCTACTGATTCCCATAAAAGGTTTCAGCATGTTTCCTAAGAATTATGTTGCCTTCCTAGAGATTTTGGAGTACCTAGGTTTCTCTCCACTCAATAGCAAGGGACTTCCTTGTGTGTCAAATGGATAATTTGTGTCCTTACTAGCGATGAGGCCTAGAAAATTCTTCTCATACATTACATCCAGTCAGGATTTCCCATGCATAGACTCACCTAGAAGGGGATTGGTCTTCATACCCTTCTAGTAATGGAGGAACTAGTCCAAATTATGGGGACTTTTGTGGCTAAAACCATTTGGAGAGCCTAAGAGGTAGTTAAACCCTTGCTTCGTTGGGCTGGCTCTAGTTTCCATGGCGGGATTTCACTCAACTAGCAAAATGTTTGGTGGTCACCCCTTTCTGCTAGCAATGGTCAGTCATTGGCTAAATCACCTTGGTTTAAAGCACTCAGATTCCACAAAAAGGGTATTCATACCTCACAACATATTTTTCATAGACCCAAAGTGCATTTATTGCAGTCGGAAGAATTTTGTGTCCTGTACAAGCTTCATAACTAGGACCGTGCTACTTATGATGGTCCCGTGAATGCTATTCCTAAAGAGATGCTTCATAAGGTTGGAATTTGTGGACCAAACTCTGGTGAAAATACTGGAAGTGATATCTAGACACCCCTTTAAGGAATTACAAGCCTCAACTTGGTTAGAGGTGGCTTTTGCAACACTTTCCTATAATTCAAAGCTTGAACCAGAGGTGGCTTCTTCAATCTCCTGCTCATGTCTAGCATAAAGTATTTTTTGCCACTTGGTTTGCAAGTGTTGAGCCAAAACTTGCCCACTTTGCTTGGTGTATTCTTTTTGAAGGCTTTCCTATGGGTTCTCGGCTTGTTCGCCAAGGGGTCCAAGACCCTCGTTCCCCTTTCTGTGGGCAAGTTGAGACTTTTAAGCATCTTATCTAGTTTTTCCCTAGAGCTCAGCAGTTTTGGACTTGGATTCATGACTTCTTTTAGCTCTTTAGGCTAGAGCCTTTCTCCTAGCATATGATTTTGCAGGGAGACTCACCTAGAATTCCTGCTAAGTATAACCAGATTTGGCACACTTTCAAGGTGGAAATCTTTTTCAATATCTATAAAAATAGAAATTCCTACATATTTACTCATTCTAAAATGAATATTATTGTTTTATTATATGCTAAACCTATTATTTTATCTAATGTGCTCTTATAGATTCAGGTGCAAGCTAATAAAGTTGCACTTGAGGTTGCTCACCTACAAGTGTTGTTGGAACACTGGGAAAATTCCCTGTGTACTATTGCTCGGGAGTCTACTTTTCCCACCTCTTCCCGCAGTCAGTTACCCTCTCGAAGCTAGTAGCAGAGTGGTTCTACGTGTCCCCGCTCTCAGCCTCCTCTTCAGTGGGATTTGGTCAAGCCCACAAAAGGATATAAAAGTCATGAAAAATCCTAACTTGGGAATTGGAAATTCTAGCAAGCAACTAACAACTTCATATGGTCATTCATTTACATTGTCAAACCAAGGAATGTATACTTGAAATGGAGTGGCACTATATGTGCACTAAGAACTAGTTTCAGTCACGATTTACCAAAAATAAATGCATGAAAGGAATTCTACTTATGCTACACAAATGTAATGCGAAGCTTTCTTAACTTAAGCATAACTTAATCAAAGCAGAAATCACGACAATTGTTACTAAGAAACAAACTATGAACTGGCCTTATGCTATAGGAACAAACACAAGGATGGATTCCCAATGCTGCAGGAACAATATAAGATTGAGTTTGCACTGAAACTTTCTAGAATAAAATCTAACTTATAATCAATAGGAAATAAACAACTAACTAACTAACTATAGATACTTACTAAGTGGGCCCCCTTAGCAAGCATCAACTAGTTATGAAAGAATTAAACTCAGAACTTCATCATCTTTTATTTATAAACTCATAATGATATACATTGTTTTGCTCATATGAAATATAACACAAAACTCTATCTCTTATCATAGTACTAACTCTTACATATTCTTCTTATTATTATCATACTAACTTTTACATGTTATGCTTGCTCACTCGCGTAGGAGGAACACTTGTTTAAACTAGAAAAGAAACTAACTACCTAACTCTAACAGAGAAAGACGTGGACATAAATGTATCCTAAAACCGAGGAATAGACTTCTCATAAATGAAAACATATCCATTCAACTTGATCCAGGGAGAAGATTTAGCATTCCACTCTTTCTAGATTAAATGATCATTTAATCTTCTTCCCAACGACCCGGTCAGAGAGTGTTCGCTGGAACAACTTCCTCGACACCATGCTACAAATGGACTTTATTACAAGGCCGAAGTCTATTGTGTTTGACTCATTTATGCTCCCTTCAACAACTTACGATGCACAAGGCGATAGAGACAAAAGAAAGCACTCGTGGAAAACAACATGATACATTCATTAATCACATATTAAATCTATTTCATTATTCAAAAACTATATGCATTACACTAGTCATTCGAAAGGTCAAATGGGGTAATTAATAAGACACATAGATATAT
This sequence comes from Sequoia sempervirens, assembly GCA_007258455.2. Taxonomy (NCBI): domain Eukaryota; kingdom Viridiplantae; phylum Streptophyta; class Pinopsida; order Cupressales; family Cupressaceae; genus Sequoia; species Sequoia sempervirens. Next base: position 692,734,094 of record VDFB02271358.1, read on the forward strand.
TAAGCTATAGGAATATAGGAATGTATTGCTATAGGATACTACCCAATTTCAGATAAAAAATATTTAATCACATAGATAAAACATCCATTAGCAATAAGAGTAGGGATATTAAAAATACATCATGATACTCAAATTATGAGCATATCCTGAGCTCATCACCTACCCCCTACTTAACCTAATGATGGTCCAACAGCATTAAGTTTCCTAGTTGTTTCCCTGAAATTTGTAGGAGCAGTATGGATTTTTGGCACATTCCCAAATTTCTAATAGAAACCTCTAAAATGTTGCCATCTTTCATATTTGGGGGTTTTTGTATCCTTATTAACATCTGTAGCTTGATAGGGATAAAGTGACCACATTAAAACCAGAGGTCAAAATGTTATTGGAAACCATAATTCGAACCTCTTCTGAAGACCAAGCTGTATGTACTTCTCTGTCCTTCCAAGGGCTGCTTCAAAATTTAGGGGGCTATGTGGCTCAAATTTCCTTAGCCCAACAGTCAATTTCTCCCATCTCTTTTGAATTCTGGAAGAGGCAAGCTTCCAAAATAGATACGGTTCACCTTTGAATTCTTCATACACTTGCTTTCTGATATCAAATATTTTTATTCTTTATGTTTGATCATTGAACCCATATGCAAAAGTAAACCAAGTTTTTAGCATTTTGCAAGGATCTGTGCTTTCTAATTGCAGTGGTATAGGCTCATTCCTTTCAACTTTTTCATATGCTTCCAATTGTCTACCATAATAAGTTTCATTGGCTTCCCATGACATAAGTGACCTTAAATGAATATCACCAATATAAAGAAGTGGATTCCACTTTGTTTCAGAGGGAATTATCAATCCATGTAAATAAAATTTCCATAATGAATTCTTCAGCCAACTAGGGGCTACCTGGTATGCATCATAAAATTCTTTGGTTGTATGAATAACAGGATCTAAATTCCTTGAAATTCTCATTAATTGAAACCAAAGAAATTGTTCCTTTAGGCACATAACATAAACCCTAGATGGTGGTCTACATTCCACAATTTTACCAGTTATTTTCATCATTTCATCCATTTTCTTTTTCATTTCCTGGATTTCCTATTTCTGCCTTTCAATTTCTCTTTTCAATTTCTTCTTCTCCTCCTCCCAAAGACTTTGTTGAATTTTAGTCTTGGCTAAGTGGCGGAAACTCAAGGTTTGAAATCTAATCGGTCTCCATGTGGTCCTAAGGTATTCCAAAAATTCAATAAAAAATGTCTTCTTATAAACCATTGCCTGACAAGTTACAGGGGGTAATGGTGTGTCAGTGGACACTTCTAATTGTTTAGTCTGTTCTTCCTCTTGTTGCAGGATGAATTCCAGTTGTTGTGCAAGAGGATATTGTACTTCCTCAAAAATTTGCCTAGTTTCCTCAGTCAAGTCATCAAGACTTGGCATTCCCCTTTCATTACTATCATGTTGTGCTTCGTCAACTTCCATTGGTTGATTTTGCATGTCCTCAGAAACAATAAGTGGACTATGTCGAACATTCTCAGATACATTCTAAAAATCATCATGACTGTATTCTTCAGACTCCTCTGAAATTATTATAACTTCAGGTTGAGCAGACGTTGAGGTGACTTTACGTTGTTTCCTTGCTAAAGCTCTTTTTGGCAATGTGGCAGCTGTAGGAGGCACTCTCATGTCTTTCCTCTTTCTGACTTTCCTACAGGGTTAAGACACTACAGAAGAAGATGATGGTGAAACTATAGTGACAATAGGTGTTGCTTCAGGAGGAACTACTACAGGAGAAGGTGTTGTAGGAGAGGGACACTATTGTCTTTTAACATGAGGGTCAGACTATGGGGTTTGTTCTACCCTAGATGACTCTCCTACCTTCATTTTTCCTTTCTCTGTTCTACTAGGAGACCTGGTTTGTACTCTGGTAGAGGGATCTAGTGTGGAGGCTATAGGAATAGATGTTGCAGGGGTAGGTGCTACAGGGAGTGCTCTAGGAGGCTTTGGAAGTTGCAGACCCTTTTGGGCAACAAATTCTTCCCAAGAAAGGGGTGATACATTCCTCAGGGAATGCTCAATCAAAAGTTTGATGAGGGAATGATGGGAAGTATAGTTGTCCCTTCCCCTCTGGGTTTCATGGGCATTTTGTTTTAAAATATTTAACAAAAAATTTGGGACATTAACAACTAACCCATGCCTCATATGGCTCAATAATTTAAAATGGTAGGAATGTAAATAGGAGAAGTTTCCCTCATAGGTTAAGTACCCGATTATGAATTTAACATATTATGAATATGGAAAGGGTGGCGACACTCATTTACATCCTTCTTTAGAGACCTCCAAGGGTCCATCAGTTGGTACTGTAAATTCTGCCCTAGTAGAAATAGCATTTGAAGAGAAATTTTCTTCTGCTATAGGAAGCCCAGTTACTTCAGCAACTCGTTCTTCTATTATAGCCACTGTCAGACCCCATACTGAAGCTTCCCCTTCTGAAAGAGTTCTTAAAAATTCACCAGCAACTTCCTCATTAAAAGAATCTAACCTCAGAAAATAGTTTAGCGAACCACAATTACTAAATGCCTGAACTATTTGAGGATTTTGTGTTAAGAGTTCATGAGCTACAGGCTCATGTCTTACCAATTGACCACCCATATTCACAAATTACTCCTGGTTGAAATTCTTGAAACTCAAACCTTTTTTGTAAATTCAAAAGAAAATTCTTTTGCTCTACTTCTTTTTGCTTCTTTTTGTCCTGTCGTCACTTTTCTCTTCTTTTCCAAGAATGACTCGAAAGATAATTACATGTAATGATTGTTAGGAACTACTCATATCAAGCAGTTAATGTTGTTTAGGATAAAACACGCAGCCATATTTGGAAAGTACAAGAAGAATAAAAATATCTTATTGGTTGTGACAGCAACATAAGAAAGGTTTAAAATGGATTATCTGGCCCCCTACTTAAATTTTGACATGTGTCCACACATGTGCGAAATGATAGGTGAAAAATGGGCAAAAAAGACTGATATGTACATAGCAGTTGATGAATTAATGAAATAAATAAACAATGTGATAACAAAAGATATTGTGTACCTTCTAATTAATGCTCATACATGTTGGGAAAGATCACAACGCACCATGAAATGACGGCTGGAATAGAAACCATGAATGAGGGTAGTACAACAGGATGGATGATGTGGAAGAAAAGGGAATGAATGGATGTGATGGATGGAAAATGGAGAATGTGGCTTCCTTTAAAAGGAAACCTTTATTATGGGCATGCAACATGGAATTTAAAGAGATGTTATAGGAAAAAGATCAAAGTCTTTCGCTATAGGAAGATTAGTGACCATATTCGAAACAAACTGTTGCATAAATTCATCTTTGGATGTTGGCTTATGATACAACCGAAGACGGTGTCCATTAACCAGTAGCTTGAATTGAACTCGATCTATTGTAGCCAACTGCATTGAGCCATTATCAAACACATTTTCTATTTCACAAGGACCAAGCCATCATGTGGCTAGCTTACCTTGATTTTCCTTGTACCTAGAGTCATAGAGCAGCACCTAATCAGCAGCAGAGAATTGCTTAGTTCTCATATGATTGTCATGCCATTTTTTTCTTTGCTACTGGATAGCTTTAGTATGCTACAGGGCATCTTTCCTCATCTCATCCAATGCCTTCAGTTGCAAGAGGCATTCCTTTTGAGCCTTAGAGATATCAATGTTAAGTTGGAGAGCAATCTTAAAAGTCTTATGCTCAAACTCTATTGGTAACATGGCAGTCTTACTATAGAGTAATTCAAAAAGAGTAAACCCTGTAGTTGTTTCCCATGTTGTTCTATAGGCCCAGACTGCTTCAGGAAGGTGACTACTCCAATCCTTCTTCTGTAGTTGGACTGTCTTAGTAAGGATTGCCTCAATTTCTCTATTAGTAACCTTTTCCTGACCATTGGCTTAAGGGTGATAGGGGCTAGACTTTCTATGCCTGATCTTATAATCATTCATCAATGCAGTGATTAAGTTAGATGTAAACTGAGCTCCTTGATCAGTAACAATTTCCCTTGGGACTCCAATCTGAGTAAAAATCTGCTCATACAGGAACTGAACAACTTTATTGTCATAGACATGTATCATTGCTTTTACTTCCACCCACTTGGTTACATAATCAGTACAAACCAAAATATATGATTTTCCATTAGACGTAGGATCAATAGGCCCAACAAAATCCATGCCCCACTTGTCAAAGGGACTGACTACCACTTGAGGATATAGGGGCATTTCATCAGACATAGTTGGTCTCCCCATGCGTTGACTTATGTCACATTTTTTGGTATAGGCTATAACATCTTTGTGTAATGTAGGCCAATAGTATCTTGTAGTAAGCACTTTCATAGATGTTCTCTTCACTACAAAGTGCCCACCACAGGGCTCATCATGATAGGCATACAAAATTTCATAGGTCTCATCTTCCCTAACACACCTTCTCATGACTTGGTCAGGTCTTGTGTAAAATAAACAGTCTATAATCCATGAAAAGTTAAAAAAATTCTCAACCAACAATTTTTTTTCCTTTGGTGAAAAGTGAGTTGGGATCTTGTTTGCTGCTGAATAATTTGCAATGTCTGCATACCATGGAGTTTGATCAGCAATAAAAAATAGATGTTCATAGGGAAAGCTATCATCAATTACCTCAGGGGTGGTAGGTGTAGTTGTTTGAAGTCTTGACAAGAAATCAGTCACCACATTAACCCGACCTGGCTTATCAATAACTGTGATATCAAATTCCTACAACAATAGGAGCCATCTTGCGAATCTGCCAAATATGGTAGGCTTATTCATGAGGTACCTTATTGCTGCATGATCTATATGAACAAATATTTGGTAACTAGTGACATAATGTCAAAACTTGTTCAGGGCATACACAACTACTAGCAATTCTTTTTCTATGATAGTATAGTTTAATTTAGGGCATTGAAGATTTTTTCTAATGAAATATATGGCATGCTCTATGGAATTCTCTTTCTATCCTAAAATTGTGCCTATGGAATAATCAGAAGCATCTGTGTGTATATGAAAGGGATGACTCCACTTCGGTCCTTGAAGAACAGGTGCCCGAGTAAGTAAGTTCTTAAGCTGTAGGAAAGATTTTTCATAGGCCTCAGTCCAAGTAAATTCAGAATCCTTATCCAATAAGGCATATAATGGACTGGCTATTTTCCTGAAATCTTTAATAAATCTTCTTTAATACCCGGCATGTCTTAGGAAGCTTCTAACATCCTTTTGTTTCATAGGTGTTTGCAAGGTTAGAATAACTTCAATTTTTGCAAGATCAACTTGAATTCCTACTTGAGAGATATGATGGCCTAAAACAATTCCCTCTTGCATCATCATAAAGCATTCTCACTATTCAAAGACATTTTTTTCTCCTTAAATCTTTTCAACACTTTCTCCAAATTGGCTAATGCTTCTTCATAAGTAACTCCATAAGCAATGAAGTCATTCATGTAGATCTCCATAGAATCATGAGAAATGTCAGCAAAAATACTGATCATTGCCCTTTGAAATGTTGTAGGTGCATTACACAGTCCAAAAGGTAAGATAGAGTAGGAAAAAGTGCCCCATGGATTGGTAAAAGCTGTTTTGTCTTGATCCTCAGGGGTAATTCTAATTTGATTATATGCACTATATCGATCCAAAAAGGAGAAATACTTTTTACCAGACAATGAGTCTAGCACTTGGTCAACAAATGGCAGTGGAAAGTGATCCTTTTTAGTTGTTGTGTTCAGCTCCCTATAGTCTAGAAAAACTCTCTATTTTCTACCCTTTTTAGGAACAATCACCAATAGAGACACCCATTGACTATCTGAAATTGGGTAGATAAAACCAACATCAAGCAATTTCTGGAGTTTTGTTTTAACTATTTTCCTAAGTGTTGGGTTGATCCTTCTTTGAGGCTGCCTGATAGGTGGACAATCTTCCTTAATGTAGATCCTATGAGTACAAAGTTGAGGATCTATTCCCTTCATATCCCCATAGTCTCATACAAAATTTGTGTTGTTCTTGCAACATTGTGACTAGGGTAGCTTGTTGAAATTGAGGTAGCTTATTATTGATGTTCAGACAGTGGCCTGGAGACACTTCTACTTGCTTGATAAGATCATTCATAGAGGCTATTGATAAAGGTGGTGTATGTATTTCATATGGAAGAAAATTATGATAAACTATAGGAAATTCAGTTGGCAAGCTCTCATAATTCAGTTGCTACAGGAAACACTACTGAAGATAGTTATTTGAAACAGATGGGCTACTCAGATCAGAGTTGGACTGCAAAATGTGTAAAAGCATGTCATCCTCACTTTGGAGCTATGAAAATAGATTAGTTTACAGCATCATTAGGTGGGCCAATGAATTTACTTCTTCAGTTTCCTCTCCTAAATCTGGCCAAATTGGTTGAGACAAGTCTGGCTGAGGCTGGGTAGGTGGGTATAAAGCCAATTTCTTTCTTGACTGACCATCAGAAATTGTCATATCTCCTAAACAACATCCTATAAAAGCATCAGCTATGGCTAACCATGGTCGACCTAGGATGATAGGATATCCTCCCAAAGTTTCCTTAGTGGACAATATGGTGAAATCTAATAGGTATTCCCAAGACTCAAGGATGCCAATTTAACATCTTCTACCATTCCATCAGGTTTTACTGTGGAACTATCAGTAAGCTACATGACAGTAGGTGTAGACCAAATGTTTAAGATATTCCAATACTCCATTGTATTCTTGGTCATTACATTGATGGCTGCACCAAGGTCTATCAAAATATTTTTTACTATCTGGCCATTAATATTTATTTGTACCATAGGACTCCAAAGGTCTGTGTATTTTGGAATGACTACCTTCCCTAACATAATATGTGCCAACTGTCCTAGAACATGGATAGTTTGGGGATCCTTTTTCTTTTTCCCTGATTTCTTTAAACATGCCTCCTTAATGGCTTTTCCATAAATTGAGACATTTTTAATGGCTTGAAAAAGGGGAATTTAAATGTGTAGATTCTTTAGCTGATCCAAAATATCAAAGGTAGGCTCTTCCATAGACTTGTATGTGGTTATTTGCAATCTCTGAGGATAAGGCATTTTGGCCTAATGTTGCAGGACAAGTTCCTTAGAGATAGTGTCTGATACAGGTGTATGTTCTGCAGAATCAGTAGGTTGCTCAAAGGCAGAATCTAGAATATTTGTAATTACAGGCGGCTGTGGAGCAAGAAGTGTGGTTCCAGATCTGAGATGGATATCATGAATGTTTAGGGCATATGCTGGATATTGATTGGCTTCTACAAAATACATAGGTTGTTGTTGTTGCTGCTTCTTATTATTAGGATTTGGAAATGGTTGAGTAGGCATAGGCATTTATTTTGGAGGGCCAGTATTTGCTACAGGTGTTGCAGGAGGTGGCATGAGGGCCTGAGGTTGTAGATTGTGGTTGTTGAAACTGCAGAGATCCAGGGGATTGGTTTTACCACTACTGAGAACCTCTCCATTGAAGATTATACTGCCAGTTACCTTGGGGTGGAGTCCATTATCCTTGTGCCTACTGCCAACCTCCTTGAGGAGACTGCCATTGAGAACTCTGATAGTTAGGATAGTGTGGTTGAGAAGTATTCCAAGGTGGTGATGGGCCATATGTAGGTTTCCATTGGTTATTGTAATTAGAATAAGGATTACCAAAAGTCAAAGGATCTTGAGGCATACGTTGTCTTTGAGCCCATGGTCGCCTTTGTGTGACAAATAATACTTGGTTATCATCACTTTCTACCATCTTAAAGTTAGTAAGTAACTTCTTAGCCTCCAGGTTAGCCACCATCTTACATTTGCAGTCTCATTTCTTTTGTCTACAATGGGGACAGAACTCGGCCAAGATTGCTTCAGCTTCCTCAAGTTTCTTTCGAGCTTGCATAGTATCCAACTGTGTAGCCATGTTTATGATATCCTGCTTGAAATCAGAAAGAAAATTTGTGATCTCCATCCATTAAACTCCATTAATAGAAGACTTTCCCACTGTGGCTTGATGACCTCTACCCTTCTTAACAATTGCTCGAGAGTAGTTGAGACATATCTTCTTGATATCATCCCAAGATACTTGAGTTATATCACCTCCTCCCATCAGGTCTAGGGCATCTATACAGGTATCACTGATTCCCCTTAGAAAAAGTAGTTTTTGAGATTCTTCATTGAGAGTATGGTCTGAATTCCTTTTTAGGGAAAAAAAGAATCTTGAGATATAGTCTTCTAGGCTTTCATCCTCCTTTTGTTGAATTTTGAATATATCATCACCCTTAGTACCACTCTTACAATATTCATTGTATTTCTCAAGAAATTTTGTTTGCATGGCTGCCCAACTATCAACAACTCCCCTTCCCAAACTCATAGACCATCTAAGGGCTCCTTCCTTCAAAGTGGCAGGAAAAAACTTTAGCCTATGAGCATCTGAAGTGTAATCATAGCTGCGACAGAGGATGTCAAACTCAAACAAGAAAGTGTCTGGGTCCTTTGTAACTAGTCCATAGAACATGGGAAGTAATGAAGAAGGAATATTTTTAAGGTTATCATTATCTTGCTGAGCAATGATAGGGAATTCAAAAGTAGGAGGTCGATTAGGTGGATTACATGACATATTTTTTGGACAGAGTATCAAATCAAATGGATTTTCTTCAGGTTCTTCATCAGTTGGGTAAAATGATAATTCAACAAGCAGGTTTTTAGCAAATGGATTGATATCTTGGTCTCCTCCTTCCTCAAATAGATTATAAGCTGGTTCAAGATTGTGATCAATGAATAGAAGGGTAGGGATGAATCTTCCTAGAGTGTCTCTTATTCTATGCATGCAATAGAATGAATTTTGAAGATGCTTGAATAATAGACTAAACTACTGCTAACAATGACTATGACAGGTTCTTAGCTTCACACCATCCCTAGCAACAGCGCCAAAAATGGTTGTACCCACAAAAGGATATAAAAGTTATGAAAAATCCTAACATGGGAAATGGACATTCTAGAAAGCGACTAACATCTTCTTATGGTCGTTCATTTACATTGTCAAACCAGGGAACATATACTTGAAATGGATCGGCATTGTATGTGCACTAAGAACTAGTTTCAGTCACGATTTACCAGAATGTGTGAAAGGAATTCTACTTATGATACACGAATGTAAAATTGTGAAGATTTCTTACCTTAAACATAACTTAATCAAAGTAGACATCACGATAACTGTTACTAAGAAACAAACTATGAACTAGCCTTATGCTGCAGGAACAAACACATGGATGGATTCTTGATGCTGCAGGAACAATATAAGACTGAGTTTGCACTAAAACTTTCTAGAATGAAATATAACTTATGATCAATAGGAAATAAACATCTAACTAACTAACTATAGATACTTACTAAGTGGGCCCCCTTAGCAAGCACCAACTAGTTATGCAAGAATTGAACTCAGAACTTCATCAACTTTTATTCATAAACTCAAAATGATATACATTGTTCTGCTCATATGAAAATTAACACAAAAGTCTACCTCTTATCATAGTACTAACTCTTACATATTCTTCTTCTTATTATCATACTAACTTTTACATGCTATGCTTGCTCACTCATGTAGGAGGAACACTTATATAAACCAAAAAAGCAACTAACTACCTAACTCTAACAGAGAAAGACATGGATATAAATATATCCTGAAACTAAGGAATAGACTTCTCATAAATGAAAACATATCCATTCAACCCGATCCAGGGAGAAGATTTAACATTCCACTCTTTCTAGATTAAATGATCATTTAAGTTTCTTCCCAACGACTTGGTCAGAGAGTCTTCGCTGGAACAACTTCCTCGACACCGTGCTACAAATGGAATTTACTGCAAGGCTGAAGTCTTCTGTGCTTGACTCATTTATGCTTCCTTCAACAACCTGTGATGCACAATCTGACAGAGGTGAAAGAAAGCAATCGTGGCAAACAACATGATACATTCATTAATCACAGATTAAATCTATTTCATTATTCAAAAACCATATGCATTATACTAGTCATTCGGGAGGTCAAACAGGGTAATTAATAAGACACATAGAGATGTTAAGCTATAGGAATATAGGAATGTATTGGTACAGGATACTACCCAATTTCAAATAAAAATTCTTTAATCACATAGTTAAAACATCCATTAGCAATAAGAGTACATATATTAAAAATACATCATGATACTCAAATTATGATCATATCCTGAACTCATCAGGATGCTCGGCCTCCTCAGTGGACCCGCTCTCCTCTACCACGGGCTAGCTAAGGGTGGCCCTGTGGTAGTGCTTCGAGGAATGGCAGTGGTGGTTCTAGGTGGCCCTCTGATGAAACTTCTACTTCTAGCTCTGGTTGTCAAGACTCTGGTAAATTTTTTACGCATCTAGCACTTGCAATCTTGTCCTGGCACAAGGATAAAGAGAAAGAGAAGGAAAAAGATGTTGACAATGGTTAAGGTTCTCCTCCTGACATCACTCTAGACCCCGCTGATGTATGGGGGAAGAACATGGATGATAGAGACCATCTTGGCTCTACTGGCACTTCTTTGGCCACTTAATGGCCCTTTTTGATATGTTTTGTAATCATAGAGTTTTGGGCTCAACCCATGTGACTAGTTAATTTTTGGTTTTTCCTAGGTGCTGTCCATTTGACTCTCAAGGTGTGCCTTCTTACCACCCACCTTTTGTTGTGAATATGTAACTTTATCTTTATATTAATATAGATAGTTTCCTAGTCATAAAAAAAGTAAACAATTGGTAGGGATAAAATGATTAGTAAGAACAACAAAGGGTTTTGTGCTTATTATAATTATGTGGTTATTTATACCTCATCACTTCTCCCCTTCCTAAGCTTGAACAGGTCCTATTGCTCTCTATTGTGTCCTCTACCTTTCCACATCCCTATTCCCATTTAGCTCATCATATTTGGTACTGAGGTCATATGCTTCTCTATCCCAATCACTAGGATTCTTGATAAAACCCTTATTGTACCTAACCTTTACTTTCCATGAATGCAATTTCTTCGGAGTCTACTATGTAGTGACAAGTACTACAAGGGCCGATGAAAGAAATAATGGACGTCTATACATCACTCCTATCCATTGGGTCTGAAGTTTGAAAATTTTGCTAGTGCCTTAGCCCTCCTATAGGACCACCTTATATTTGTAGGTGAGATCACCTCCCTCTTTTTAATATACATCAAAAGAGGAGTGTAGCGCTCCTCACAAGAACTCCATGCTTTTTTGATCAATCTTGACCCCTAGACTTTGAAATTCTCATAAGATATCTGAATATTATTATTATATTTATTTCTCATATTTTCATAACTCTTCATGCCTCCAAATCGAGCTTTAAAAGAAAAGGGTTTCCTATTGGGGTACCTCATCTAATGTCCCATAGTCCTTTCTTCATGAAAATACTCTTTAGTCCTTTCCTCCCACTGAGTCTAATTTTGTAGAGTGGACATGAATGCTCTAAGTTGAACTTCCCCAACAAAGAGATTAACAAAGAAATCAGTATGCCTTTCTAAGAACAAATTATGCACAAAGAATTCACATAGTAGGTTCTATTGAGTAGGTGTTGAATCTTTAAATACTTTTAGAAATTTTTCATCATTAGGATCATGAGGCATGTTGCAAGAAATTCTCAATAATTTCCATCTTAACAATTGCTCATTCAAAAAAATAGAATACAATCTTGAGGGTTCTCTATAAGCTAAGAATAATTCCCCAATTTGGCATGCGTCTTTCTTCGCCTAATAAAGCCTATCATACATGATTCTTTTAATAAAACTATTTCCTTCTTTAGCCTAGCATTCTCTACCCTTGGTTGTTTTAGGAAATAACATATTTCCATCCATTTTTTCAACATTGGAGGAATATGGACTTGAAACCACTCCATCTTGGTTGGCTCAGTTTGTATTTCCTTTTATTCCATTTGTGTCTTTATCTTAATTTCTTGCAAGTCTTGTTCAAGTTCAACAGTCCTATTCAAAGCTGCATTGAGTTCATCTTTTCATGTTTCTTTTTTTTCTGCAAATACTTGGAGAGTTTGCATTAAATTGTCAGTTAAAATTCTAATTTTTTAATCTTTTTTAGACAATTTTTTCAAATATTGTTTACTTTCCTCATTCCATTGTTGCAACTAAAATTGCAACTCTCCAATAATTTTATCTTTTTTCTCCAATTGAGCCTTCAAATCTATGATTTCTTGATCTCTTTTCTTCAAAATTATAGTTTGTACATCTATTTCTTCATGTTGCTGATTTATTTGTTCTTCATTTTTCTATAGGATGAATTTTAATTGGACATTTTCTATTTTCAACTCATCTCTTTTTTTCATATTATTAAAACTTTCAATTTCTATAGTAGAACAGAGAGTAGAAACAAAAGCTTCTACATTTTTATTAATCACATTTTCTTTAACATGCACCTCTAGTGGGTCTAGTTTTGTATCATTGGCAATTGGGAAAACAATTTTTCACTTAGGTGATCCACATTAACTTCCTATGTTTCCATTGGTTTGCGAAAAGGAGAAAATGATTCCAGAAGCTCATCCTCAATAATTACAACATTTGGTAATTGTTCACTTGTTTCTTCTTGTCTTGTCTCAAGTGAGACATTTTCCTTTCCATAGTCACCTAGCTAGGCTATTTCTACACTTGGTTGAGCCTCTTTTTCACATGATTGTGCAATAGTTTCCTATGACTATGCACTATGTCATTTCCTTTTAGGGATATGCGGCTAATCAAAAGCCATAGCATAAGTAATCTCAGAAGACAATGTCTTAATTCTTCTCAAAGGGGAAGGCTTGTGTTCCTCTATTTTAGGTCCCTTTCCCTTTTTACGGGGACAAGCATTCTTGTCTTTTGACTTTTCTAGGTCCATATCTTCTAGTTTTTCTAAAGTCTCTAATACATTTTGTGAAATTGGTTCTTCATTAGGTTTTGAAGGGTTTATTGTATTTTATAGTGCCTCATTGTCAGTGGCCTCTTCAAAATTTCAAGGTTCAGAAGAAGGTTCCTAAAAAATTTGAGCAGCTAGACTGGAGGCCTCTCCTTCCTCTATATGTCTTGTTGGCACAAAGTTCTCAAATTTTTGAAGGATTTTTTGTCTTTTTTGTTCCGTTCTCCCTTTCTTCAAGAAATGATATTTGCAAAAAAAAAGTATGAGGTCATGATGTTTTGATGGACTTGGCCCAATTTTAAACTTTTTAGTCATAGTAACAATGGAATCGCTAAGAAAAGTAGAAAGGTTGACTCTAAATTTAGGGTTTTCGATTCCATAGTGCAAATGGGTTAATAATAAAAGAGGGCGACAAACCACTATGGCACATTGCCCTTCACATGTGAAATACTTGTTTATCTAGGAAACTTCCATTCTACATGGCTCTGGAATGGACTTTCTTTGAAACCCTTTTTTTTCCCTTGGGTGTTTACAATTAGTAAAGGCTGAGGTTCCCCTTCCTTACTGAAAAGCTCTACCATTTTCTGATAAGAAATATTTGTAGTTGTTGATAAATTTACACCCTCATTTCTAATGCCAAATAAACAAGAAATGACTTGAAGGATTACCTAGAATTTCTTCCCACACGTAATTGACTTTCCATCTAAGAAGTTCTCTAAAAACTATTTAACCAACTACTCATTATGCCCTTCAAACTTCTTCATAAACTCCAGCCATCCAACCCACTAAAACAGTTATGAAATTTTACCTAGTGCTAATAACTTGTCTGCGGAAGTTGGCTCTTATTTTCTCTTGGATACACCAATGCTTTCCCTACTTTTTTTTTTTTTTTCCTCAGTTTCTTTTGAATGTTGTGGCATTCAAAAGGGGAAAACCTATTTAAACAAAACTAAGGCATAGATTAAAAGAAAACTCTTCAATCACTAATACTTTGACAAGAATTAATTATGGAATTTGTCTTCGTTGTACTAAAATCATGACTTTCCATGGATAAGAGTGCATGAATTACCACATTTGAAGTGAGATTATAGTTCACACAAGTTACTAAGTTTGGAAAGGCTGGTCATACATGCCAATTTATTTATTAATATTCAAAATAATTGACTACTCAAAGTAAAAGTTGTACATACCTTACATCACGTCGTTGATTTGAAAATCACTTACCTTTGCTGACACAATAGTATAATCGGATGAGATGGTGAGGGTGGTGATGAATTTATTATGAAGGGAGATGGGATGACTAATTAATGTTGTAATTATTACAATGAAAAATAGCTATAATAACATTGATTTATTATGATAAGAGATGGCAGTGTAGGGTGTAGATTTTGAATGTGGTGGGAACATTTAATGATGAGCATGTGTATGATGTTGGAATTATCAGAGCATTTGGAAAAGAAGGGAATTTACAAATTTTGGAGCATCGCTAGAATATGAAGCTAGGATGAATAACAAAAATTCTAGAGCATGTTGAAAGATACAACCAAAATGAAAAAGTGAAGTAGCAAGATTCTAGAGCATCATTGAGAGATGTAGCCAGAGTGAAAAAGAAAATTTTAGAGCATCATTGTAACATTCCACTAGAATGCAACATTGAAATTTTTGGAGCATCACTGAAAGATGCAGCTAGAATCAACAATAAAAATTTTGGAGCATCTTTGAAAGATGTCACCAAAGGAAGAAAGCAGAATTTTTGGAGCATCATCAAAATATGTCGCAAGAAGGAAGAAGTACCAAAATTCTAGAGCATCAATGAAAGATGTAGCCAAAATGCAACAAGAAATTTTTTGAAGCATCACCAAAAGATGTCATCGAAAGAAGGAATAAAAAAATTCCATAACATCGTTGGAAGATGTAGCCAGAATGCAGCAAGAAAATTTTCAGAGCATTGTCGAAGAAGGAAGCAAAATGATGGACTTTGGACTTAGACTTTTCAGAGCATTGTTGAAACTTGTTTTTTTTTTCTTATAATTTAAAATTGGCAATATGAAAACTACATTGGCTCTACCATAGCAGAGTTAATGCATTGGATTTCTACCATTCTCGTTAATTCCTCTTTATTGACAAGTTTGTGGTACATGTGTTATCAATGACCATTGAATATGACTTGGTTCAAGTGTGATGTAGTAGGAGGAGGTCCTTCAACACAACTTATCATAATTTCAACAACCAACCAAGTATTAGATCACCAAGTTTTCCATTTCACTCTTTCTCAACCAAATCGTGCACTATTTCCTTGTAGCCTTGCAAACTAACTAAATCAAGTGAATCTTCCAAATGACATCCAACCAAACCAATTTATGAACCAATTTAGAGACCCATTACAAAGCTTGACAACACATCAATCAACCACCTATGACTCCTTTGTAAAAAATTGCTCTAATTAGGGATTTTATGCTTTTTAGGGCTCAAATTAGCCCTCTTTTACAAAGAAAATAATTACAAACCTTGACCAAAAATTTACAATTCAATTGGGAAGAAATACCAATGTGTCAAATCCTTAGAATCCACAATTATATCTCCAAGATACCACCATACAAAGGGTAAACTATGAAACTCTCCTTTTATGCCTAAAAACTAGGGTTTTATTGAAAATGCCTTTCCCACACTCTTAAAAACATACCAAAACCTCCAATAGGGTCTATTTAGCCCGCACATGCTCAAAAATCATAAAATAACACTGCCCTTATACAAAACTCAATTTGACTCACTAAAACCTCTAATTTCACTTGGAAACTAGTTTCTAACCTAGGGTTTCACATCCATCACCTTTTTCGACCTCCCCTGCATAAACTCACCATCTTCACACCTTCCTCTAATAATATATACCCATTCCACCAAGAAATGGAGCAAAGAGAAAGGTGGAATGGGTTCAATGCATATTTAAAACTTCAAACTCACAAATGCCCTATTTTTTGCCCAAATTGAGAAAAATAGTGATTAAATACACAAAATTTAAAGTGGAACCTTCAAATTAGATTTAAATGAAAGAAGGAACAATATACTAGAGAAACCACCACAAATTTGAATCAAAAGGATGTTGTACATACTATACAAGTTGCTGCTACAATAGAAAATATAGGAAATTTTGTAAAAATATGAGTTTATTGTTCAGCCTTCTTCAAAATCACAAAATCAACCTTCCCTTAAAATTCTCAAGACATTTTATATTTTTTCCCTAAAAAGAAAAATGACTATAACTTCCAGCAATCGACTTTTCCACTACATGACTATTTTCCTTCCTTGAAAGGCAACTTTACAACTTTTTAAACTCTGCATTTTGCACAAATTTGAAATTTCAAAAAACTAACCCTCTTAAATACCTAGAATCCTAAACATGACTCAAATGACTAATTACATAATATAATGGCCTCATAGACCTTATTTTAATACAAAAATCAAAATCTTCTAAAGCCTAGACCTCATAACTTGGAATTGACAATTTTGCACCAGTGGTGCTCCTGCACCATACACCCCAACTTTGAGCTTTTCCAAGTCCCTTGGAAAGATGAATGTAACATTTCCTCATTTATATTCTTCATTCCTTTGTCCTCTTTGATTTCCTTTTTCAAGTTCCTTTGGCTCTTCACTGTCTTCATCTCCTTAACCTTGTCTACATTTGGCTCATGCTTCTCTCTGTCTTGTTGTATTGTGGGGTGTTCTACCATTTTCCCATCATCAAATATTACTAACCTACCTTATTTTGCATTTTCACCCACACTTTCACTTACTTTCATCACTCCCCTCTACTTCTCTTGCTTTATCCATTGTCTACTAGTCTTCTTATCTACATTTTTATCATTGTCAAACTCAGAAATTTTTGTATTGCCAGTCACCTCTGTCAAATTTTCACTTACCTTGTCCATTGCCTTATGACCATCACATTCTTTTTTCCCAGCATAACCTACTATCCTTTTATTTACTATCCAATTAAACTTAACAATTTCACCAATGTCTATTCTCTCTTTTACTTTATCATTAATGAAATCAATCATTATCAAAACATCACTATTCATTGTCTCATCAAATTTGCAACTCACTGTCCCTTTATTCACTATCTTTTCCTTCTGACAGACCACTATCCTCTTGCTTACCATCTCACCATTATCACAAAGATCTGTCCCAACACCTCTTGACTATCTTTTCACCTAATTCAACATCACAGGGTACTTGATTGTCCCTACTAACACACTGTCACTATCTTATTTCCTTTCCAAAGGCTTTCCACCCTTACATTGCACTATGGCAATCTGAGACACATTGCTACTTACTTTATTTTGCCACACAATAGTATTTTTCCTCATGGATGATTGTAGATTACCTTCATGTCTTGTGTTTTCTATCCTATCATTTTCAAGCATTGCATTGGCTTCTAAACTATTGTTCTTGCTTTCCTATACATTCACACACCCTTTTGTCCCAAACATGATAATCTCACCATATTCTTCTAGACACTAAACCAATGGAGTTAAAACAAACTCTCTCCCATCTTTTTCTATGGTGTATGTGTTTTTTCTACCATTATGCAAGGCTAACCTGTCAAACTACCAGGGCCTTCCTAACAATAGATGACAAAAATTCATGGATAGTATATCAAAAAGAACTTCATCTCTATATGGACCTGTTTGAAATTCAACTCTTGCTTGTTCGCTCACCATCAAAGACTGATTTTCACTAACCCATGACACCCTAAATGGTATTTTCCTAGGTACTCTTTGCAAATGCATTTTTTCTACCATCTCATTAGTCACAATGTTATCTGTGTAAGTAGAGTATTTAATCACTTTGCATACCTTGTCTCTACATCTACAGGCCATCCTGAACAAAGCTTTTCTTTGAAGCAACTCTTCCTCCTTTGTGATCTTCAACATTTGTTTCTTCATCATCAACATCTCTCCAACCTCTGCCCTTGCAATCAATTTATTTTAACTTGAACTACTCTCAACTTCATCTTCTTAAACTATTTGGGCTCTTCTATATGGTTTTCTTTCTCCTCCACTTATTGATGAACCAACCTTCTCAGGGCACTTCCAAGTAGGATGACCATACTCTTGACAATGATAACATCTAAATGCAAAAGTATTAGAATTTCTTCCACCTCCAAATCTGCCCCTTCTGCCTCTATATCCACCTCTAAAATCTGCAACTTGTTCATCTCTTTTGTTTGGTTCTTCTTGATTCTCAATTGCTTGTCTTGGAGTAGAGAAAGTTCCTCTTCCTCCTATTGTTTTCCCTTGTATTCTCTTTACCTTTTCTTCATTCTTCAATGCCATTTTATAGCATTCCTCTACATTTCTAGAATTATTCAGACAACTCATCATGTATATTCATTCTTAAGCCACCCAAGTACCTAGCTATTTTCTCATCTTCATTTTCATTGTGGTTAGACCTCATACTCAATCTATAAAATTCCTTAGTATATTCCTTTACATCCATTTCCTTTTGTCTCAAATTTTGCAATGTATTAAACATTTGAATTGAATAATCTAAAGGGAGAAACTTACCTTTTAACTTAGCCACCATCTTGTCCCAATCCACAATCTTGGAAATTCCTTATTTCCTTCTCTCTGGCTGAAGATAATCCCACCATACAAATGCATGACCCTTAAGCTTTATTCTAGCAATCTTTACTCTATCTTCTTCTGGAATCTCTTCACATTCATAATAGTTATCCAAATAAGGTGTCCAATCTAACAATTCCTCTTCATTTAAATTTCCACCAAACTTTTACACATCAATTTTTACCTTATACTTGTCACCTTTTACTTTCTTTATCAAATTGGCCATTCTCTAATCTTCTAGATCAAGTTCTTCTTCAACATCTTCAAACTCTTCATCATCTTCTTCCTTTGATTCATTGCTCTCAACTGCCTCTCCTCTTATTGGTTTCTATGGATGCCAATCTCTCTTTCAATTCTCTAATCTCTTTAATGTACTAATTCTTCAAATCATTCATCTCCTTTGTTGTATTCTTTCCCTTTGGCTCGGCATCTTCACAATCTTGCCTCTTCACTTTCCAAGCTTTCTTTCACAATCTTCAACTTTCTTCTACAAGAATCTAGTAACTTTTCTTTGATACTACTTTTATGTAGTAGGGGGAGGTCTTGCAACATAACTTATAATAATTTTAACAACCAATCAAGTATTAGATCACCAAGTTCTCCATTTCACTCTTTCTCAACCAAATCACACTATTCCCTTGTAGCCTTGCAAACTAACTAAATCAAGTGAATCTTCCCAATGAAATCCAACCAAACAAAGTTATGAACCAATTTAGAGACCCATTACAGAGATTGACAACACATAAATCAATCATTTATGACTCCTCTATAACAAATTGTTGTAATCAGGGATTTTATGCTTTTAAGGGCTCAAATTAGCCCTCTTTTACAAAGTAGCTACTTACAAACCTTCACCAAAACTTGAAAATTCCATTGGGAAGTAATACCAATGTGTCAAACCCTCATAATCCACAATCATATCTTTGAGATACCACCATACAAAGGGTAAACTATAAAACCCTCCTTTTTAGCCTAAAAACTATGAGTTTATTGAAAAATGCCTTTCCAACACTCTCACAAACTTACCAACACCTCCAACAGGGCCTACTTATCTTGCAATGATCAAAACATCATAAAATAATGTTTCCCTTACACAAAACTCAATTTGATTCACTAAAACCTCCAATTTCCCTTGGAAACAAGTTTATGACCTAGGGTTTCACACCCATCACCTTTTTGGACCTCCCCTGCATAAACTCACCATCCTCACACCTTCCTCTAACAATATATACCCATTCCACCAAGCAACAGAGCAGACATAAAGGTGGAATGGGTGCAATGCATATTTAAAACTTCAAACTCACAAATGCCCTATTTTTTGGTCAGACTAAGAAAATTAGTGATTAAATGCACAAAATTTAAGGTGGAACCTTCAAATTATATTTAAATGGAAGAATGAACAATATAGTAGAAAAACCACCACAAATTTGAATCAAAAGGATGTTGTACATGGATTGTACAAGCTGCTGCTACAACAGAAAATATAGGAAATTCTAGAAAAATATGAGTTTTTATTGTTCAACCTTCTTCAAAATAATAAAATAAAATTTCCATTCGAATTATCAAGACATTTTATATTTATTCCCTCGAAAAAAAAATGACTCTAACTTCCACCTACTGACTTTTCCACTACATGACTGTTTGCCTTACTTGAAAGGAAACTTTACAACTTTTTAAACTTTGCATTTTGCACAAATTTGAAATTTCCAAAAACTAACCCTCTTAAACACCTAGACTCCTAAACATGAATCAAATGACTAATTACATAATAGAATGGCTCATATACCTTGTTTTAATACAAAACTCAAAATCTTCTAAAGCCTAGACCTTATAACTTGTAATTGACAATTTTGCACCAATGGTGCTCCTGCACCAGAGTGTCACCATCAATGGGTTTGAGTTGTATAGCTTGTGTTGGTGTGGAGCCTGATCAGTCTCAAAGTGGGAGATTGTTGGTATGTGGCGATTGATCATGCTATACTGTATAGCCCATGGTATACTGTACACCCCGGCCCCTATCCTTGCCGGGGTCCAGGGCCGGGCCGGGCCTCGGGTGGGGGTTCAGGGGTGGCAACCCCCGAGAAAAATTTTCTTCCTACTTTTTTCGCGTCATGACCGAAAAAGGGAAAAATCAACGAAAAAAGAAAAATCCATTTTTGTAGAACCCAAAAATTTGGAAGCTTTTAAGCTTGTTAAAAAGGGGTTCGAATGGGTATTACAGTATGATGAAAAACATGATTATTCACAAGATTGTAATAAGTTTTGCACTGGATAATAAAAGTATTGGATGGCTACGTTTGGTTGATGTAGCCCAGATTGGGTGAACCATGTTAAATTTTGTGTTATGATTTATTCTGTGTGTGTTTTAGTTTCTTTGTTTTATTAATTAAATCTACATTTAATTGCTAGATATCTACCATCTCTAACCCTAACATAGCTCACCATTTGTAAATACTTCAAAAATTTCATATGGACCTAGCCAATGAGCCCTTTGTTTCCCTTGGTGATCTTTATATCAGGAATCAAATAACAACGCTCAATCCCCATTCTGGAACTCTCTTTCCTTTATATGTTTATCATGCTAGGTCTTCCATTGTTGTTGCCCTAGCTGAGTCTAGTGGACAATATCTAAATGGAGTTCATCTAATTAAATAAGTTGTAGGACTTGCTCAACTTGGGCTCGTTTGAGATCTAAGCCTAAATCCATTGTTGTTCTCAAGGTTTGCAATTCAAATTCAATGGGTAGAAGAGGTTTCTTCCCAAAAACTAACTCGTACGGACTGAAGCCAGTGGTTGATTTCCAAGTTGTGTTATAAGCCCAAATGACTTTAGGTAGGTTTTGGCCTAGTGGTTTCTCTTTGATGAAACTATTTTTATTAAAATTTTCTCTAGCTCCCTTTTAGTGACTTCTACTTCACCATTTGCTTGTGGGTGATAGGGTCATGACTTCTTATGGCTTACCTAGAAATGATTAGTGAAGGCTAACATAACTTTAAACATAAAATAGGGTCCTTGGTCTATGAAAATTGTTCTAGGGGCTCCAAATCTAAGAAAAAACTTATTATACAGGAAGTCAACTACTTGTTCTTCCCTAGCAACCCTTAGAGCTTGAACTTCTTCCCACTTGGTTAGATAGTCAAGAAAGATCAAAATGTACAATTTTCCTTCTGAAGGGGGGTCTATAGGTCTGATAAAATCCAATCCCCACTTTTCAAATGGTTCAAGAACTACCTGGGGTTGTAAGGGAATTTCATTGGATGTAGTGGATATCCTTACGCTTTGGCATTCATTGCAATGGTAAACATATTTCTTTACATCTTTATGCATAAAGGGACAATAATATCTTATGCCCAAAATCTTATGGGATGTCCTCTTGGAAAAAATGGCCTCAAGAGGGGTCATCATGACAAGCTCTAAGGATACTATATGTTTCATCTACCCTAACACAACATCGTAAAGCCATATCAGGACAACATCAAAATAATATTCCATTAATCCACTTGAACATAGCGCTTTCTTCAACAAAGTATTTCTATTGTTTTGATGTAAAATCTGGTGGAAGATCTAAAGCGATGAAGCAGTTGGAGATATCAACAAACCAAGGGATTTTAATGGAGATGGAAAATAGATTTTCATCTAGGAATTCATCTTGCACAAGATCAAAATCTCCATTATCTTGTTTGATCTAAGATAAGAAATTTGTAACTATGTTGAACTTCCTTGGTTTGTTAATAATGGCAATGTTGAATTCTTGTAAAAGCAATAACCACCTAATTATCTTTCCATTTAGTATAGGTTTATTCATTAGGTACTGTATGGTTGAATGGTATGTGAACACAGTTACTTTGTACCCTATGATGCAATGTCAAAATTTCTTGATTGCATGAACTACAACTAAAAATTATTTCTTTGTGGTGGTGTAATTCTGTTTAGTGGGAGTCAAATTCTTAGTAATGAAATATATAGCATACTTTCCCCCATTCTCATCTTCCTAACCTAATACCACTCCAACAACATCATCAAAATAATTTGCATAAATATGGAATGGATGGTTCCAATTAGTTCCATATAGGAAAAGAGCATATATGAGTTTCTCCTTACTGATCTCAAATGATGATTGACACTTTGTTTTCTAGATAAAATATACATTATTTTGGAGGGAAAAAATAGGAGTTGTAATCTTTTTGAAACTTTTTATGAATCTCCGGTAGTATCCAACATGTCCTAAGAAACTTCCAACATCAGTTTGGTTTTTTTGAGTCTTCAGTTGTTGCATTAGTTCAATTTTCTTAAGATCCACTTTTATCCCTTCATCTGAAATATGGCATCCCAATACTATTTCTTTTTCCACCATTATTAGACATTTTTATGACTTAGAGCTAGCTGATGGTCCTCACATTTCTTAAGTACTTTTTCCTAATTTTGAAGGGCTTCAGGGTATGGGCAAGATCATGATGGGCCAAAAAGTGGTGATATGATGGGTATGTGTAGGGTATGTGGCTGACAACTTTTTTTACCCAAAATTGATGAAACAAGAGGGGTTTTTAAAGGAAATTCTTAGCTTTCCACCAATGTAAATTATGTTTTACTTTGAATTTAATAAATAATTATTATTCATTTTCTATTTGGATTATGACTAAAGTCCTAATTGATAGGCTGATTGAAAAAAATCTATAGTTTTCAAATGGTATCACATTTTTTGAATCTAAAACATTTGTCACATTCTAGGCTTCACATACTATAGGATTTTAAAAAAAAATCATAAATTTTTGACCAAGTTAAGGTGGTCAGACATACAAGTTTTTATATTTTTAAAAATTTGAAATAAAAAATTCATAATTAATTATTTACTTGGCAAAAATTACAAAAAAATATGCATCACATCAGGACATGAGTCCTCTACTTATATTTAAAATCTTATAAAAAATAATTATCATTTTATTGTGATTAGGGTTGTCAGACAGACACCTACTTAGTTTTTCCTTGAAATTTAAGTACTACTGCATTGAAATTTCAAATTTTCACCAAAGATATATATATATATATATACCTAGTAGTTTAGAAACTACATTTAATTTTCTATAGATTCTATTCTTACATATTTTTGAAATAATATAGATAACTTATTCAAATTTTTACGTGAAGTTTCCTAACTCTGATTTTTCTAATTTTTTTGCCACTAAAAGGCTTGTTTTCTCCATGATGATCCTGCACATACCCTTCATCAAAAGTTGAACCATACATGGTGAAGTCATCCATGTAGACTTCCACATAGTCATTCACTAGAGTTCAATGAATATTGCTATTATAGGTCTCTAAAATGTTGCAAGAGAATTGCATAGCCCAAAGGGAAGGATGTAATATGTGAACATCCTTCAATGGAAAGTAAAAAAAAATTGTCCTAGTCTTCCATGGCTACATGTATTTGGTTATATCCATTGAATCTTTCTAGAAATGCGAAACACTTCATCCCAACCAGATTACCTAAGACCTGGTCTATAAACAGTAGAGGGAAGTAATATCTATGGGTAGCTTTGTTAAGTTCCCTATAGTCAATTCACACTCTCCACTTCCAATTTTTCTTTAGGACCACAAATAGAGGTGAAACCCATTTTTTGTCAGAAATGTGATAGATAAATCGCACTTGCAGGATTTTCTCAATTTCAATTTTAACAATGTCTTTCAAGTCAAGATTGAGTCTTCATTGTGGTTGATAAATAGGTCTAACATCCTCGATATACATGTGATGGGTACAAACACTAGGGTATATTCATCTCATGTCTGTATCATCCCAAGCAAAAGCTTTAGATCTATTTAACAAAATGTCAAACAATTTGTGCTCTTTTGGCTCTATCAACCAGCTGTTGATATTCAAAGTTTTTCCTAGTAATAACATGATGGTTTTGACCACTAGATGGTTGGAGGTGATAGTATAAACTTCTCTAGTCAAAGTGCTAAGAGGATAGCTATGTGGTATGGTTTTGTGGATTCTAGCAATATCTTCAAAGAAAATTTGTTTTTGGAATGATATTAGCCAAAGGACAAGGTAACCCCATGAAGCTAGTGCTATCAAATTCAGTGTGATCTACATTGATTGGCTACCTTAGAATATCCTCTACGTCTAACATTTCTTCATCACTTGAGTCCATGGTAAGGTTTTCAATATTGTTTTCGAATTCATCTTCTAACTCTTCACCGTGTTAATTAATTACTACCATTGCAAGTGAGGCCAGATTCTCTTGTTCATTGGGACCATCTGGTTCATGAACCCAAACTTTCTTATGTTTAACACATTTGACAAGAGGATACAAGAATAAATTTTTTCTATTAGGACCATGTGAAATGGTCATTCCTCCCTCTCTATAGTCAATATTGGCTGCAACAATGGCTAGCCATGGTCTTCCTAGGATTATCAGATAACTAGACCTTTTGGTGTGAGGGACTAGATTATTTGAAATTATACTGGATATTAACAACTATCATCCTTAACAAGAATATTTTCTATGACACCCTTGGGGATAGCTATGGATTGATTTTCCATTTGCAACACTGTAGTTGTGGGACATAAATTAGTGAGTCCCAATTTTTCCATCACATTTATTGTCATTAAATTAATGACCGCTCCTAGGTCCACAAGTGTGTTAGGTATTGCTACCTCATTGATTGTTACTATTAGAAGTGGATTACCTGGGTCATCATATTTTGGAGTTGTGGTTTTTCCATCCAAAAACCCAGCTAGATAACTATTTATGTGGATAGTATTAATCCATTTTCGTTTCCTTCCTAGTTTTTTGATGCACAACTATTTAATTAGTTGGTTTAGTTCAAGAATCACTTTAATTGCTCGTAACAAAGGAGCCTTAATTTGCAGTTGTTTAATCTCTTGTATCCGTGCAGTTTTGATGGATAAGGTCATTTCTAGATAGTTGTTCATTACAGTTGGTTTGAGATGCTCTAGAAAAGGTGCTTGAGTTTTCTCTTTCAAGGTGGAGCCCTTCTTCAAAAGATCAGTTGGACACTAACCAACCTCCTCTTGAGGTAACTTAGAAGTTCCAGATGAATATTATGGAAGGGTCTTTTCTTGATTACTCTCTGGGTTTTTCTCTAAAAGTGTGGAAGATGTCTTAGTCATTTTTAGTAGATCCTTTAATTGGATCATCTAGGATCTCAACTATGGTAGGTTGCTGGAGTGTTTTGCCTGACCTTAACTATAAGTTTCCATAATGGATGACATTAAGTCCAGTCATATTTTCTTGTTCCATAGAATACACTAGGGTATTTTGATGATTATTCTTTGCATTAGGGACAGGTGGGTATGTGCAGGATAATGATGGGCCAAAAAGTGGCAATATGATGGGTATGTGGCTGACGACTATTTTTTTACCAAAAATTGATGAAATGAAAAGGGTTTTTAAAGGAGATTCTCAGCTTTCCATCGATATAAATTATGCTTTACTTTGAATTTAATAAGTAATTATTATTCATTTTCTATTCAAATTATGACTAAAGTCCTAATTGATAGGCTAATTGAAAAATATAGATAGCTTTCAAATGGTATCACATTTTTAAATCCAAAACATGTATCACATTCTATGCTTCACATACTATAGAATTATAAAAATAAAAAAATAATTTCATGAAGTATTGACCAAGTTAAGGTGGTCAGACATACGAGTTTTTTATATTTTTTAAAAGTTGTAATAAAAAAATTCAATAATTAATTATTTACTTGGAAAAATTTACAAAAAAATATGCATCACATCAGGGCATGAGTCCTCTACTTATATCTAAAATATTATAAAATAATATTATCTTTTTATTGTGGTTAGGTGGTTAGAGACACCTACTTCTTACTTTTTCCCTAAAATTTAAGTACCAATGCATTGAAATTTCAAATTTTCACCAAATTAGATTATTTTGTATTTAAAAAAAATCTAGTAGTTTAGAAACTACATTAAATTTTCTACAGATTCCATTCTTACATATTTTTGAAATAATATAGATAACTTATTCAAATTTTTATGTCAAGTTGCCTAACTCTGATTTTTTTCTGAATTTTTTGCCACTTAAGGGCCTATTTTTCCATGATGATCATGCACATACCCAGGTTGTCCTGGAAGTTGTGGTTGGTTGATTTCTCATTTTTTGAGGGTTCTAAGGAGCTGGTAATTTTTTTTTCTATAGATTAGGCATCCTTCTTGGGCTAGTGTAAAACTGATTTTGAGGTTGATTCATTAAGGAGCAAGATTTTGAGGATGCCATTGTTGTTGAGTCTAGTTTGGCCATTGGGAGTTTCTTCGAGACTAGTTTTCCCATTCTAGTGGTCCCCAAGGGTAGGCTCCCAAGTTAGGTGGTGCTTGAGGCCAAGGTGTCACCCACTGATTATTTTTCCAATTGTTTGGGGGTCACCAAGAGGGATTTAAATTCTAGCCGTAAGAGAAATTACCCCCAAGTATTTGATTTACAAAGTTGACCTCCTCCTTAACTTGAGATGTCCTTTTCTTAGAAATATTGATTGCATTCAAGATCTCACATTGGTTAGTAGCATGAGTTTTCTCACAAACTTGGAAGACATCAAATTTTTCCAAAGGGCATTCTCTTAATAGATGTTTGTTTCGACACCTAGGACAATAAATGGATAAGGTCTCAAGAGTGTGTATTTTGGCCTATATTCCATCAATCATGGTGTTTAATTGAACAAGAATGTCAAGTTTGAGGTTTGCTAGCTCCTCCCGTAGTTTAAATCTATTTCATTGGAACCTCTGAAAAGAGTAGATCTATGAATACCTCCTCAAGTATGAGAGAAGTTGTAGCATAACTCAGTGATATCATAAAGTCCAAGTTGGGACACATCTCCTTTTCCCATTAAATCTATACTTCTCCTATCATCTTCATCAAGTCCTTTGAAAAATATGGTCTTCAGAATCTCTAGACGTATTGCTTCTCTACCACATCATTTATATAAGAATACGAACCTATCCAAGTAATCTCTTATGTTTTCATCTTCCTTTTTCCTTAATTTTAATAACTCCTCTTTCCTATCATTGAATCTACAATAACTTTGGTATTTGTCCAAAAAGGAAAACTCCATATCATCCTAAGAGGTTATCGATCCTAAAGCTAATCCCATGAACCAGGGCATTGTTGTGTCTTTCAGGGTGGAGAGGAAGAGCTTCAATTTTTAGTTATCATTCTTGTAGTCATATGTCTAACACAGAGCTTTAAACTCAAATAGGAACTAGTTAGGGTCTTTGAAGGATAAACCTTTGAAACTTGGCAAGAAAGTTGGTGAAATGTTTTTCATAGGTGTATCATCATCTTGATCGAGAGCAATAGGATAGGTAAATGTCTATGCTTCCCCATCTAGGTTAGCACCATTTCTATGGTCACCCATGACATTGAAAGGAATTAAAATGAGCTCTTCAAAAGTTTTCTCTAATGGTTGAAGTTCTAGGGTATGCAAAGGAATGTTCTCATCTACAAATGTTTTTTTTGATGGGTGAATTTTTGGGGTATATTGAGAGGTCTCAGGTTGATCATGTGCAATAAATTCTTCAATAAGTTCTTCATCCAAGACTTCTTCCTCCTTGCTTGTGTTTGGAACATATTTTGGGGGGTTTTGGTATGAATCTTTTGTGTGGGCCTCATTTCTTGACCATGTAGAAAAAGAATCCTAACAACTATATATTTTTTTTTCTAAAAGAGGTATTCAAGCAATCTCCTACAAACACTAGAAAAGAAAATACTAATGTGCTATAAAATAAAATCCCCAACAATAGCACCAAAAAGTGACAGGTTGTTGTGAGGTCCTATCACTTTAGTTGAAAATGCATCAATGATATCGATGAAGCAATGTTGGAAGGCTATATGCAATAGAGCACATCTTAGTTAACTAGATCTTAGATTTTTTGAATTCTTGAAACCGTTGTAAGAAAAATTTATAATAGAAAGCATTTAAACTAGAAAGCATGAGATTGTTAAAGTAGAAAGCATATAAATTACCTAAGAAAAAAAACTTGCAGTAAAACTATAAAATTCAAATGAAAAAAACTATTGGCTAATGACTAATTGTTAACAAAAAGTAAACTTAACAACTTATAACTGACAACTAGTGTGAGTGCTCCAAAATTTCTAATGAATAGAACTAAATGATTGCAAACTAGAACTACAACCTAGAGGAATAACTGACATAGCTTGACACACACAAATAACATTCATCCATATTTATCATATATAGAATAAAATTAACAGAATTGAAAATGAAAATACTTATCTATCTATTCTATGATTCCCTTGAGTGGCTAGCTATTGGGTATTCCTACGCTTAACTCAAATCACATGTACTTTCTCATCTTCAAAATGAATCCATCCAAAATACTTTCATTACTCAAAGATGATTAACTAAAAATAGGATATGCAATATATATTTAATCATATAAAAGTATAACATAGAAGACATAGCTGAACAGTGCTCAAACCATATCATAACATCACAATAGTATCACCATATTGTTTTTTTAGTGGTAACATATATATACTAAACTTCTAACAAAATACTATATTTTAGATGGTGGAAGATCACCATTGAAAAAGTATTTAACATAATTTCAACTAACCAATGGACTGAGGTCCATAACAGAAAACATATTTAAGGCTTAATTTTTGGTGCCTAGACTTCTGGAGCTTTATCTTCAACTATTTGGAGTCTGCTTTAAGTCCACTTAGTCATGCATGCATAATGTCCTGTACAATAACTAAAATTTATACCATTATGTCAGTGTTATTCAACGTATTTCAATCGATTTAGGAAATACCAATTTATACATCTTTTTACAAAAATTAAGCAATTATTAATCCTAAAAATAAACAATTGGAAGGGATAAAGTGATTGGTAAGAATAACAAAGGGTTTTTGTCTTATTATAATTATGAGGTTATATATACCTCATTAGGTAGAGTAGATGTAGTTTTAGGAATACAATGTATTAAACAGTTTGAAACAGTTTCCTTCAATTTTCAAGAATTATTATGACTTTTAACTCTAATGGAAAAAAATATAAACTTATAAGATTAAAATTACCACCAACTCAAATTATTAGCTCTCATGGGATGGAAGAATTAATTAAGAAAGGTTCATATGGTCTAGTGGCACAACTAAATTTTATAGATACACAAGATGTGAAAACTCAACATCCACAAGAACTTCAAGAAATAATTAAAAAACAACTCAATATTTTAGGAAATGTTGGATTCAAGAATTTTCCGTCCTAGTAAAATTCCCTATTCATCTCTTGTGGTTATGGTTAAAAGGAAGGATGAATCATGGATAATGTGTCTTGATAATAGGGAACTCAATAATCTCAATCTTAAGTCCATAAGTTTCATATTTCTACTATTGATGAATTATTAGATGAACTAAATGGTACAATTTTCTTTACCAAGCTAGATTTACATTCTAGTTTTCATCAAATTCGTATAAAGGAAGAGGATATACATAAAAATACCTTTAGAAAACATGAAGGACATTACAAATTCTTAGTAGTGTCATTTGTTTAACTAATGCCCCATAGAAATTTCAAATCCTCATTAACTCAATACTTCACCCATTTCTTCACAAATTTGTTGTGGATTTCTTTGATGAAATTCTTATCTATAGTAAATCATGGAAAGAACATTTGCAGCATGTAGAGATGGTATTACAAGTAGTGGAAGTTAATTAAATCTTTTCCAAGAAATCCAAATGTGTCTTTGGTGTAAAAAAAATAGGATACTTGGGATATGTGGTGTTACAAGAGGGTGTTGACATAGACCCCAAGAAGATTGTTGCAATAAAGGAATGTCCAAAACCTAAAATATGAAAGGGTTGAGATGAATTTTTGATCTAAAAATATAATATATAAAATTTATTTTTAATTATGCTCATATTGCATCACCCTTATCAATGTTATTAAATAAGGATTCCTTTTCATGGTTAGAGCTATCCACTTAGGCCTTTCAAAAACTAAAAAAATCTTGGAAACCCTAGTACTACCTACCCTATACTTCTCTAAAACATTTGTGGTAGAATGTGATGCTTCTAGACATTGTGTTGGGGTAGTACTAATGGAAGAAGGGCATTCATTAACATTTGAGATTCAACAACTCAAAGGTAAAAACTTGCTAAGGCCCACACATGAGAAGTAAATGTTAGCCATTATTCATGTAATTAAAAAATGGCATCAATATTTAATGGGAATACAAATGTTCAAA
The DNA here is from genome assembly GCA_007258455.2 of Sequoia sempervirens. Taxonomy (NCBI): domain Eukaryota; kingdom Viridiplantae; phylum Streptophyta; class Pinopsida; order Cupressales; family Cupressaceae; genus Sequoia; species Sequoia sempervirens. The sequence goes on from VDFB02271358.1 coordinate 692,764,922, forward strand.
GTCAAGACAGATCATGAGATTCTAAAATTATTTTTAGAACAATGAATATCCTCCTGAGAACAATAAGATGTGTTACCAAGATGCTATTTTATGAATTTGAAATCATTTTTAAAAGGGAAAAGAAAAAATTATAGTTGATGCCCTTTCTCGACAAGAAGTAGAGGAAGCAATTTTTTGTTCCATTTCATTAATACAATCAAAATAGTTAGAAGTTGCATGAAAGGAATGGAAAAATCATCCTCAAATACATTATTTCATTCTAAAACTTCAACATGACCCATGTTCTTTCAATAAGCATGTTGAGAAAGAATATTCATTATGGTATAAAGATAGATTATTTTTATGTAAAAATTATAATTTAAAAGAAGACATATTATCTCAAAGGCATGACTCACTAATAGGAGTACATTTAGGGTTCTAAATACCTATCATTGTATAAACTAATATTTATTTTGGGAAGGGTTAAAGGGATATGACAATAAAATTTTGGTTGAATGTTTAGTATGCTAAAGATATAAAAGGTGAAACAATAAAGACTCGTGATCAATTAAAACCTTTAGGCATTCCAACACAGTGTTAGGGGGAAATATCAATGGACTTCATTATAGTTCTACCAAAATCTAATAATCTTTATGTAATTTTAGTTGTTGTAGGTAGACTCACCAATTATGCACATTTTGTGGAATTTTTCATCCATTTCAAGCAAATTATATGGTAAAAATATTCATGTAAAATATACAGAAACTTCATGGAATTCCCAAAATCATAGTGAGAACTCATGACCTTATCATTCTAGCATTTTTTGGAAAAACTTATTTACAAGTTAGGGTACAAAACAAGCACATAGTTCCTCTTACCATCCACAATCAAATGGCCAAAGAAAAATTATGGATAAATATTTAGAAGGATATTTATATTGTTTTACCTTTGATAAAATAACACAATGGTCCAAATGGGTACCATTAGTAGAGTGGTGGTGCAACACATCATTTCACACATCCACTAAAATGACTCCATTTGAGGATCATTATGGATGTACCCTCAACCATATATTATTTATTACTTACAATCTCATTATAAATCTCACATAGTAGAGGACCATATTCAAGACCAACAATAAATACTACAAATCCCTAAGGATAATTTAGTTATGGATTAAAATAGAATGAAATAATAATCTTATCAACATCATAGTGAGAGGAATTTTGAAGAGGGAGACTAGGTATTTCTTTGATTAAAACCTTATAAAAAAATTTACTTTAATAAAAATAACAACATGAATCTCACACATAAATTTTATGGTCCTTATAAAGTTCTGCATGAAATAGGAATTTTAGCTTATAAGTGAACCAACATTTTTGTCATTCTAAGTGCTTCTCTTGCACTCTTAGGGTTTTTCACCTAAAAGGAGAGAGATAGACCCAAAAAATGTGGTGGTTCACTCAAACTAATGTATGAATGATGAAATTGTGACTAAATGCAACGATCTAGATGCAAAAAAGTGATAAAATTGATTAATTATTAATACAAAACTAATGAAATATAAAATGTTTGAAAACATAGTGTGATATGTAGAAATGAACTAAAACATGAATAAATGCAAAAAAAAATTAGATGAGACTGAACAGAGTGCACTTGGAGATGAAATGCTAATGTTGGAAGCTTTTGGAATTCAACAGAAATCACTATTGATGACCAGTGGGACTCATTTGTCACTAATGGAAATCAACCTCTCTTCTTGTAAACTTTGTTGAAACCAATTTCTAACTATTGGGAGCTGAATTCTAATGAAATCAACTTTCCCAACCTAAAGGTGGGACTCATTCACCACTAATGGTTAATCAATCCTCCTCCAAAATTCTACAAATTCACAGGTCAATTTTGTAGGTCTAGATCTACACTTGTCCTCTTGTTGAGTTGACTAAGTCAAATTTGCATAAAATGGGTTGGATGTTGTATCCACGCTTGCATTATGTTTTGGTTGACTTGAATCACTTTGATGACTTGTTGAACACTTTCCCACACCTATTTCTTTGACAAATCAGCCTACAAAACCTACAAACACACATGCAAAGAGGGAAAATGGTTAAGGGTTAGAAAAGAGGGATTTTCCTTTGTCAAATCCCACTTTGGTTTAATCAAACCCTTGATAAAGAAATGAAATGAAAACAAGAAAGGAATGATGAATAAACAACATGGAAGTTTCCTAAACTCACCAAAACCTTGTTGTTGAAGTCTGAAGATATGTCAATCGTTTCTCCAAGATACTTGATATTTTCTTGATTGAATGATTCTTTGATGCTTTAAATGGATGAATGAGATTGAATGCTTGAATGAACTAGTGAATGAATGGGTGTTAAAATGGATGGATAAATGCTTATTTATACACACTTATGCCCTAATTACCCAAGAATACAATATCACAGGCTGACATAAAGTCTTAATAAACAAAAACCAAAGGAAATTTGAATCTATTTTAAATTTTGAGCCAAGAGGGACTCATTTGCCACCCATGGTGAATGGGTCCCACTCTAGGCTTGCAAGTGGGTGTTGAGAATTAAGTTACATTTAATGTTTTTTTTCAGGTTTATATCCAAACATACACTTAATTAATGCCTATAAGTGCATAAAGGGAACAAATAAAGCATAAGAAAGGTGTACATAGTGATCACAAGCCTAGAAAAGCATGAAATTGTGTTACAAGACTTTACACCACTTTGAAATAGGACTTGATAAGGGATAAAAAGGTGATATTTAGATGAATTATAATAAGAAGAGTCTAGAAAAGTGTATAAATGTGTTACAACACTTCACAACACCTTCACAAGACATCATAAAGTCCTAATAATTTGAATATTCAAGACCTAATGTGAATGTATAAGTCATAGCATTGCAACATTAAATCAAAGAAAAATAGGTCAAGAATCATAGGAAAAAGACCTAAATAACCATGAAAATGTCAATGATCCATTTTTCTATGGTACAATAAGTAAGAACTTGCACCATCTTCCAAAATTTATCCTATCTTCCTTGTTTCTTGTTTAAAGAAAGTAATAGGTAACAATAATCCAGTCTAGTTAGAATTGCAAGATTTGGATGAAGAAGGAAATTTCATTTTAGATCATAAGAAAAATATTGAGAAAAGAGTGAGACAATTATGAAATATAGCTATCTTTGAGTTCCTAATCAAGTGGAAGAATATGCCAATTGAATATGCCACATGGGAAGATGAACAATTCATACTCAAGCATCCTAGAAAGTACTAAGAATTGAGGAAAATTCTTTTTAAAAGGGGAGGGGCATGTTAGGTTTCTAATATTATATCTAATGTTATTACCCTAATATCATATATCCTAAGAATATAATATATATTCCTAGGTATAATGAGTTAAGCACTTGTGTCATGCTTAACATTAACATTAGTCTTAGTTAATACCTTAAATTCTATTTATTGGGATGAAGGGGTATGTCCCTACATGGTTAAGCTTATAAATAAAAGGGATATGTTGCTATTAAATAAACATATCATTAATTACTCAATTCATATCATATTTTTTTAATATTAGAGGTAAACCCCTCAAAGTGGTCTACTACAATTCTATTTTTTTACAAATGTTTCCAAGAAATATCATAATAGTTTATGAGGGTGATGAGTAGGGAGGTATTATGGGTGATGTGAAAAAACTATAAGGACTCCCAATATGGAGCCCGAAGCTTGGAGTTAGGCCAATGGTGTATTTTATTGTTGAATCTTTAGTAGGGGTGCTAATGTGAGAGTAGAAGATATGATTATGGGAAAAGAAACTGTTTTTACTCCTTGGTTTTGAGCACTTGTGAGTGCTTGAGAACAACTAGCTATCTTAGGGATGTTAGTATCTACTATATGAGCTAGAATATGTAACACTTATATTCTTTGAGCATCATTGATCAAGTTTCTAAGGTCATCCATGATAGGAATTATTTGTCTCGCTGAAGATTCAGTGCTTAAGTAATCTTGAAAACCCTCTAAATCTTTGTCTAGTTATTTTAATTTCTCACTAGGACCATGGGCAATAGCTTTCTCCAATTCTACCTAAATTTTTGATTATGAGGTAGTCATTGGTATTATAAGATTGAGAATGGAGTCCAAGACATATTGGGTATTAACAATACTTTTTTTTGGAAAAATGTGTCTCAACCTTACAATTACATAAGGTTTACTATTGATAGGTAAGTGCGAGGGGGTGTCGAGGGCATTGGGGGTGGTAACCTCACAAGGTGTTAAGGGGGTTTGTCCCCTCTATAGGGGGTCTAGGGATCATGCACACCAATGGGGCTCAGGGATAACATTCATCAAATAGAAATTTTATGTATATTTTATTAATATAAATTTGGACCATTCATCATTAGGTGTCATATCTAATGGTAGATATTTTTTGGCTTATTTTTCCCTAAAAGGTGACCCTATATTATAAGTGTGTTGTACTATGTTTGTGTATAGAATGATGTAGTCTAAGATTTTGATAGCAATCATATTGCCTCTAGATCTATAATTGGTGATACTTCTGTGAGAAGATTTCTCTACAAGTATATTGTAATCTTTGTGATTTTCAAACAATATATTGGGTAGCTTTAAAAGTGTGTACTTTTTCTCCTAAAAGGGTTTTTTCCACATAAATTACTATGTTGTGGTATGCATGATATTTATGTTTATTTCTATTTAAGTTTCCGTAACTATTTTAAATATTTTGAAAGTATTTAATTATCCACCTCTCAAGATTAGTGTAGGAAGCATTTTCGCTAGTTTAGCTTCCTTAAAACCTTACATGAAAGAGTTATAGGACTTAGGCTTTGTAGTGGATGTAGTTATAATGTGAAATGCTATAAGTCTACAAATTCATCTTACAAGGGTATTAGTCATAGGACATTAGGTCATGAATCTCATATGAGTTTTAAAACACTTGAGTATGCATACTATGAATATTAAGGTATAGAAAAATCATAGTAAAAATCACAAAATCCAAAATCAAAGAGCAGAACCACATAGAAAACACAGTAATAGATATGTGATCAAATTTGAGCCAAATTTGGCTAGTCTAGGGTGCAAGGACACCATAGAATAGTAAGATTCTTTTCTAAATTAAAATTTTGATGTTTATAATAGTGTTTAAGTGTTTCAGTCATTTGAAAATTAAGTTCAAATAGTGAATAAATTTCTAGAATTTAACAAAAAAATTATTATTTAATGCAAGATGCAAGTATGCAAGAAATTTTAAAAATGTTCAAGAAAAAGAATGAGATTCCAAATTCAATTTTGAAATTTAAAGTACAACAACCTATTGATCCTAGTGTGTGAAATCTGGAAATTGAAAGTCTTGAAGTTTTTTGCAAGAAAAGCAATACACTTTTTCAATATATGCAAATGCCTAAATGAATTCCTTGAGTACTTTCAGATTTTATTTTAAATTCAATATGATCTAATACATATTTGTAAATACAATTAGGATGTAAATCTGACTTATTATGACAAAAATTGACCTTATTTTAACTTTGGATGGAATATGGTATGCAATTTTATTTTATTTTTAATGTTTTTTCATGAAATGATGGATTTCTAGATAATGGATGTAAAACAATACAATATTAACCTTAGATATAAGATGACATGATTAATATTTTAGAAGCTATTTAATGTAAAATTGGTTATGTTCACCAAAATGTGTCATTTGGAAAAGGGGTGTTAGTTCTAATATAGATAGATCACTAACATCAATCATTTTCCAATGAACATGTGGAATTTAGATTGGCAAGGATGTGAAATTGACTAACAACTTGAAGGATATAGATCTAAAACTTGCACACGTGAAGACAAGTGAAGGGTTGTGCCATATAGGGACTTGCCTCAATCAAACCTTGTGTTAGTATTTCTACCTGCACAATCAAAATATTTAGTGATAAGATATCATTTTGAGGGATAAACGCTAAATGATAAACAAGTAATAAATTGATAATTTTCTACAACTCATCACTTAGATATGATTTGCTCGATGGACTTAAGTCATGCTCATCACCTTTAAGGATAAGTTTTTGTTTGAATTGATTTGATTTAAAGACCTGCAAACTTTTTAATGCTAAAAAAAATGAAAAACATGAAAAAATTCACATAAAAACTTGACATGATTATTGAATGATGAAATGCTACAATAATTCTAAAAATTATGCTTTTGACTACTTTTAGGATGTTTGATTTTATCCTTGAAATTCTTAGGTGTGTTCCAAAGTTTCATTCTTCTCTTTTTAGGATTAAAATGGTGAAAATATTATGTATTTATATGCAATTCTTCTAATTTCCCAAAAATTAAATCGTGATAGATGAAAATTAGAATTTGAGATTTAAATAATAAATTACTAACACTGACATATTTAGATTTGGGGCCAACATAAGTGATCTAGGGCATAGGACACCCTAAACTAGATCCCTATTTTTCAAGGATCCAAAGTGTCAGGGGAAAAATATTAAATTCCCACTTTGATTTCACATGTTTGATTTTTTGATAAATGTCTAAAATGGGCCATTGAATGCATAATTAGGAAATTAGGTGCACACTTAGGTCCAAGCACTTAGGGGGGAGCAAAACCTAGTGTGAAATTTCTAAGTGTGATAATTTACAATGCTACAATAAATTTATTTTCTATTTCTTGAGAGAATATGTATTCCATTGAGCATCAAGATATCTATTTCACACATACAGAAAAAAAAAAAGAAAGAAAAACTAAAAAAATCCAAAAAATATATAGAAAATTTATGTGTTATGAAAAAATTTATGTATAAATTATAAATAATGTTATTTTAAAAATAAAGTAAAAAATAAAATATCCACTTCAAACTTATAATATTTTTTTTTGTGCACTAGATATTGGTATTACCAATCTATATTTAACAATTTATAATTTCATACATTTTTGGAAAAAAACATATATGTTATGGAATAAATTTCATGTTTTAAAATTATTTTAAGAATAAAATTATAACTTTTAAAATCTTACATAAGAAAATCACAAATCATCTTTTTAGGTTTTTTTTTTCAAAATATATTTTTACAATCCAAATAAAAAATTTAAAAAATTACTAGTTTCTGTCATCTTCAAATTCCTAATGATTTAGTTGCTATGAGTGATAGAAAGTCAATTTTTTTAAAAATTGCTAATTTCAATGTCCCACTTTTAAAAAAGAGTTGGACACACTATTGTGGTCTAACCTTATTATCGATTACAAGATCTCAATTATTTATTGTGTTACTACCTAGAGTCACTGAAAAAGTAACCCTTCTACTTTTTCTAACTTGTTCAGGCCCTCGTTGTGGTCTTGGCTTAATGTTGCCTTGATTTAATTTTGTAATGTGGATAACAAATTCACATTAGGTCTTGGGCCCTTATGAACTAATAAATTCTAATGATGCCTTGTGAATGTGTTGTGAAGTGTTGTAACACACTTTCACACATTTCTAGGGTTTTATCAATTAACCAAACATATTTTTAAACATAATTAATCTTAATCTTACCTTATTTGGTATGTTGTAAGGTGTTGTAACACACTCACATTTCTCTAGGCTTTCCATTAATAATTGGGATTTCTTATGCTTTAATTGGTCCTATTTTGCATTCACAAGCCCCATTTATTGCATCTTTTTGGGGATAATCCTGACACCAATCAGTAACCAATCATAATTTAGGTGTTGCTAGCTTGTGTGACCTAGATTTAGTGTATGGGACTCATTCACCACCTTGGGAGAATAAGTCCCACCTAGGTCTTTTTGGCCTCGATGCAGGTTTCACACATTTCTAAGAAATTTTCATTTTTGGTCCAATTCATTATGTTTGGTAGGACTCATTCTAGACACCTTGGGTGAATGAGTCCCATGTGACCAAAATTTAAATTTAATTCAAATTTCTGGCGGGATTTTATTCTCCTAGATCTAATGTCGGCTTGTAGTGTTGTAATTTCAAGAATTCTTACATAATTAAGTATAAATACAAGGTTCTTTCACTCATATTCTCTCCTAGAAAATTTTACAAGCATCCAAGAGTTCACAAGAGCATTTGAGAATTCATAAGAGAATTCAACACATTTCAAGGGTAGATTATCAAGCTTTTTAGAGCATTCTTCAAGTGTCAATCATCATGTATTTCAAACAAGATCAACATCATTCAAGCAAGAGTCAGGAACCACATCCATTGCAACCATTTCAAGCATTATTGTAGCACCTTATTGCTAGGGTTTGGTGAGTTACAACATTATATTTTCTCATTCATCATTCTCCATTCATATTTTCTTTCATTTCAAACTTTAATTACCAATTATAAGGGTTTGACCAAGGAAAACTCCTATTCACTAACCCCACAACATTTTCCCCTCTTCTTCTGTGTGATTTGCAAGGCTAGGTTGTAGATTGGACAAGAAGAAAATTTGGAGAGTAGTTGTCAAATCCCTAAAGTTGTCATCAAGCCATGATAATCTTGGAGAAGGTCTACAAGTGGTAATTTGCAGTTTCAGATCCAAAACCAATTAGAAAGATCAGAGCAGACCAAAAGGAAAAAAATACAATTTAGAACTTCTAGAAAATCAAAAGTGGACTGATTTGACACTATTGGTGAATGAGTCCCATTGTACAGGCATGATATAGATTTTCACATATCTGGATACCCTTTTGGCTGAAACCTATATCTGCACATTTTCTCAAAAACTAGACTTACTCACCCAGCTTGGTGAATGAGTCCTAGTCAAAATTAGTAGAAATTTTTTCAATGATCTAGACCTCCATTCTACCTTCTTTAGACTCCCATGTGCACACTTTCTACTTCATAGCTTTATGTTACATTTTGCTTATCTTGCTAGGTCATTTAGAGTTAGTTTGCATTCAATTAAGGTTTTTTTTTACATCTTGCATTGCATTGTCTTTTCCAAGTCTAAACTTGGTGGTGAACCCCTCATTAGATCATATTCAATCCCTAGGACAACCCTATTACATGATTTCAATCTCCTTTGCATTGAGATCTCTAGGGTTATCCTTGAGTGGAATCTCTTGAAAAGTGCTTGTGAGTCAATCAATCATCACATCATCATCATCATCATCATTTCCCCCATTCTAATAGGTTTCGCTACCATTTTAAATATTTCACTCACACCAATAAGAAAAATGGTGATCTTTACTATAATGCAAGGAAATATTTGTAACATTAGTGAGATTCAACGAAACCAAATTCACAAAGTTACAGTGATAATCATTATCCATTTTACAACACTTTCCTTGACAAGCCTTACTATCTCATCATGTTAAGAAAAAGATAAATGAATAAAAAAAGGGTGTGGCCAAAATGAACTTATCCTTATTGTCTTGCTAAGAACTTGAATACCTTGTATTTCTTGGCATACGTACCTTTGCTCATCTTTGTAATACTAATACCTACTTAACTTTCAACATGGGTTATTTTGGAACTCTTAATGATCTGTATGTATGCTAGAAAATATATAGTAAATTTGCATCGTTACTAATATGAAACCATTCCACTTTAATAAATATAAATAATTTTTACTATGAATACATTATGATATAAGCAATTCTTATTAGTAGAAGGCTCATTTTTTTTAATATGATGTATTTAAATGGAATTTGATCACCAAGTTGATAACAATATGCAAGGCATTGATGTTAATAAACACTTGTCACTACTAAAAATATTTATATGAACATAATGACAAAAAATAAATCAAAATTTTTGGAAAATAATATACCATTTGTATTTCACTATTGTAAGGATGTGTTACATGACATTATATTGATTTTATATGTACATTTTGAAAAGATTTGACATGGGAGACAATAAATTACAATTCATTAAAATGAAGTCTTAGACTTGTGGAGATTTTAAATAGTCAACAAGAGGGTTAAATTTGCACCACAAAAATGATCAAAATAATTTCTATGCACATAAGTTTGATTGCAAAAGGAGAATTGGTATTATAAAACTTGGGGAATGTCTAAAGAGGTTTTTTTTTTTTGAGGTTGAACTAGAAATTAGGATCGAAGGCAACACTAAATAAATTGAAATCATGTATTTGGACTCTATTTCTTTGTTGTCTCTCCAATAAAAATACAACTACTAATTTAATTTGTTCACAAATAAACCTTGACTATGACTCAACTCACATAATAAAAAAAAAATCTTAATAAAACAAAATGCATATTAATCAATTATTTGGTAGTCTAATTTTTAAGTGACTATTAGAAATATAATTTCTAAATTTAATTTGTTTCCAAATAGACCTCGGCTTTTACTTGCTTGACCTAAAAGAAATCTAAAAAATTCAATCCACTAAAAATTTCATAATTCATATAGACCTTGGCTTTGACTTGCTTCACCTACTCAAGAAAAAACTCTAACAAATTCAATCCTCTAAACAAATTTCATAGTTCATATAGACCTTGATGTTGACATGCTTCACCTAGTCGAAAAAAAATCTAACAAATTCAATCCACTAAACAAAGTTCATAATTCAACTTGATAGTCTAATTTATCTATAAAAATTCCAATTCTTAAAATTGTATTTATTTTAAATACGTGTTTTGAGTTCAAGAATAGTAATTCTTAATTAAATATTATTTATATCTTTTAAGTGGATGGATTGTTTTGATCGAAAAAGGTTTTATTAAAAGTGAGCAGTAATTTGGCACTTTTAAGAATAGATGAGTTGTGTTTGTGTTTTATTTAAGCATTCCCCATCCCACTACATTATCTCAATAAAACAAAATATATATTAATCAATTTTTTGGTACTATAATTTTTAAGTGTCTATTAGAAATATAATTCCTAAATTTAATTGTTTTCCAAATAGACCTTGATTTTGACTTGCTTGCCCTACTAAAAAGAATTCTAACAAATTCAATCCACTAAAAATTTCATAATTCATATAGTCCTTGACTTTGACTTGCTTCACCCACTAAAAAAAAACTCTAACATATTCAATCCACTAAACAAATTTCATAATTCATATAGACCTTGACGTTGACTTGCTTCACCTAGTCGAAAAAAATCTAACAAATTCAATCCACTAAACAAATTTCATAATTCATCTTGGTAGTCTAATTTATCTATAAAAATTCCAATTTTTAAAATTGCATTTATTTGAAATACGTGTCATTGTGTTCAAGAATAATAATTCTTAATTAAATATTATTTATATCTTGTAAGTGATTGAATTATTTTGATTGAAAAAGGTTGTATTAAGAGTGAGATGTAATTCGGCACTTTTAAGAATAGATGAACTGTGTTTGTGTTTTATTTTAGCAGTCAGTAAAAGCTTTCCCCATCCCACCGAAAGGTTCACCGCAGTATCGAAATTTATCCTGGCATACAGGTGTAAGCTGCAGAATCATTTCAAACAGCATTAAATACGTCTTGAAAGATAAATGAGCCGTACTTACTACTAAGACAATTCCGTGACGAAATGGATAAGAAATAAAAGAGTTGGAAATAGCCAGAAAATCCGACAATCACGCACATTGATATGAAGTACAACTTGAGAATCAGCTTCCAAAATGTAGAGCTGAGGACCAATATGATAAATGTGATATTAGAACATTATTTTAATAACTTCTACATCTCCCAGTTTATTGTTTTCTGGCATAATTTTCTACTCTAATATTAGTTTATAAATAGCAGAGGTATTATTATTAATAAAGAAGTTAACATTTAGTATTATATTGTAACATTTAATGCTTCGTCTATTTATTTTTGTTGTATTTATTAATTTTAAGTAAATTTGTTTAGAATTGTTATATTCTTCTACAACATGTTATATCAAAGCATTAGAATTTGTTATGGGAAATTTCAGGTATATTTTGTAACTTTTATTCTAAAATGTGACTTAAAAATGTTTTAAATTTTCTAAAATACATTGATTAGGTATTTCTAAAATAAAGTGATTAGATATAAAATTTATTCCAAAAATTTGAATAATCAATTTAACTTAAAAATGCTTAAATTTTTTTAAAATGCACATAAACTAAATATGTAAATTTTCTTTGAGCAAGACAAATAAAATCATAAGAGATTCTATTGTTAAAAACATGCTAAGTTTTGACATTTGTCTACCAAAGCTAAATATGTAAGTTTTCTTAAGCAAACGAAAGAAAATTATAGGAGACTTTAATGTTTAAAACCTACTAAAGTTTGTCCTCTCTCTAAAATAATCCTTAAGGTCAATCAAAGCTGAAAGTATATGATTTTATAATTCTTAAAAATGTTGGTACAAAATAAATTTAAATTTAATTACAAGTTGAGTTTTTTGAAGCATCAATCTATTAGAATAAAATAAAAAATGCAAACCTTTGTAACAATTACCTTTGAAATATACATAGAAAAATAAATTATTTTGGACAAAAAAATAGAAGGGTGGACATTATTCATTGGTCTTGAATGCATTGTTAAAATTGGTTAAATTTGATCATGCATGTTGTATTTATAATTTTTTTGTACATAGCAAAGTACATTGAATATTGTTTATGAATAGTCTTAAAAATCAATTAAAATTTTTGATAGACACAAATTGTAAAATTTTGTAATAGATTGTATTTTAATCTATATAATAAATGCTTATAATTGTGAACTTTTTCTTATTTTAAAAATTGAAATTTAGAGCCTTCATTTTAAATGCAATAACTATTACAACAATAAGTATGTGCAACAATGTATAATTTATTTTTCTTGGTACACATGAATTGAAAAAAGAAATCAAAAAGAAAATGTGTTCTCTTAGCTACGGGTGATGAGTTGTAATGAAATATTTAATAATAGCCATCATAACTTTTTTATTAAACTATCATCTAATAATTAATATCAATCATCAAATTTGATTTGATTTGATCTATCTTGCATTTATTTTGATTAAAATTCTACTAATTTAATGACAGATTTAAATTCTCTTTCAATCTCAATTCATCAAATATCTTATATTTATCTAAATAGCTTGTTTTATTTATTAAAGAGAAAGAAATCATGTTTCATTGTACAAGAATACTTTGGCCATACCAAGTATAATGCATCTGATAGGAAAAACACAAGGATGCTTAGTCATAACTCGTCCAATTACTCTAATTATTCATGGTTGACACTAAATCTATAAAACATAAGGACATCTCACAATCTTTCTTGCATTTTTCTTCAAACTATTTCAACATTTTTTTTTAAGATCTATTTGATTCTCATCACTAAATAATGTCATATTTAAAAACTGAAAAATCCTTTATATTAATTTTAACAATATTAATTATGTAATAATAATATATCTATTAATTTTTTCTCCGAAATATAAAAGCAATTATAATACAATTTCAAACAAAATATTTATCCTATAATTTTTACAATATCTACTCAAAATTACAAGTATGCCCATTGAACCCTTAGGATGTGATTTATAATTTTAACACTTTGACCTCAACACACACATCATTAAGAATAGAAGAGATTCAGAAAAACCATGATCCCAACACTACGTCTACTATATAATCTGATCAACTCACTAAATATGAAAACTAACAAGATTGAAATGGGAAGGAACGACCTACTAGCATATGTGATCTGTGCTCTTACTGTACCAACTATAATTTGCAACTGTGATGAGTTATTTTCTCGTAGGGGAGTTTCTCTTTGCTTGGGCACCTCACTTATTGGAAATCAAACAATAATCTTAAAGAATGGCACATTTGAATTGTCAAGATATATGTTATTTTCATGAAATAAGTCATATAAACTTGCAAGCCTTTAGTTTTGATAGTCGAGTAAGCTATGTAGTAGTAATAGTATCTTAGAATTCTTTTCTCCATGAATCAATCTCCTATAAAAGGATTCGAAAGTAGTAGTCATATTTATAATACCATTGTATTCCACTCCACATCATCTTTTATCATTCATCATGACACTCCTTAAGGACAATCATCAACATTACCCAAGTCTTCTTTTCTTCATCAATACATAAAGGTGCAACTTGTAGGATCTCTATCTCACTTCTATAATGAATCTCCCTCTTTGAAAATATTATCATTTTGGAAATCTCCTTGGATGGTTATTTTATCTTTCAATACATGTCCATTTTCTCTTTCAATTTGATGTAGTCTTGACATCAAAATAGGATCAAGTAAATATTTCAATGTAGCAATGATCATATCTTCATTTGATATTATAATAAAAATTTATTTTCAAGCCAACCTAATCTCATGAGTTAACTTCAACATTGGAGAAGACTAAAGTATTATATTTTTCACCTACTCCTATTATCAAATAACATAATGATTTTTAAATTCTAAAAAATTAGTGCTCATTAGAAATAATAATTTGAAAATTTAATATATTTAGATATTTCCTCCAAAAAAGTTATATGATTTAAAAATGGTACCTCATTTTAATTCTACATGTGAAATTTATCACTTTAGAAAATTTGTTAAATTGCTTGTATTGTGTTTTTCAAAAACTCCCTTCAAGTAATTTAGGCTACCATAGAAGGGTTCCTTAGGTTCTATTTTTAGTTGTCATTTCAAGAACCATGGATCTTATACATATGTCATATTTAGGCCTTGAATCTCATTCTATGATCAACATACCTCAAGAGAGAAAGAGTGAGAAAGGGGTAGGTGGAGAGGTGGGGAGAGAAATCATGGGAGAGAGAGAGAGAGAGAGGGAGGGAGAGATAGCTAGAGAAAGGAATTGATAAAGATATGAAGATGAAGAGAGCTAGAGTTAGGCAAAGATAGAGGGAGGTGGAGAGAAAGAAAAAAAGATATAGAGAGGAAAGTTAAGAGATCTTGAGGAAGACATGAAGAGAGTAAGAATGAGGAGAGAGTTATGTGAGGGATAGAGGGAAAGAGAGTAGGAGAGAGAGATAGAGAGTTAGACATAGATTTAGAGAGAGATAAAGAGATTTAGGGAGAACGAAGAAGTGATGAAGATATGAAGAGAACGAAAGAGTAGGAAGTGAGAAGAGTTAACAATGCATGTTATACTATCATATCAATTCTAAATCTTATAACCCTTAGGTAATCATGTTAACTAATTATATATGTATGTGTGTACATAGAAATATATATACATACATTCATACATACATATATGTACATACATACATATATATAATTAGTTAAGGTGTTATATGTAACTTGAATTAGCATTATGATATTTCTATATAACATCAAACAACAATATGGTATAATTGAAACAACATTTTCATACATGTAAGAGTCACTATAATTGAAGAACAAAAAACCTATACATCAAATTCAATTGAATGTAAATGAACAAGGCTATGTGTTAAATGAAACAAGCATTAAATGTTATACTATCATATATGCAATTTAACTCTTACAACCCTTGGGTGATAATGTTAACTAATTATATATTTGTATGTATGTACATACAAATATATATAGATACATACATATTGAAATGGAGAAAAAGAGAACCCTAGGCTTTGATGTGCAAAACCTAGGATTCAATTTGGGAGATTTTATCTAGTGTTTAATTAAGATGGAGATCAACAAAGTGTTTAGATTGAATTTGAACCTTGAAGGTGAGCTAATCAGACCTGGATCTACATCTTTGAGGGATGGGAAATAGATTGGAATGATTTTCCTTTATTAACCTAATTAGGAGCTATATGCCCTAATATGAAGAATGCAAGATTCTGACAATGTACAAACTAAAACAATGTATTCTAGGTAGATCTTGCAAGGGAAAAATGATGTGTACCTATCATAAAATTTGGATCCAACATGCATAGTATAACTAATTCACCTAAGGGCATATAAGTCCTTGTAGGGGTGTCCTACTTTGCTTATGTAGTACTTTTATGGCAGATCTAAGACTCTTGTTTCCACTTGCAAAGTTGCTAGATCATTGTCAAATAATTATGTAGATGAGTTTTTCTGAGTTAAGAAGGTTTAGGGATTTGAATAAAACAATGAATGATAAATATTAAAACTTCCTTCAATCCTCTTCAAACCTAAAACTTGCACATTCAAAGAGAGGGAAAATGTTATGTCATTTAGGCGATCACCTAAGTCAACCCCCATGTTAGTGATTCCACTTCCATAATGACAACAATGATAAAATGGATAAATGATAGGAAGGCATGATGAAATCACAAAGTGCTGCAAATCACCAACCTTCAATAGCTTCCTTGAAGGAACAAAGTCATAAAAATCACCTCAAGGTCTTGGATATTTCTTTTTTGAATGATTTAAATTTCTTGGAGACCTACAAAGCTTGATTACCTTGTAGCTCTTGTTATGCTTGTACCTTTGATCATCCTTGTAATACTAACATCTACTTAACTTTCAACATGTAGGGTTATTGTGGAACTCTTAATGGTATGTATGCATGCAAGAAAAAATATAGTAAATTTATGTAATTACTAATATGAAACAATTCCACTTCAATAAATATGAGTAACTTTTACTATGAATAGATTATGATATAAGAAATTTGTATTATTACAAGCCTTCATTTTTTTTTAATGTGATAAGTATTTACATGGAGCTTATTCATCTAGTTGATAACAATATGAAAGGTAATGCTAATAAACATAAATATCACTATTAAAAAAATTATAGGTGAACATAATGACACAAAATAAATCAATCTTTGTAAAAATAATATACTTTTTGTATTTCAAGTTATTGTAAGGGTGTGTTACATGACATTATATTGGTTTTATATGTACATTTTGAAAAGATTCGAAGACTTGGGAGATAATAAATTACAATTCATTAAAATGAAGTCTTAGATTTGGGGGCTTCCAGAAATTTTAAATATTTAACAAGAGGCAACATGAAAAAATATTCAAATAATTTCAATGCATATAAGTTTGATCCCAAAAGGAGAATTGGTATTATGAAAGTTGGGGAATGACTCAAGAGAGGTTCATTTTTTTTTAGGCTCAACTAGAAATTAGGGTCGAAGGGAACACCAAATAAATTGAAATCATGTGCTTGGACTCTATTTCTTTGTTGTCTCTCTAATAAAAATGCAACTACTAAATTAATTTGTTTCCAAATAAATGTTGAGTATGACTTACCTCACCTAATCAAAGAAAAAAATCTTAATAAATCAAAATAATTGTTAATCAATATTTTGGTAGTCTAATTTTTAAGTGTCTATTAGAAATATAATTCCTAAATTTATTTTTTTTCCAAATAGACCTTGATTTTGACTTGCTTGACCTACTAAAAAGAATTCTAACAAATTCAATCCACTAAAAATTTCATAATTCAGATAGACCTTGACTTTGACTTGCTTCACCCACTCAAAAAAAACTCTAACAAATTCAATCCACTAAACCAATTTCATAATTCATATAGACCTTGACGTTGACTTGCTTCACCTAGTTGAAAAAAATCTAACAAATTCAATCCACTAAACAAATTTCATAATTCATCTTGATAGTCTAATTTATCTATAAAATTACAATTCTTAAAATTGTATTTATTTGAAATAGGTGTCATTGAGTTTAAGAACAATAATTCTTGATTAAATATTATTTAGATCTTTTAAGCGAATGAATTATTTTGATCGAAAAAGGTTGTATTAAAAGTGAGCTGTAATTCGGCACTTTTAAGAATAGATGAGCTGTGTTTGTGTTTAATTTTACCAGTCAGTAAAATCTTTCCCCATCCCACCGAAACGTTCACTGCAATATCGAAAAATATCTTGGCATACAGGTGCAAGCTGCAGAATCATTTCAAACAGCATTAAATATCTTGGCATACAGGTGTAAGCTGCAGAATCATTTCAAACAGCATTAAATACGTCTTGAAAGATAAATGAGCCGTACTTACTAATTAGGCGATTCCATGACGAAATGGATAAGAAAAAAATGAGTTGGTAATAGCAAGAAAATCTGACAATCACGCACATTGATATGAAGTACAACTTGAGAATTAGCTTCCTAGGGCCAATATGATAAATGTGGTATTAGAACATTATTTTAATAACTTCCACATCTCTCAGTTTATTGTTTTTGACAAAATTTTATACTCTAATATTAGTTTATAAATAGTAAAGGTATTATTATAAATAAATAAGTTAATATTTACTATTATTTAGTGGTATTTAATGCTTCGTTGATTTATTTTTGTTGTATTTATTCATTTTGAGTAAATTAATTTAGAATTGTTACATTCTTCTATCAAATGCCATATCAAAACATTAGAATTGGTTATGGAAAATTTTCAGGTATATTTTGTAACTTTTATTCCAAAATGTGACTTAGAAATGTTTTAAATTCTCTAAAATACATTGATTAGATATTTCTAAAATAAAGTGATTAGATATAAATTTTATTCCAAAAATTTGACCTAATCAATTTAACTTAATTAGCCAATAGGCTATTTGTTTGAGCAGTGGTTGGAATTTTCGTCAGCCTCCCTATTTTTCAGACTTCCGACAGTCAAGAAAAAGGTGGCGGATGGGTTATAACTTTGGTCAGAATTTTCGTTAGCCTCCCAATTTTTTAGCCTTTTGATGGCCATGAAAAAGGTGGCAGAGGCGGTTGTTGGCTACCTTGGGAATAGGGTGGCATTTTTCCCACCGCGTGGATAAAGGCGGCCACCGAAATTAAACATTGGTTTGCATCAACATTAATTGTTGTATTCTTTGTGTGTACTGGTGATGGTCGTGATAATAGTCATCATTTAACACCTCGGGGAACAAAACGAATGTCTAGGGAATTTTTAATAAGGAATTGTTTGGCATCGTTCTATTGATATACCTGTTATGAGAGCCGTGAGCAACGAGGGTAAGATTTTTGTGAGGGTGCAAGCTCGATTAAGCTTTGTGCAGCTTTTATGAAGGTCGATGGAGGTCTTCTTGTGCTTTTTGCATGGGCGGATGGTTGGAAAAGGAAAAGAAAAGTGTTGCATGTCATAATATTTTTCCCATTTTTGTGCAAGAAAGCCAGCGGAAAGGGGTCTATTTGAAGCAAGTGGGAAGAGGTGCATGTCGAAGAAACCGTTGGCAATATTGTTTGATTTATAGTTTGTGGTATGTGCTAGGCTATATTGTTTGATTTGTGATAAGGTACTGTTGATTGTTTGAACTTTGATAAGTTGTTGTTAAGAAAATACAATATAGTTTCTAAAAATGAAATCTTGTCTCGTTTATGGTTCAAGTTTTGTGTGTATGGTTTTGCATGGATTTGATACTATGATTTTTTGTGGATTTTTATTTATGGTTTCTGTTTTCCGGCTATGTTTACATGCTTGGAGAAACAAGCCAACCTAGAGAAAGTTAGCAGAAAGAGGTTTGTTTGAAGCAAGCAGGAAGAGGAGCATATCGAAAAATATGTTTGCCATATTGTTTCATTTGTGCTTTGCCATTTTTGGGAGGCAATATTGTTTTATCTGTGATAAGGTATTGTTGATTGCTTCTAATTTTGATAAGGTGATGTTTGAAAATATTATATTGTTTGTGAAAATGACTATTGTTTGGTTTAAGGTTCATGTTTTGTGGGTTTCTATGTTTGGGTCGTTGTTGAAACCAATGTTTTTGATAAAAGGGGGATAAACAGTTTTTACAAGGAGCCGAAACGACAAAGTAACATTACAAGCTAAGACCAAAACAGAGGTCCGAAAGACAAAAAGGCTGCTAGAAAGATAAAAACTAGCATAAACAGACAGCTGCAAAAAGCCGCAAAAAAAACCATTACACGGCTAGCAAACAGACAAAGCTGGGCCCAGCCACAGCTAATCCATAGAATTCAGAAGCTTGTCCACAACCTCTTCCAGGTCCACCATATCCTGGACCCCCTCCATAAAGATCTGAGCCATATTTGGGGTGGCCAGGGCTTTTCTTTTCGTGCTTGATCTGGTTCATTTAGAGATCCCAACTTCCTCATCCTGGTCTTCCTCCTGATCAAGGTTGACAATTAGAGCTCTCTTATGGGTTTTCTCCAGTCTTTCAGACATGGCTTTGATGATAACAGAGTTATGTCTGGCAATTCTATAGTTTTGATCAGCAATTTTTTTCATGATTCCTTTAAGTTTTTCAATATCATTTTCCACAGTGCTGTCCTTTTGTGTGTTATCCTTCACATTGGTATTCTTCTCCGCTTGGAGCTAAATTAGCCCCGTAACTTTGGCTTCAATTTCCCCCAACTTACTATGAAGAGACAGATTTTTTGTTTTCAACTCACTTATTTCATGAAATAACCATTTGGCAAAATTAAACTGGTCCATAGAACAACTCTTGGCAGTTCCAACAAAGTCAAAAGGGGGGTCACTTTCAGAATTGACCCCAAAAATCACTGAATCTGCACCTCTAGGAGGGCGATAGTTCTCCTGTTGAATATTCTGGGGGATGTAGGGATCCTCAAGACTAACCCCGACTGCTTTAGTAGAAACAACAGGGGAGTCATCATGGTAGGAGACAAGCTTATTAACCAGAGAGCTAGATCCCACCACTTTAGCGTTAGGGTTAGTGTGGCCTGAGGTAGGAACAAAGCAGGCACCAGAAGGCTGGGGGGAACGGCTAGAGGTAGAAGGGGGGGCAGAGGAGGCGAAGAGCTCTTGACACGGCTAGGGGAAACTTTAGTATCAGATATGCTAGGCTCAGTATTGTCCTCATCAAGCTCCAGAGGGGCTATAGGGTTTGGGAAGGTAGGCATATTCTGAAAGTGCTCATAAATGAGCCTTAAAAGACCCGTTGAAACCAATATCGGTTGATTTGTGGCTTCCATTTTGTGGTTATGGGTGGAACGAAATGAAATAGTTAATGTTGTACAGTCCATGTTTGGTTACATTAGGTATTGTTGATTATTGTTCTCTGTCTTAGCCTATATTGTATCATTTTGGATGAGGTGTTGTTGAAAAGGTTGTATTGTTTCTATTTTTGATAAGGTTTTGTTTAGAAAGGAGTATATTTTTGATGGGTTTGTCATTGTTAATTTTTGAGAGGGTATTGTTGAGAAGGCTATATTGCTTCTATTTGTGATAAGCTTTTGTTGAGAAATAAGTATATTTTTACTTGGGTTGGTTACTGTGAATCTTTGTTGGTTTCTCTTTATGGGTTCCATTTTGTGGTTATGTTTGCAAAAAAAAAATTTGTTAACCTTATGTAGTCTTTTTGGGTTGTTGTTGTTGTTGTGTATCTTGGGATATATTGTTTCATTATTGCCAAGGTGTTGTTGAAAATTGTTTGAATTCTTGTTAAGGTGCTCTTTGGAAAAGAATATGCTAGCTTGGATTATATTTTTGCATAATTGGTTTGATACTATCCATTTCATTGTGTGTTATGCAATCAACAATGTGTTGATGTTATACAATTTATGTTTGTTTCCATTATGGATTGTTAATTGCTTTTCTCTAGATTAGGCTATGTTGTTTTGTTTTTGATAGGGTCCTGTTGAAGAGGCTATACTATTTCAATTTTTGATAGTGTGTTGTTGAAAAGGCTAGATTCTCTCAATTTTTGATAAGGTTTTGTTCAGGAAAGAGTATACTGTAATATTAATATATATGTATATATAAACATGAATATATATGTATATATATATACATACATTTATGTATATGTAGATTTCCTAACAATTTTTGTTTATGGCTTGTATTTTGTGGCTATGTTGGCAATGGAATAAAATTGTTGGCGCTATGTAGTTTTTGATGATTTTTATCATTTAGCTCCAACTATATTGTGCCACTTTGATAAGGTTTTGTTCAAAAGGCTATATTGTTTCAATTTTTGATAAGGTGTTGTTGAGAAAAGACTATATTGTTTGTTGAAATAAATATTGTTTCTTTTATGGTTGCGTTGTGTGGTTATTATTTTGGTTCATTTTTGTGGCTATAGTTTTCTTGGTTTGTCCAACTGGGTTGTTGTTTAAACTAGTGTTGCTTGATTTATGACTTTTCTTTTATGGTTATGGATGGAACATAATAGAATAGTTAATGTTGTACACTTTATGCTTCGTTGCACTGGGTATTGTTGATTATTGTTCTCTGTGTTACGCTTTATTGTTTCATTTCCGATAAGGTGTTGTTGAAAAGGCTATATTGTTCACAATTTTGATAAGGTTGTGCTAAGAAAGAAGCATATTTTTTGGATGGGTTTGGCACTATTAATTTTCAAGAAGGTTCTATTGAGAAGGCTATATTATTTCAATTTTTTGATAGGGTTCTCTTGAGAAATAAGTATATTTTAACTTTGGTTTGTTCCAGTGAATCTTTGTGGGTTTCTATTTATGGATTCTGTTTTGTGGCTATATTTGGAATGGAATAAAATTATTGATGTTATGCAGTTTTTGTTGGTTGTTCTTGTGTATCTTGAGCTATATTGTTTCTTCCTCAAAAAGGGAATTGTTGAGCAGTCTTCCATTTCTTGTTAAGGCACTCTATTTTTGACGATTGTTGATGGATAGCTTGGGTTGTTTTTTTTCCTTGGTTTGTTACTGTGCAATTTTTGTGCTTTGCAACAATCAACACTACCCTTTGGAAAATAACATAGACTATTTTAGAGATACTCGAGGAACAGTTTTCTGAATATGCACCTCTTCCCTCGCCTCTCCTTGCTCCCTTTGGCTACGACTCTTCCAGTTTTATTTATGTGTGCTATGTACTTTCCCCACTACCTGTGAAAAAAATGGGCACAAAATTATCTCGCTCAATACTTTTGTGCTTCTTTTGCAGCCATCAAGCCATGCAAAAAAAGACAAAATAACCTACAACCACCTTCACAAAAAACCCATAGCCAATTATTACACTTGCACCTTCACAGAAGCTTGCCCTCCTTGCTCACAACTATTATATATGTACATATACATATGTGTGTGTGTGTGTATATATATATATATTTATGCATTTCATTTTGTGGTGATAGTTGGTATGGAATAAAATTGTTAATGTTGTACACTTTATGTTTGGTTACATTGGGTGTTGTTGATTATTGTTCTTTTTCTTATGCTATATTGTTTCACTTTGGAAAAGGTGATGTTGAAAAGGCTATATTGTTTCATTTTTCCATAAGGTTTTGTTGAGAAATGGGTTTTTTTTGCTTCAGTTTATTAGTATGAATCTTTGTCCCATTCTCTTTATGGCTTGCATTTTGTGGCTATGTTTGGAACACAATAAAATTGTTAATGTTATGCAACTTTTGTTGCTATTGTGATTTTTTGTTGGTTACTTTTAATGGATTTTGTTTTCTTCTTATGTATGCAACATAATAAAATTTTAAAGATGATGCAGATTTTGTAGATTGTTGTTGGGTGGCTTGGGTTATATTCTTCCATTGGTTTGTTACTTTTCATTTTTCCCAACTTTGTGCAATGAACAATGCATGTATATGTGCATCTAACTTGAGATATATATATGTATATTTATATATATATGTATATATATGCATATATATACATATGTATATATATGTATGTATGTATATGTATATATATGTGTATAAATATATATACATATATGTATATATATATTATGTATATTATGTATATATATGTGTATGGATGTATATATACGCATATATATATCTATATATGTACATGTATATGTATATGTAATTTCCATAACAACGACTATTTTGATGCATTACAAGAATTGACGGTAAATGGAAGCCACAAATGAAACAATATAGCCTAAGGTGGACATAAGCAACATGAACTGGATAACATTAACTATTTTATTCCATTGCAACCATTCCCATAGAACGCTGAAAATCATAGTTACAAACCTATGCAAAACCTTTGCTGTAAAAAGATGGTCCATATAAAGCTTATGTGTATACATATATATGTATCTATATATATATATATATATTTGTATGTATATATGTATATATGTGTATATATATCTATATATGCATATATATATTTATCTATATATTTGTGTGTGTATATATATATATATATATATATGTATATATATGTGTACATATATATGTATACATATTTATGTATATATATGTATATATATATATATATATATATATATATATATATATATATATATATATATATATGTATATATATATGTATATATGTGCATATATATACATATATATATCTATATATGTACATATGGATATATATGTATATGTGTATATACATTGCAGCCATCTTCGTTAGAATTTTCTTCAGCCTTCTTGTTTTAGAGATTCTCGACAGTCGGGGAAAATTTGGTGGATGGGTGATAACATTCGTTGGAATTTTTGTCATCCTCCTCATTTTTTACCCTTCCAATGGTCATGGAAAAGGTGGTGGAGTTGGTTGTTGGCTGCCTTGGGAGTGGGGTGGCATATTCCCCACCATGTGGATAGAGAAGGTTGCCAAAACTAAACAGTTGTTTGCATCAACATCAATTGTCATATGATTTCCATGTATTGGCGATGGTTGTAATAACACCTATTGTTTAATGCCTCAGGGTACAAAATGAATGTTTGGGGAATTTTTGATAATGAATTGTTTGGTGTCATTTTATTTCTATACCTGCTATCAGAGAGGTGAGTGAGGAGGGTAAGCTTTTGTGAGGGTGCAAGCTCAATCAAGCTTTGTGTAACTCTTGCGAATGTGGGTGGAGGTTATTTTGTTTTTTTTTCATATGGTGATGGTTGCAAAAGTAAAAGAAAACTGTCACTTATGATAATATTTTTCCCAATCTTTGTGTAGGAAAGGTAGCGGGAAGAGGTGTGTTTGAAGCAAGTGGGAAGAGGTGCTTTCCAGAAAATTCTTAGCGATATTGTTTGCTTTGTGTCTTGCAGATTGCTTTTTGATTCTAGCAGTGATTGCCAATTTTTGTTGTCTTCCCTGATCTGTGTTGTTTCATTTTTGATAGTTTGTTGTTGAGAAGGCTATATTGTTTCAAGTTACAATAAGGTGGTGTCAAGAAAAGATTTTTTTTTGCATGGCTTTTTAACTTTGAAACCAATATTATTTCATTTATTGTTTCCATTTAGTCATTATGGTTGCAATTCAATAGAAGAGTCATTGTTATACAGTCTATGTTGAATGTTGTACCCTATATTTTTGTCCAATAGTCTATTTGTGTGTACCTTGGTTGGAATTCTTGTGAGCCTCCCCAATTTTTTGAGCTTTCCAGTGGATGTGGAAAAGGTGGCAAATGGTCTTTTATTTTAAAAGAACTTTGGCCATAATTCCCATATGCCTCCTAGTTTTTATCCTTGTGGTGGTTGTGTGAAGGGTGGTGCAGGCGGTTGTTGGCTACCTTGGGGAAAGGGTGATGTATTACCCATTGCATGGATATAGAAGGCCATTGAAATTAAATCCTACCTCACAACAACATTGAATTTTGTATGTGGGTATGTGCAGGATCATGATGGACCAAAAAGTGGCAATATGATGGGTATGTGGCTGACAACTTTTATTTTACCCAAAATTGATGAAACGAAAAGGGTTTTTAAAGGAGATTCTTAGCTTTCCACTAGTATAAATTATGCTTTACTTTGAATTTAATAAATAATTATTATTCATTTTCTATTTGAATAGTCTAATTGAAAAACATCTATAGCTTTCAAACGGTGTCACATTTTTTAAATCCAAAACATGCATCACATTCTATGCTTCACATACTATAGGATTAAAAAAAGAAAATTTGAAGTTGATGAAGTTTTGACCAAGTAAAGGTGGTCAGACATACAAGTTTTTTATATTTTTTAAAAGTTGTAATAAAAAATTCATAATTAATTATTTACTTGGAAATTTTTTTTTAAAAAAATGCATCACATCCACACAGGAGTCATCTACTTATATCTAAAATCTTATAAAAAAGTATTATCATTTTATTGTGGTTAGGGTGGTCACACAAACACCTAATTCTTATTTTTTCCATGAAATTAAAGTACTACTGCATTGAAATTTCAAATTTTCACCAAATAGATTTGAAAAAAACCTAGTAGTTTAGAAACTACATTCAATTTGCTATAGATTCTATTCTTACATATTTTTGAAATAATATAGATAACTTATTCAAATTTTTACATCAAGTTGCCTAAGTCTAATTTTTCTAATTTTTTTGCCACTTAAGGCATTTTTTTCCCATGATGATCTTGCACATACCCATGCTTCCCATGTCCTAGAAATGGTTGTGATAGCACTTGCCATTTATTTACTTGTGGCTTCCATTTAGTGGTGATGGTTGCAACATGGAAAAATAGTTAATCATGTGTAGCTTATGTTGTTTTCCATAAGGCATTGTCACTATCCCTTGTCTAGTGTTGGCTAGGTTGTTTCATTTTCCTTAGCCCTAGAAAGAGTATTTGAATTGTCCCTTCAACAGCTTCAAAAAGGTGTTCAACACATGTATGTGGTAGCCAGTGTTCTTTGGTATGTTTAATACAAAGCTTATTGTTATAAGAATTCCTTTTCAAGAATGAAAGAAATAATAAATTTGTTTCGAAATAAATAACTATCTTCTCAAAAAAATAAAAATTGAATGCTTTGTTTTCCTTTTTAAATAATGTCTTGTTTAATTTATATTTCTTATTAAAATGAGTTGTAGGCATGCTTCATGTGGTTCTTAATTAGGATAACAAGGTGTTGAGAGGGAAATATTTTCCCATCAAACCTTAGAATAAACACCTTAAGGGTCACTCAAGAGCACACACATATAGCCATATATATAATATGTACACATGTAAATATCTATTTATGTAGAGATTGCTATATCTAAATAGATGTGTATACCATATTTTTTGCCTCGCTATGCAACTGGCTTGTTCAAAATTATAAAGAGAGAAAACATCTAGATTGAATTTTCCCTCATTTGCCTGAACAAAAAGGATATGAATTAAAATATTTTGTTGCCTCTAATATATTGCCTAGCCTAAAGCGAGTCACTATTATTGGCAACAAAAGGTTTCAATTCGTAGGCTTCTCAACCAGTCAATTGAGGGAAAATGTTGTGTGGATGTTTTCTCTCTTGAACGTTGGATGGTATTGACATTAGTTGTTGTATGGTTTGCATGTACTAGCAATGGTTGTGATAACAATTGTCATTTATTCAATTGTGCCTACTGTTTTGTGGTTATGATTGCAGCATAACCATATGAATGCATTGTTTTCCTTTCTAGATAGTATTTTCTTTAATATATAAGTCTTATTGAAATGAATTCAATCCATACTTTGTATGATCATTAATTGGCATAACAAGCTCCTAAGAGCCAAATATTTAGTCATGGAATTCCACAATAAAGACCTTAAGATTCAATGATAATAATATGTTTAAAACTCAATTATTGGAAAATAGAATGATTCATAGGTGCAAATGTGTTTCTCCTGTTCATTGATCAATATCTTGAATTTTGCTTTTGTATACTTTGCATTTAATACTTCTTGAAGCACTAAAACACTTTGTGCTATTTTCCATAGGGAATTGTTGTTTGTTCTTCTATTGGATTGAATAAATTGTTTCATTTATCATTTCAATTATTCTTATTGAAAGAATAAAGACAGTAAGGTTCAATGAAGATGATCTTGCTATTTTTTCTTATAATAATATGTCCATTACTCGATTATTGGAAAGTAGGATGGCTCAAAGGTGCATCATTTAATACTTGTTGAAGCCATAAAACACTATATGCTATTTTGCATAGGGCATTGTTGATTGTTCTTCTGTGGCCTTGAAGAAATTATTTGACTTATGGTTTCTATGTGGTGCCAATGCTTGCAAAGTAATAAATCAGTTCATGTTTTCATCGATAAGGAATTCTTAGTTGTTTTCTTGTGTGTTTAGAGATGCTTCTTCTTTTTCTAGTCCTTAATAAGGATTTGTTAGATTGGCACTTTGTATATTAAATGTGAGATGAAACATGGGCCTTGCTTTTTATTATACTTGATGTACATGTGCTAATATGTGTATCAATGTTGTTTGCATCTATTTTTTCACATGCGCATAAAAATACAATCCACCATTATGCATTGCATACATATCTAGGAATTTGTTGTTTGGTAATAGAGGAACATTATATATATATATATATATATATATATATATATATATATATATATATATATATATATATATATATATATATATATATATATATATATATATATATATATATATATATATATATATATATATATATATATATGTATGTATATGTATGTATGTATGTATGTATGTATGTATCTGTATGTATCTTGGTCATTGTTTAAACCAATATTGTTTGATTTATGGTTTCTATTTGGTGGCTATGGTTGTATTGGAATGAAATAGTTGATGTTATACAGTTGATATTTGATTGCATTACAAATTGTTGATTATTGATCTCTAGGTTAGACTATATTGTTCTATTTTCGATATGGTGGTGTTGAAGAGGCTGTATTGTTTCAATTTTTGATAGGGTGTTGTTGAATTCATTTTTCTAAGTATATCTATATATATACATACATACATATATATATATATACATACATACATACATATATATATATATACATATATATACACATATATTTACATACATATACATACATATATATACATATATATATACACACATCTATCTACATATATATCTCAACTTAGGTGCACATAAATATGCATTGTTGATTGTACAAAGCACAAAAAGAATGTGAGTGACAAACAAATGGATAAAAATAACCCAACCTAGAGAGCAATAGAGCACAAAAGAAAGTTGGATTATCTTAAGAATTATATTCTATTTGAGACATAGCTAGAAAATGGAGGTCATAGAAAGAAGCCCACAAAAAAAATCGCATTGACAAACCCATGCAAACTGCTAGCATTTTCTACAAAAAAGGATTGGCAAAAACAATCGTAAGTGACACTTTCATTTTGGTTTTGCAAACATCGTTGCCTAATAAAAAAAATTTAGCCTCTAACCACCTATTCAAAAGTGTCTATTATATGGATATATCCATAGGTGGTCTTCAAACAATAAACTATTGTGTGTGTCTAATGCATGCGACACACAAATCTATAGATAGAAAATATAAAGTCAGATAGAACAAAATTTGGCCTACTCCTGGCCCTATCATATTGGGTCATTGAGCATGATTGAATCTCACCAAACCCCTGAGCAAGAACATACATTGTTCACCACTCTAATCAATGGTCAAATCAATCTTTCTTATGAAACTTACTATACAGTCTATCATTCTAAGAACTCATTTTTTGAGGCTCAAGAAATAATAACTAGGAAGGTGTATTTAATGCATGCTTTCCCTCCTTGCTGACAGCCATAGAATGACATCCAACAGTGCATTATCAAAAATTGAAACAATATAACATTTTTCCTAGTAGGTCCCTTTGAGAAACAAACCAATATAGCCATAGGGTAATTCCCTTTTAAAAATTGCGTACGTATTTTCTATCTTCTTGATTACTTGAAAGGGTAGCTAATGCTTATATCCATTTCCACTACACAGAAACCATACAACGATTAATGTTGATGCCATTTCAATAGCCTTCGCTATTGATGCCATTTCTAGGCCACACTAAATGGAGGCCAGAAATGACACAATATAGCCTAGTGTAGGCAACAACAATGAATAGTGTGTTGTGCAAAACAATATCAACTACATAACATTCACTATTTTATTGCATTGCAACCATCACAACAAAACGAAAGCAATAAATTAAAAAATATTGATATCAACTGTTAGCCATATGGTGAATCTTGCACAACCCTAGAAAACACAATAACACATCCATGTAAAACCAGTGCTACAAAATTCGAACCATGAATCAAACAATATTGGTTTGAATAAACTATATAGTTCTTTTGCAATAAAACCTTTCCAAAAATGAAACAATATACCCTAAGGTAGAGAACGAAAATCAACACTTCCTTACAGAAAAAAATGCAACCTATATAACATTAACTATTTCATTGTGTTGCAACAATGATCACAAAAAATATTACTTCCAATAGCGACGCATATGGAACACCTACAAAACACAAAAAGTTTGTAGTAACAGATTAATTCAAATCCTCCACCACAAAACATGAATGATAAATGAATCAATATTGGTTTCAATACCAACCCAGATGGAAAAACTCACAAAAAACACATGAGATTAACTTTTTTTCAACCATTGGTGCAAATTAGAAGCCATAAATGAAACAATGTAGTTTGTAAATATATATATGATTTCCCCCCAATGCCTTATTGAAAATTGTGCAAACATTCATTATGTTTTTCGAGGGATTTAAGGGAAAGTTCCCCTTGCAACCATCAATGCTACATGCAAAGCATACAAAAATTAATGGCTATGCCATTTCGCTGGCCTTCTCTAATAGCACGCCAAGTGCTTTTCATTTCAAGATCAAAGAACAACACACCCCTGGTTTTGGATGGGTTTGTTGCTATGAATTTTTGTGTTGTTCAGGTGTTGCCATGTGATGTAGTGTTTTATTATACTTTTCTTGTGTGCACATATGTATGTATATAAAATTAGATGTAGAAAACATTCATATATACTTGGGTTTATAGTAAGCATAAGAAGAATCAATTTTCCTACATACAATGTGTTGAAAAGCTCTTAGAAGTTACTCAAGGAAGAAGTTATATAGAGATGGTGGCATCAATGTTTGATATAGCAGCATAAATATGGTTTACAATTCCAACACTACTTCAGTTATAGTAAGCATAAGAAGAATCAATTTTCCTACGTACAATGTGTTGAAAAGCTCTTAGAAGTTACTCAAGGAAGAAGTTATATAGAGATGGTGGCATCAATGTTTGATACAGTAGAAGAAATATGGCTTACAATTCCAACACTACTTCAGTTAGAAAAAAGAAGAATGGGTTTATAGTAAACATAAGAAGAATCAATTTTCCTACGTACAATGTGTTGAAAATCTCTTAGAAGTTACTCAAGGAAGAAGTTATATAGAGATGGTGGCATCAATGATTGATATAGTAGCAGAAATATGGTTTACAATTCCAACACTACTTCAGTTAATGTCATTGTTGTTTGTAGTTGCTACATGACATACATCCAAATCTACACATGCCATTATTCATCAGTGTTACCTTTTCAACCATTCACACCACATGTCAAGCAACAATGCTCTATGGAAATTTACACAAATTGTATATCATTACATTGCCATATCTAATTTTTGTGTTTACATATATATGCACAAAATATTGCTACAAATCTAGTGAGGGAGTGCAATTATTGTGTTACATGCTAAAAGCCACATAATAGGTTGCAACCATCTTCATAGAAAGTACACAATAGATAATTGGAGATCTATGTTCACAACCATTTTTCCTCCTCACTCACACCTCTTGCACCATTTTGTAAATGGAAGCCACAAATGAAATAATATAGCCTAAGGTGGACACCAACAAGAAACAATGCCTTATACAAAACAACATGAACTCCATAACATTAACTATATATATGTATATATATGTGTATATATATATGTATATATATATATATATATATATATATATATATGTGGGTATGTGCAGGATCATGATGGGCCAAAAAGTGGCAATATGTAAGTGATATGATGGCCCATGTGGCTGATGACTTTCATTTTACCCAAAATTGATGAAACAAAAAGGGTTTTTAAAGGATATTCTTAGCTTTCTAGCAATATAAATTATGCTTTACTTTGAATTTAATAAGTAATTATTATTCATTTTTTATTTGAATTACCACTAAAGTACTGATTGATAGGTTGATTGAAAAACATCTATAGCTTTCAAACAATATCACATTTTTTGAATCCAAAACATGTGTCACATTCTATGCTTCGTATACTATAGGATTAAAAAAAGAAAAATTGAATTTCATTCATTTTTGACCAAGTTATGGTGGTTAGACATATGAGTTTTTTATATTTTTTAAAAGTTGTAATAAAAAATTCATAATAATTATTTACTGAGAAAAAAATTACAAATAAATATGCATCACATTTAGACATGAGTCCTCTACTTATATCTAAAATCTTATAAAAAAATATTATCATTTTCTTGTGGCTAGGGTGGTCAGACAAACACCTAATTCTTATATATATATATATATATATATATATATATTTCATTGTGATGCAACCATCACCATAAAAACATGTCTTCCAACAGTGACCCACATGAAAAACCCACAAAACACAAAAACCTCGCAATAACAGACTGATTCAAAACCTTCACCAGAAAACACAAACCATAGATGAATCAATATTGGTTTCAAAAGCAACACAGGCAGAAAAATTCACCAAAACCATATCAGATTAACTTTTTTTCAACCATTCACACAAAACGAAAGCCATAAATGAAACAATATAGCTACTTGGAGACTATAAGTGAAACAATATGGCCTAAGCTAGGAAACAAGAATCAAAAATGGCCTATTAGAGATAACATAGATTGTTTTCCAAACTATACTGATTTCAAGAGTTGCCAAAACGAGAAAACACACAAGACACAACTATTCGATCTAACAATTCAATGGAAAAAAAAATAGTATTGCCTTGCAACCATCGCAGATATACCAAGTTGATTAATGGAAAAATATACCCTAACCTAGAGAGCTACAATAAATAATGACCTATGGAAAATAACATTAGTTTCTTATAAGACTATGATGCTTTAAACAATGGCCCAAATGGAAAAGCCTACAAAAGACAATAATTTATAGTGGCAATCCAACACAAAAAACAAACAATGTTTCCTTCCAACCATTGTGGTTGCACAAAGAACACAAATGAAACAATATAATGTCAACTAGACAATAGAGATGAACAAAGGAATATGGAAAACATCAATTGTCCTCACAAAGCTCTAGAAATAGTTTTCCCAATATGTACCTCCACCCACCCCTCTACCTGGTTGCTTCAAATTTAGTTGTCCCTACTTTCCAAAACTAGTACAGTAGCCTAAGTAATGTCACTATCAATAGGAGTGATGGACAACATTTAATCACTATGGAGAGATACATATGTATGTCATAATAGATGTAAACAACATTAATTCCATAGGAAATTCATGATTGTTGTCATTTAGATTAGGCTCTACTATTTCTCAATAGCATCTTATTGGAAATTAAATGATATAGCTGCATCTATAGACCAGCAGCCAACAATGCTTTATGGACAACATCATATATTCTATACCATACACTATTGCATTATGAATCAAATATGGAAGGATATTTCGAGAGCTAAAGACATAAAATAGTTTATGCTATTCTCCTAACTTCCAAGAGCTCTTTAGCACATTGGATGTGGGAAGCAATCTTTCTTATTATGCTTAACATGAAGCCTATTATTGCAAAAATCGCCCTTAAGGACAAAAGAAATAAGAGCTATCCTAGCAAAGCAATAAATAAGGGGACAAGTTAATATGAATGTTGTTTACATCTTACTTTGCACACATACATATGTGCATAGAGGAAAGGAACAATTAAACATAGCATAAGAAACCCATACTTTAGTTTTTGTCTAGACACATAGAAATTCATTCCAAACACATTTTCCTACATACAGTTGTATGAAGATGTTTTCTGCACTAGGAACATTGAATTGCATGCATAGATGTTTTTGTATATGTATATGTAGATATATACATTCATAGAACCATGTCCACGAGTATATTTAGATAATGGTGATATAGTTTTTCACCTAACGAAGTTCTAGAGTTTGACTTCATTGATATGATCTAGAATATAATTATGTTATAGACATCAACAAAAAATAGAATCCATTAAGAGCAACCTGTGCAAAAAATCACAATGCCAACAAAGGTTGCATAATGTTAACAATTTTATTGTGTTCCAAACATAGCCAGAAAATTCAATCCATAAAGAGAAACCCACAAAGATTCACAGTAACAAACTAATGCAAAAATATACCCATTTCTCAACAAAACCTTATGGAAAAATGGTCAATGTGTTCTACCTACTTGCGGGAATGTATGTAATTGATGGTGAATGCAAAGAACATTGATATATACTCATCCATAACTTTGTTTTGTTGGGACATCTTTGGAATCATAAGATCTATTTTCCACTATTCTATAGTTATGTTTTATGCATCTAATATCGTATGTTTTTATGTGGATAGTTGAAATGAAATCAGTTGTTGTGATAGTCAATAATGGATTTTAGATAACAACATAAAATCTATAATATTAAATATTTTATTATGCATTGTAAATGAGGGAATATAGCCAAATCTAGTGAAAAAAAATTAGATTGTATTATGGAAAACAACACACACTATTTTAATATATTGCAACCATTTCCACATAATGGAAGCCATAAATAAGATAATATTAAATTTCCCTGTGTGTAGATTTGTATGCATGCCGAAGTGGATGTGAGCAATGTACATGTGTGATCTTCCCGATGTTTATTATTTTCTAAAAATAGTTATTTTTCTAAAACTTGACAAGGCATACTTCAAATGATATACTTTATATTAACTGTTATATACAACATTGAAGCCTTTTTCCTAATTATTTATTTTCCTTTGTATTCTTGGTGTCTCTAGGAAAAAAAGATGAATTTTAAAATTGATGCAGTAAACATGGAATAACAAATT
Source organism: Sequoia sempervirens (assembly GCA_007258455.2). Classification (NCBI taxonomy): domain Eukaryota; kingdom Viridiplantae; phylum Streptophyta; class Pinopsida; order Cupressales; family Cupressaceae; genus Sequoia; species Sequoia sempervirens. The sequence goes on from VDFB02271358.1 coordinate 692,799,488, forward strand.
TTATGTTAAGCATTATTTAAATCATTGAAGCCCTTATTTTTATTAATCCTTTCCTACCATATTCTTAATTCTTGTGCAAAAAAATTGAGTGCCCATGTTGCGTTTTAAAGTCATAGACCTTGTAGTCAACCGTTGGTGTTGTATCTCTCAACTTTTAACAGAGTAGACCCAACAATGTCGGTGGCCTCTAGCTCTACCAAGGCTGGCAAACAATCCTCAAGCACCAGTCCTGTAAGTCTATTTCTTGTTTAGTTTTTTGTTGCTACCAATTATATTGACACTTTCTCATGTGCACCAAACAAACTGAGAATATGCTTTAGTTGAATTATCAATTGATATGATATATGTTCTAACTCATTTATAGTTGAACTCTTTGTCTTTTCCTTCCCTTTCAATTTTTTGGCCAATTGGGAGTGACTTATGCATTAGAGGGGGAAATGTCATAGCTTCCAAATGTGTCAATATTGTTCTTTGCTTTTAGAGTTGAGCCATAGTCATAAATATCTCATTGTTGCTACTATGTTAAGTTTAATTGCCTTGTAGGAAACAAATGTGAATCCAGCCTTAACAACACATGCAATACAATCTATAGATGCTATCTCATCTCCAGTCCTCTAGCTAATGTCTTTCCAAAAAGTAGGAGGTGATCAAAGCCCAGTTGACCAGTACAAAGTCATCCTCTTTGATGGAACCCACATGTAGATAGGAAGTTTTCCTGCAAAATACAATGACCTTTTATTTATAGGGGCATCAAAAATAAGTTCAATTTTGTGCTTGATGAACTATTTGTGTAGAAATTTGTGAGAATCAAAGTTAGATATAGTTCTGCCTTACTTGTACTTGTATTTTTCTTCTTCCTTATTTGTGGGGACTGCCTTATAAAGTATTTAATGTTCCTTTCATTCTAGGGAAATTTTCATACTATCCCTAGATGTCAAAATGACAAATTTCCAGCTAATTGGAAAACCTAGAGATTTGTTTAGAGATCAAGAAGAACAAATAGTTGGATGCGACTTGCCCTCCCCATCCAAATGAACCTCAACATTTGGAATTAATACATCCCCAAGGAAGCAAGATGCTCCTATGAATACCAGCTCTGTTAAACGATTGAATATTTACCAAACCAAATGGACGATAAAAGGTCAGGCAACAACTAAGAGGGATATGCACCATTATAGTAGACAGGGGTGTGAGGGCCAGGTATTCAAATTTTATATTATTTACAATGAGGGAATGGAAATATGAATTAAGTGCTTCAATGACATAGTAGAATTGAATTATGATAGGGTTGAGGTGGGTTGTACTTGTTATGTGTAAAAGGGATTGATGAGACAAGCAAAGAGGAAATTTAATAAGTTAAACAACCAAATGGAAATCATTTTGGATAAAAAATTAATGTTAAAATGTTGCGATGATGAGGGCTTTGTGCCAAAGAAAGTATTTAAATTCATCCCATTAAATGAAATTACAAATTACACAAATAACTGAATCGTAGATTTTTGGGTAGGGCTTATAGACTACTCTTGCAATCTTAGGATGTTTCACCTAAAAGGAGAGAGATAAACCCTACAGAAAATATCAATGTGGGTTCACTAAAATTATGCAATGTATGATGTTATTAAGACTAAATGAGATGATCTAAATGCAATTAGATGATCTATTTGGCTAAATTTGAATGCAAAACCTAAGATTTATGCAATGTTGTTTGAAAACACATTGAGATATGCAAAAAGATGAAATAAAATGCAAAATAGGAACTATGCACCTGAAAGAGGTTGTCTTCAACAAGTTTGCAACCTATTTTTCAATTATTTCCAAGCCTTAGAAGTACCTAAATCTGCAAACATACAAAGAAAGAAAGATAAATGTTGAATGTTATGGGATAGGGGTTTTACTTGGTCAAACCCCTTTTAGGTAATTAAACCAAAGGAAGAAATAAGATGAAGAATGAACATGAAATAACGGAATTAGTACCTTTCTATGATGATGGATCTTGAATTGCTACAACAATGGATGAAAATTCTTGCTCTTGAATGCTTTAGAATTGAGCTTGAATGTTATCTTGAATGTTTGATTCTTGCTTGCTTGACTTGATTATATGAATGAATGATGAATGAATTGCTTGGATTTCTTGGATAATGGATGGATGAAAGGTATAATTTTATAGAGGAGAGTTAAGAATAAGGATCATGGTCAAGTGCCAAGATTAAATTAGAAAATAACTTAATCAAGGGCAGAGGTTAATTGAGAGAAGAAAGACATGGATAGATAAGAAAAACTTGAGGTGGAAGATAAGATTGGCACAAAAAAAGAGGTTGTTGGAGAAAATTAAATAATAGAAATTATTTAATTTAGGTGGCCAATATAGAAGAATGAAATAAAATAATAATTTTATTTATTTCAAAAGAAAGGTGGGAACAAATAATTAAATAATTAAAAAGAATTATTTAATTATAGAGGGAAGGTGTGGTGTTAAACATTAAATAATTTAAAATAATTATTTAATTATAGAAGAAAAGGGAAAAGCTAACTTTTGAATTAAAATAATAATTAATTTTAAAAATGGGCAAAAAAAGGACAAAATATTAAATAATCAAAAAAATTATTTAATGGGTATGTGCAGGATTATCATGGAACAAACAAGCCCTTAAGTGGCCAAAAATTTATAAAAATCAGAGTTAGGCAACTTGACGTCAAAATTGAATAATTTATCTATATTATTTCAAAAATATGTAAGAATAGAATCTGTAGCAAATTGAATGTAATTTCTAAACTACTAGGTTTATTTCTTATTTTTTTTAATTATTTGGTGAAAATTTAAAATTTCAATGGAGTAGTACTTAAATTTTAGGGAAAAAATAAGAAGTAGTTATTGATTTGACCACCCTTACCACAATAAAATGATGATATTTTTTTATAATATTTTAGATATAAGTAGAGGACTCATGTTTTGATGTGATCCATATTTTTTCTTAATTTTTTTCCAAGTAAATAATTAATTATGAATTTTTTATTACAACTTTTAAAAAATATAAAAAATTGTATGTCTAACCACCTTAACTTGGTCAAAACTTCATTAAATTCATTTTTTTTTAAACCTATAGTATGTGAAGCATAGAATGTAATGCATGTTTCAGATTCAAAAAATGTGATACCGTTTGAAAGTCATAGATGTGTTTCAATCACCCTATCAATAAGGACTTTAGTCATAATTCAAATAGAAAATAAATAATAATTATTTATTAAATTCAAAGTAAAGCATAATTTATATTGGTGTAAAGTTGAAAATGTCCTTTAAAAACCCTTTACGTTTCATAAATTTTGGTTAAAAAAAAGTCGCCAGCCACATACCCTACACATACCCATCATATCGCCACTTCTTTGCCCATCATGACCCTGCACATACCCTAATATTGGAGGGAAAGTGGGGAATAATTAAATAAATAATATTTATTTAATTATAGAAGAAAAGGGTAATGAATAATTAAATAATTTAAAACAATTATTTAATTATAGAGGAAAAAGATAAATTTTAAATTAAAATAATATTTAATTCAAAAGTGGGGGCGAAGGACCATTAGATTTAAATGCTTAATAAAAGTCTAAAAAAAGTGTGAAAGTCATTAAAAATTCTTTACAACACCTTTACAATACATGCATTTTATTCAATTTGTGAGGGTCCAAGACCTAATGTGGATGTGTAAAACACCTCACAACAGTAGATCAAGGCATCATTAAGTCCAATTTATCATGAATTATTCCCATGTCAAGCAAGAGACCCTTTTTTCTATGACAAATTTAGCCCCCACTTTAGTGAGATGACGAACTTGCTTCAAACTCACACTAAAGTAGACATTCAAGAGAGATTCAAGTGTATAGATCTAGACAGGTCCATGGAGATGGGTAGCCAATTTGTGGCCAGTTTCAAAAAAAGTTTTAAAAAGTCATAACATGAGTGTGTTATAATGCACTCACATTATGGCCTGATGTGCTAAGCCTGAGGCTCGGCCACAACGATCCCATAACATGAGCATGTTATGACATGTTAAAAGAAAAAAAGTGAAACTCATTCATTCTTCATTTTGACTATGTTTTTTGTTGTGCCTATGGCCAAAACCCCCATTTTTCTCACTCGCGTTCTAGGAGGAGGTATTGTACAAAAATATTCCCCAAAAGTTGCTATTTCTTCACAAGGATGGTGCCATGATGATGAGGATGTGTGGGAGGCAAGGATTGTTTGCTTTTAGTTTTGAATTTGTTAGTTTTAGGTTGAATTTGTTAGTTTTAGGTTGTATTTGATATATATATTTTTTAATTTATAGGAGATGCAAATCAACTTGCAAACCCTCAAAATCTTCAACAAGAAGAGAAACAAAATCCTAAAGAACAAAATCCTCAACAAGAAAACCAACCTCAACAACAAAATCAACCTCAACAACAACCTCCTCCACCAATCACTCAACACCCTCCTGGCACTTAAAAAAATTTAATGAGTGAAATTGAGAACAACAAAAAAAAAAATTGAGGATTGAATCTATAGGTTGAGTGATCCAAATGGTTCAATCATAGAAAGAATGACCCTAGCAATTTCATTGAAATATATGTTAAAAAATGTAGATTCAATTAGCAAACAAATAACTAGATGGCAAGATAAGAGGCAGGTAGCTAGGGCTTATTATGTGGATAAACTATCATATAAAGATGTAAAGGATTTAAAAATAAAAAAGGTGATTTGTGATAATTATTCACTAACCCACACACTAATCAAAATCTTACCCTAAATGTGAAGAGGTTCCCTATTCATTGGTGCCACCACCAACATATTAGGAACTGTTTATATGATAGGTGGTACATGGTCTTTGATTACCCACCGTGCAACAATTGTGAAGTCCCACTATATTTTCTTAGGAAACTATACAATGAGTTCATATTGAACAAAATCCAAAATTATTTTTATATGAGGAAATTCTAGGGGAGAGGTGGGGGGTCAACTCAGGATAGATCCGGTGCATAGCTCGATCCTACGCAGCAAGGGAGATGAGCTCTCACTAGGCTACCTCATGAGTACATTATTATTCCTTTTGTCGCGAAGGACAATGCTAACATAGAGACATTGTAGGTGATCAACACTTTGACCCAGAGTGTCATCCATCATACTAGCCCTAATCTATAGTGCCATCTAGGAGAGTCTTCAAGTGGTGGCCTTTGAACCCATGTGTGTCAATCTTGTAGGGTGACTTGTCCATATGACCCCACCGACACTCAGGAGACTGCTACATAGGATCCATGTGTAGCTATGGAGATGGAGAGGAAGCTGAGATTTTGCATAAGGCATATGGAATTGGTAGTCAGGTAAAAGTTAGCATGTTCATTGAATTTAATTTATTAAATTTCAATTTTGAAATACAAGATTAACTAATTTAGTTTTATGATTTTAATAAACTTGTAGGGTCATAGTGTTGAGACTAGATACACCAGCCCTACACCTACTTATTTATGTAGTACACCTATCGGTGGGGTATGTAACTAGTAAACAATTATAAATTTATTACATGTTAATAGCATTTTTTTACAAATCCTATTTTAATATGTTATTTTGGATGTTGAATAGGCTAATATTAGAGGTTTCGAGGGAACACCTCCCAGTGCCAGTGGATTTACTCAAACCTACATGTAGGTAATAGAATAAATATTTTAACTAATGAATTGTACTTAATAGATTTGTGTAGTTTATATTCATATTGTTGATTATGTTGCATTATACATCATTCAAACTCAAAGCATTACTTCACATTCCATAAAAAATAACTAGATATTGATAGATGACAAAATTTTAACTACAATATTGTTGTTTAGAAAGTCAACATAAGTAGTGATGCAATTACTTCACATATCATTTAAGTAATAATTCTAGGAACAACTTCCAATTGCATTTTATTGTCATGGCATTCTCTGAGACCACTTTTTACTACTCGACATCTTTTCAAACAATTCACTGCCTTGTCTATGCTATGGATGCTTGGAAGGAATATATAAAAGAATAATAGTAAGCAATAAAATAGACAAGGCAATGAGTTTTTTGAAAAAATGCCTCAAATAAACACTATCTCATGGTGATGTCCATCACCATGAGACCCAATTTCTTTGATGCATTTTTCAAAAAGCTCACTTCCTTTCCTATGCTACCACATTTTCCATACATGTCTACCAAATCATTTTATCAAACAATTCATTTCCTCATTGTTCTGGCTAAAAGCTTAAAATTTGTGCTTGCCAACAAACTAATGCAATGAAGGGTAGTCAAATAACTTAAGTTCTTCATCATTCAAAAGGATTCAATCCACTTTGCAACTCAAAAGATTAATTCTTTTTTTGTTTTCAAACTTCTACCTACTCTTCCTACTAGATCAACCAACCCATTTTTCCTATCAAAACTTTCAGTTTTCTCAAACAACCTTGTCAACAAATCCCCAATTTAGGCACCCATCATGGCCTGCTTTCACATATCAAAAAAAACAATATCAACTCCTTTGGATCAGTGATATTTTATTAGTTTTCTCCTTCAATCTCTCCAACAACAACTTACATTAATGGATCATATCTGTAGTGCCCCTCTGTGTCGGTTGTTCTTGAAGTTTGTGCAAAGTATTTGTTTGGGCTTCATTGTTCACTGTGTTATTTGATTGTGTGAAAATATATATATATATATATATATATATATAATATGTTATTAGTCATGTTTAAACAATTAATTAAATTAAAATTGATTGGAAGGTTGTTTATAATAAAATTAGAAAATTAAAATAGAATTCCTTATGAGTTAACAAAAATAAAATTAAAAATTAAAATAATAATTAAATAAATTAAGTTTATGAAATATAAACTAAATATATGTTTTTGTAAATAAATTAATTCTTAATGTAAAAAAAAAAAAAGCATTGTACCTAATTATAAATGTAATTTAAATTTCTAGAGAAGATAATTATTTAATGGGGTGATGTCAAATAAATCTTAAGGATAAGATTTGAAAGTGTTGTTAAAGCAAAATAAAGATAGAGAAGGTGGAGTTTTGTCTTAGTAAAGCCTAAAAGCTGGGAAAAATCAAGTGATTTTTTATAAAATGAGAAAAATTAGTATTGAATAGATGTTAAAGCGGAAAGAAAAAGACGGGAAGAATGGCATGCAAGCACATGCACAACTGGAAACTAGTTTTGAACGGGTAACTTGCTAATATTATTGATCTGGGTGTTTTCAAAAAAACTCATCTTGGATTGGGTTTGAAGGATGGAAAATTAATTTTTGAGGGGGGGAAGGAATTTAGTTTAGGGGTCTCGGAAGAGAGAAAATTTCAGTGGGTTAAGAGCTTTTCATGAATGGAATTCTGGGGACATTGACTGAAACAAAAGGCTATTGTTGGCGTTGGCGTTGGTGGGGTGCTCCTCATAGTATTCGACGAGGATGGTTTATGCTGCGTTGGTGATCCCTCACATCCTGCATTGAATTATGGACTTAGGTTTTTGCAATAGTCAACAAATGATTGAATCCAAAGATTGGTTGACAATACGGATCCATTGTTTTCGGTATGTGTTTAAACCACTAAATCATCTCAGTTTGATTGGATGTATAATGGATTTGCATGCCATTAGATCAGTAAATAGTGTTAAGTATTCATTGTGATTTTCAAACAGAGCTTGTGTTACGCATGTTGAACACTCAAACATAGTTATACTCAAAGATCTTTACTCTTCTTCCTTATCCCTCGTCGCTTAGGTTTCTGTCATCTTTTGTTTGTTTGTGATATATTTATATTCTCATCCAAGTAATTGCAAGCCACGCCTACTCTGTTAATATTATGTCTAGCCATTTTAGGTATGGTCTGGTTCCGTTAATCTGCATGCAGGACTATTGTTTCACTTAGCATCACCTATAATACTTCCAAGATAGATGTCGAAGACTTCTAGTACAGCAAGACATTGAGTTGCCTGCAAAATCATTTCTGAAATAGACGTTTATACTTTGAATACAAATAGAGGGAATTAATAATTCTCCAGATCGAGATACCACTAATCCACGGCTAGGGGAAATAATCTACATCTTAAGCCTGTACCGAGCCATACCATTGATCTGGTCCATATCACAAAATATGTCTCAAACAAATTATGTAGGATTCTTAGTGAATAATGTTGAGACTGCTTGAATCACTAGAAGTATCTGCAAGCTTACACCCGAAATGTGTGACATCCCTTCTCTTGATTGGTCTAGTGTCGATGGTGATCTGTAATTCGTTCCTTTCTCTGCCTTGCATCTATTTTTTTTATTTGTGTTGCATGGTCAACACCTCAAATTCATGTAAAATGCTCTTGTCCAGATTTTGATTTAAATGCATTTGCGTAGAATTCAGTAAAGGGTCTATCCTCACTCTTGTATTGACATTCAATTTTTTGGGCATACATACAGATGGAAATTTTTCCAAATGTGCATTACAAATTTAGTGTCTTGGTTGCGACTATAATGCAATCATTGTCCTTTGATTCCTCTGTCTTTTCTTTATCAAATCCATTGTCAAGGTTTAATTAAATCCTCTGATTCCATTCTCAACCTGTGACAGTGGCGACACTTGGACATGGTAGGGTGTTTTGAATCAAATAACCTCCCTAATTCTATTTGGAACCTCTCGCAGAAATATAGAAGGCGGTAGAGGTTTAAACTACCTTTCTCATTCCTTTAACAAATTGTCACATCTGCAGCACTTGAAAATAGAATGTTGTAGAGGCTTAAATAACCTCCCTGATTCCATTGTTAACCTGTCATAAAGGAAGCTTTTGAACATAATAGGAAGTTTAAAGTTTTAAATAATCTCTCTGATTGCATTATCAAACTGCCACAGCAGTGCTTGAACTTAATAGGAAGTTTAAAGTTTTAAATAATCTCTCTGATTGCATTGTCAAACTGTCACAACAGCGCTTGAACATAATAGGAAGTTGAAAGTTTTAAATAATCTCTCTGATTTCATTGTCAACTCGGTTCTTCCGTCTTCTTTTGCCAACCCAATTTCTTCTATATCTTGCGTAGATATCTTGTATTCATCTTTGTCATTGCTTTTGCAACTCTTTGGCTCGCTTTCATGCAGTTAGGGAAGTCTGCTTTATTCTCTTGGTCAACTGATAGCTTCATTTCATGGCTTACGCAAAACAAATCTAAGGAAATGAGATGTTTTAAAAAGTCTACGTGGGAGGTTCATAAAAGGGAGCGGTTTGGAAGAAACAAGAAAAGTCAAAACAAAATCCTTAGAAAGTTTAGCTTTAAAATTTCCTACGTAGATTATTAAGTCCTCTCCTTTTCTTTTGATCTTTTTAAAAGATGGCTTTATAATAAAGAAGAAAGTTAGATGGAAGTTTGGTTATGTTTTTAAAAAAAAAAGAGAAAGATACATCTTCTCTTAAATTTTATTCTTTTGTTTTTTTTAATAATTATAAAGGTTATTTTAAATTAGGGAAAAGTAAATTATGTATTTATTTATGTTCTTGTAAAACTAAAATATAATAAAATAATTTAAGATAATTGAATATGGAAGTGTAAGTAAATAAAATAAAAAAATAAAGTTAAATTATTATTGTGTTTAATTAATTGTTCGGTGAATGGAAAGATAAAGTGTATTGTTGAGTTAAACGTTCTTGGAAATTTAACGATTCGATTGTGTGTGTTAATTAAAGGTTGAATTTTTTTTTTTGTGATTCTACTCCAATATAGTTTCCTCTTGAGTTGATTTGGTTTTGAGGGGATCTTTATATGTTTTAAATGGTGTTGGTAATAAGATATTGTTATATAAATGTATACATGTGTTGTATTATAGTGTTAGAAATAGAATAATTTGTGCTTTATAATTATGTGGTAATGTAGATAAACATAGTTGAAATTAAATTAGAAAAAGGAATAAATTAATTTATTATTTGGTTAAGTATGGTAGTAAACTCTATTTGACGTCATCATGGTAGTGTTATAAACTTGAATCAACGAAATAAATTGCTCCTTGAATTGAGGTTTCATTCTTAATTATTTAGTGACTTTTCTTTGTGTGGATTTTCTAAGTTGATCTCCGACTTGAGGGAAATATTATTCTTGTGTTGAAATTATTGGGAAAAGCTTTTGTTGCTTCATTTTACCCTGGTTGGGAATTGTCGTTCTTTTGGCTTCTAGAGGCTTGAGATTATGGTCAGTTGATGTTCTCTCTTTATGTGCCCTTGATGTGGCAAGTGTTTTGATATTATGATTTTTAAAAGGGTTGTACATGAATTGTCGAGACTTCGATTATGTGTTTATAATGAGATGGTAAATGCCTCACGTGATTTGGTCTTGAGTTTATTTGTTTTATCTGATATGGTACAACCCTTGCCTGCTTTGATTTATGTTAGGGGTCATAGGTGAGAGAGTGGCTCTTCGTGGGCGCCGGCGCCTCGGATGAGGAAGGGCCAGGATAACCCTCGAAGAGTAGTAAACAAGTGATAACCTAAAATATAGATTTAGGGGGTTGGGTAGTTTAAAAATACAAGATAATAAAACTTTGGATTCCTCGGCTATGCATTAGGGCTACCTTAGACTAGTGATAGACTGAGAAGGCCGTGGTCGGCATAGTCATAGTCTTGTCTTCACAAGAGACTGTTGGCTCCGCATTAGCTACCCTATGGTGCCGGCGCCTCAGTTAGGAGGAAGGGCCAGGAGATCCATAGATGGGTGCCGGCGCCTCAGTTGGAGGAAGGGCCAGGATAATCCCATGAGAGCTATGTGATGACACTCTCCACTTGACACCCTTGTGCTTGGTTGTAGTTGCCTCTGGTTATTGTATCTTTATGTTATTTTTGAGGGCTAGGGAATCCATAGATGGGTGCTGGCGCCTCGGTTGGAGGAAGTGCCAGGAGATCCCATGAGAGCTATGCGATGACCCTCCCAACTAGACACCCTTGTTCTTGTTTCTTGTTGTCTTTGAATATTGTAATCTTTATGTTGTTTTAGATTCTTGTGAAAATGATTTATGAATGCTCTTTGGTGACTTTCTTAATTGTTATGGCTTGGGTTAAATGTGATGAGTTTCATAGTTTCATTTGATTTTGTTGACTCATGAATGTTGTTGTTTATGCCATTGTAATCCTTGTTTTATGATACCTTTGTATGATGTTGATTCTTGTGGATTCCTGTTTGGATGTTCTTGGTTGAGATCTCTTCTTGTCAGCTCCTTAGCACGGGGGGTGGGTCTTCGGACCCACGTGGTTGGGTGGAACGTGCTAAGCACCCCATTGGGTCCCCAGTCAAGGATCGAGAGGTGCAGATTGGTGCCGTTGCAGTGACTCCAGAGTTGTATTTGTCTTGGAGCCAGTTACATTACTTTGTTCTCATCTTTCTAATGTATCATCTTATCTTGTTATGTGGTTCCTGCCCATATTGGAAACATGTTTGTATCATTGTAAGACTTGAGCAGTGTAAAGTAATGAAAAGGATGTGATGTAATATTTTGGCATTGTTAAACCTTGTGTGGATATGTATCCATATCAGATGTTATTCAAGTGTTGCATTTATTTAAGTGAATGGTTCTTATTCATGGTTTTATATGTATGCTTTGTCATGGATTAGATTTGGTTTTCATTCTTTATCATTGATGTATGGCTTTAAGTTTCGTAATGTATCCTCGTGTACCCCAAGGGACGTAAATGTTATTGGGTTTGTTTAAATGAATTTTCATGTCATAACTTTTGTGCTTCTCATGCATGTTAGTTTTACTTTAAAAAAAAAAATTGTGGTAATTGTTGCCTTAGTTGTCCTTTGGGGTTCGCACGACGGGGCGTTACAATATCATTTTTCAATATTTCCCAACCTTTCCAACTTCCTACAATGACTCAATAACCTCTACAACTACTTTGACCCTTGGCATTCCATGCCTTTACACCTTTTTTGCATTTTTACAACATTTGAAATTGACAACTTTGTCAATATTTTGCAATTTTGCACTTTATGCCTAAATTAACTAAGACTATTACAACCTCCAAAATGGCTATTTAAGCCTTATTACATCATAAAAACACCTTAACCAATTCAAACTCCTAGATTTTCCTCATGGAGGCATGTTCTTGCAAAGGTGCACCTGCATGACAAACTATGGATGCTTGGAAAAAATCTATCAAAGAATAATATTAAGCAATAGCATAGACAAGGTAGTTAGTAGTTTGAAAAAATGCCTGAAAGAAATGAGGTCTTATGGTGATGGAATTCCATTCCATCACCATGAGACCACATTTCTTCGAGGCATTTCTTCAAACAACTCACCACCTTTTCTATGATACCACATTTTTCATACATGTGTACCAAAGAATTTTATCAAACTACTTACTTCCTTGCTACTATGGCTAAAAACCTAAAATAGTTTCTTTCCAAAAAACTATGGATGCTTGGAAAAATATCTATCCAAGAATAATAGCAAGCAATAATACCATAGAGAAGGAAATGAACTTTATGAAAAAATGCTTGAAAGAAATGTGGTCTTATGGTGATGGAATGCCATGACGTGCATGTTGTTTGTAATGACATTCCATCACCACGAGACCCCATTTCTTTGAGGCATTTTTTCAAATAGTTCATTGCCTTCTCTATGCCACCACATGTATCGTACATGTCCACAAAATAATTTGATCAAACAATTCACCATCTTGCTGCTATGGGTAAAATCCTTAAAACACATCCTTTCAAACAAGATATGGAGAGGGAAAATAGTAAGCATGATAATAAAAAATATATAGTTTAATAAGTACTCAAAATTTTGTTCATTATCTCATACATTATAAGTCATGATGTGGATTGCTATAGTAGTTTTTGTGATTGAATAATTTTTTATTTTTTTTTCAGATGTTGCAAGCTAAAATAACTTTGAATGTGATGAGGGAAATGGAGATTGGTGTTTCATCTGCTATAAAATCCTCGATGGATTTGACAGGGGAGGTATGAGGAAAATTAATAAATTTACATTTACATTTTTTGTTATAGATAGTGAAAAATCAAACCATTATTGATTCATAGTTTAATTTCTATTTGGATGGTTTATACAAGGCTTGAGCATGCCTCAGCATGGGTGTGTGAATATTTCCCTCTTGTAGAGTGATCATGAGATGGTGGTAAGTGATTATTTTGTTAAATATATCATTTTTTATAATGTAATTTCTATATATTAATGTCTTTACTTCTTATTGTAACAGTTAAAACTTCACCATGAACTAAACATTAGGAGGAGCAGTAGAAGCACTTCTTGAGCACAACACAAATGATTGACAGACCTATCACCATCCGATCGACAAGAAAAGGGAAATAATTTATTTCCAAAGTATGGCGAGCAATGACTTTTGATTCTAGAGCCCTTTTTTTATGCCTACATGGCATTTTTGTACATATTTTGTATTGGATATATTTTACATTGTATACCTATATGGCATTCTTGTAAGCGTATATGACTATTTTTTACCTATATTTCATACTTATATCGACGTATATTGATGTATGCCTTCATGGTTATTTGGTTAATACAAATATTTTTTATCGATGGTGTCCATATTTGCACTCTAAATTGATGGTTCAATAGATATGAGTTACATGTATTCAAGTGTATACTTTACAACTTATGTGTATAATTTTTGACTTACGTGTCTTCCAATGTATACTTTGTGACTTACATGTTTTCATGTGTATACCTTGTATTCATGAATATACTTTCTATTAATTTGTGTATACTATGTATTCATGTTTATACTTCAGGGGTTATTTATTTTTGAGTAGTTGTGCTTCCCTTATTCACATGTATACTTATTAATTGGTTATTCCTAGCATTGATTATTGTTGTCCTTTATGGCTTGTCTTGAATATTAATTGATTGATGCTAAAAAACTTTATCTAAAAGAAAAAAAACATGTTTTCAATTGGTATTCCATGAAATGATTCATAATAAGATTCTAATATATTCAATACTTTGAATGGAACAACTCTATTAAGCAAAGGATACATAATCTTCACAACACTTCCAAAACATAATATTCAAAGTACATGAAGTAGTTACTTCTTGACACATTATCATACAAACATTTATCTTCAATAGTCTTTAAACATTTTCACAACATAATCCTAATAGTGCAAAATGAATTCTTATGTTCTCGATGTGTCACCATATAAACATGTTGAAAAATTTATATGTTAACTTTTTGCAATATTATTTCTTGTATACAAAAATGGACTCAAGAGAAAGCAAGTTATAATTTATAATAAAAATAAGAAATGGAATCAACACTGTCCTAGACCCCCAAATAGGTCTATTTAACAATGCAACACGCTCTCAATCACTCTTACAATTGAAAAACACCATTGGGTAGCATTTACCATTCTACAAATCCACAAAATCCATAATTTTTAGGGCATGATTGGCCCTCTAACCCCACTATCCTCTAAACCCTCACTTTTCTCAAATTTCACTAGGTTTTATTGAAAAACCCATATCCAGATGTCATACAACATCAAAACCTCTTCCAACACTCTTCATTCTACCTGCAAAAACTTAATTGACCACCAAATTATGTTTCCCCTTGACTTTACCCACTTTTACTCCCTGAAACCTCTCTTTTTCATTCAAAACCCCTCTATTCCCAATTAGGGCATCATGCCATAACATACTTTTGACCTCCCTTGTCCTTGTAGACTATTTGAACACATCAAACTCCACAACCTCACCCTATTTACAACCTATTCTAACTTATTCTCAAGAAATTTCTTATTTTCACCTTGTCTAGCCTTGCTTTTAAGGCCTAAATTCTAAATTTTGAATAGAGGCAGTGTTAGTAATCTCTTCCAATTCCTTTACCAATGTTATTTTCTTATTCATACTTACATAATTGACTCAAATAATCCCATAGTAACTCAAAACTAAAAGAAAGATTACAAAATGGCCTATCATAGCCTTATTTGACATTATAATGATTACAACCACTGAACTAGACCTTCTTCATCAAATGAAGGAACAAGGTGCTCTGCACGAATGATCATACACTTTTTGTGTGGAATACTTAGACTTCTTAACCATCGTGTGTATGTTTCTCTTTTCCATTGTTTTGCATGCCATCATAAGGGATCAAGTTGGTGGAACATAGCTCAGAGCAATTCTGTGTGTTTGGGTGCAAAATAGGACCATGCATAGCATAAAACTATCTATCAAGATGCATTGGATTAGTTTGTTTGGTCACACAAATTGCAAAATAAAAGTTGCACCACTTTGCAACTTTACAATGCTTCCATTTGATACTTTTTCAATCAACTGAAAACTGGACACCACAAGAAAATGACTCTGAGATAAGAAAAAATAAGAGAGGTTATTATAGAGGGGCCCAATGTGATCCTATAGGCTTAGATGGAGAGTTTGTAAGCATCACAATTTTTGAGTAATAGCTCATAAAAGTTTACTTCCCTTTTGCACTTTGGACCCTTAAGGGATCAATCTAGTTGAATGTAGCTCAGAGCGATTATGCATGTTTGCATACAAAAGAGGACCATGTCTAGTGTAAACATACATATTCGGACGTGTTGGAATAGTCTGTTTGGTCACACGAGTTGCAGAACGAAAGTTGCACCACTTTGCAACTTTGCATTGCTTGTATTTGACACTTTTTCCATCAAGTGAATTCACCGCCTTGGGAAAACCACTCTGAAATAGCCAAAACTGAGAGATTTTTTTGTAGAGGGGCCCAACATGATCCTATAGGATTAGATAAGAAGTTTCTAATCATCATGATATCTAAGTAACAACATGCTAAAGTTTGCAACCATTTTGCACTTTGGACTCTTAAGGATTCGATCAGGTTGAACGTAGCTTAGAGAGATTCTATGTGTTTGGGTGTGAAAGAGTAACATTTGTAACATAAAAATACCTATTCAAATGTGGTGGAATAGTTTGTTTGGTCAAATGAGTTGCAGAATGAAAGTTGCACCACTTTGCAACTTTGCACTGCTTGTATTTGACACTTTTTCCATCAAGTGAAAAATACACCACCACGGGAAAACCACTGCAAGATAGAAAAAATTGAGAGAGGTTTTTGTATAAGGTCCCTACACAATCCTGTAGAATTAGACAAGAATTTTCTAAGAATCGCGGTATCTAAGTAACAGTATGCTAAATTTTGCAGCCATTTTGCACTTTGGACTCTTAAGGGATCAATCCGTTTGAATGTAGCTCAGAGTGATTCCACATTTTTGGGTGTGAAAAATGACCATGCATAGCGTAAACATACATATTCATATGCATTGGAATAGTTTGTTTGGTCAAAAAAGTTGCTGAACGAAAGTTGCACCACTTTGCAACTTTGTAAATTGCTTGCATTTGACACTTTTTTTTTCAAGTGAAAATCCGCCACCATGGGAACCACTCTGAGATAACAAAAAATAAGAGAATTTTTTGTAGAGAGGCTGAACATAATCCTATAGGATCAGACTAGAAGTTTCTAAGCATCACAGTATCCAAGTAACAACATGCTAAAGATTGCAACCATTTTGCACTTTGGACTCTTAAGGGATCGATCCAACTGAATGTAGATTAGAGCGATTTTATGTGTTTGGGTAAGAAAGAGGAAAATTCCTAGCATAAACATACCTATTTGGATGTGTTGGAATAGTCCATTTGGTCATACAAGTTGCAGAACGAAAGTTACACCACTTTGCAACTTTGCAGTGCTTGCATTTGACACTTTTTTCATCAAGTGAAAATTTGCCACCATGGGTAAACCACTCCGAGATAGAAAAAAATGAGAGAGGTTTTTGTAGAGGGAACCAACACAGTCCTGTAGAGTCATACGAGAAGTTTCTAAGTGTCATAGTATTCGAGTAACATCATGTTGAAGTTTTCATTCATTTTGCACTTTGTACTCTTAAGGGATCGATCTAGTTGAGCATAGCTCAGAGAAATTCTATGTGTTTGGGTGTGAAAGAGGACCATATTGTAAAAATACCTATTTATACATATTGGAACAGTCCATCTAGTCGCACGAGTTGTAGAACAAAAGTTGCACCACTTTAAAACTTTGCACTGCTTGCATTTGACACTTTTTCCATCAAGTGAAAATTCGCCACCACAGGAAAACCAATCTGAGATAGAAAAAATTGAGAGGGGTTTTTTAGAGGGGCCCAACATGATCTCATAGGCTCAGATGAATATTTCAAAAGCACCATGGTTTCTGAGTAATACCACATCAAAGATTGCTGCCCTTTTGTACTTTGGTCATTTTTGATGCACATGTTCCAAGACAGTCATTATTAATTTTGAAGTATGTGTTGTAACTCAATAATGAATATCTAGATCAGTCATTTTTTTGTGAAGTCATTTGAGAATTTTGTGAGAAATGGTCTAAAACTAGGGTCTGTTGACCTACTAGACAAGGCGGAGTGAAGGGTTAAAATTGAAGAGATACAGAGTTGTTGGTTGAAACTTTGTTTGAAACTCATTTATTTGAGATTTTGTGAAGATTGACACCCCTTGCTTACTGATGCAAGAGAATCTACCAAGATCCATAAACCATCAAGGTACTTCTAACCCAAACTTAACAAGAGAAGATAAAATTAAACAAACATCATTCTTTTGCTCAAATTTCATGAAAAATTCACTTACCTATTCACCAAAATCCCACTTTTCCCATTAGAAACTATAAGGAAACCAACAATCCAAGCACTTCATTAGTATTCCATATCATTATTAGATTCAAAAATAACCTTACCAGCATCACATTAACTATATCAAATCCGTAACCTGATCAACAACATTAAACCATTCAATTCTTTCACTTTTCAACCAATTACTCATCATTTCAACTTGTTTCAATGAGGGAATAAGACTACAAACCATTGAGTCTTCTTCTAACAATTCACCAAATTTCTAGGATACTGTAAATAACCTATTCTTGACTAAAATAAATCAAATACCCACTTACAAACCACTGGCCTTTGGACTTACCATTAACTTGCAATCAAAAACACCATTTTACACCAAAAATCCACCTTACTCAAAACATCAAATCTTCAAGATTAAAGTCTTAAACTTTACCAAACCATAGATACATTTTTAAATACATTATTTTGGTAGTTTAAATACACATTGAAACTCTAAAAACTCTGTTTACTCAAATTACCACTTTTAGCAATCAAAACATCATTTTACACATTGTGTAAACCTTGCTTAAAACACTCAAAACACCAAGTTAGCTTCCTAGATATTATCCAAGAATTGAGAAATTTTTTCCAACACCTTTCAAAAAAATTTAAATCATAAAGAATCATTCAAATCATTGTTTACACAGATTTTCCGATTTTAGCTATCAAGGCATCAAATTGCAAGTAGGTTTCCAAACCTTGAATTAGGTGTAAATTCTTATTGAAATCTTTTCAGACCTAGACCAGAAGATTTTTAGCAACCCATTTTGGCCAATATTAACATATCAAAAAATCAGATATACCTATTTTGGAAAATATGTGTAAACCAATAGCCTACCCATTGGAAAATGCTTCAAATTAGCCCAAATTTACAAAGGGGCTACAAATGAATCAACTCCAAAACCCCATATGACTTCAAATATTATTTTATCATGTGTCAAAACTTATGATTCACCAACATTTAGGGGCTTAAGGACCAATTAAACACCCAACAATGGAAACCTTGTTTTTAGGCTTAAACAATGCAAAAAGAATGAGGGTTTGATAGAAAACACAATTACAAACCTTCAAAATCTTAGCCACTAATTCATACATGTTTAGATATGTATTCATATTCATTCTAAACCTCCTTCTATCCTTGAACACTTTTTTTTCCTCAAAACATCACTTGGAGCCACACTTCTCACTTGGAAATTCTTCATAAAACACTATAGCAACAACTCCACCTTTTTTTCCTGAATTCCCCTACACAAATAAACACACATATTCCAAAAAAATCCTAATATTAACCTACTCCACTGATATAAACTATAAAATTTGGTGGAGTAGTCATTATTGGTTATCTAGACTCTTAAAATCCCAATCTTGAGGGTTTATAGATTAAGTTGAGAAAAATCAGTTCAAACTAATGATAAAATCAATGGATAACCTCCTAAATAGATTCAAATGAAATATAATGCACTATTATACCTTAAAAAACAAGAATCAAGGCCTTAAACTACTGTACAAGCCGTACAAGTTAATGAACAACTAGAAAAACTCAGAAAATCACTAAAATAGGGACTTTATTGATTGTAAATCTTCAAGAATACAAAAAATCTCTATTTTTCTTGACCTTAAATGCTTTATATAGATATTTCCCAACTAAAAAATACCATTTAAACTTCCTTCATTGACCTATCCCTCTAATTTCCCACAAAAAGACTCTTCAACTTCTGATTTTTTTGGCTTTTCTTGCATTTTTGACAATTTTTACAACTTTTGCACTTTTAGCATATTTTTTTTCAAATTCAATTTCCTCACCTCCTAGTGACCTAATAAAAAATCAAATACATTGAAAGAGGTCTACACTTGACCTTTTACATATGTTTTATATTTGAAAATTCAATTTTTTGAAATTTTTCCTTTTGTAGGCATTTTGCGAGCAAGGTGCTCCTACACCACTTACATTTTCAAATTGAAAAACACCTAATTTCAATACATCATAGGTGCTCATTATGAGTTTAAATTCAATTGATTAATTTATATTCCCTCGCTAAGCTTCACACACTCTTTTATAATGGATTCAAATCAGAATTGAGATTTGTTAAGATCATCAAAATAAGGATGTTGCATTGCTTTTTTGGCTAAGATTCTCTTTGATGGCTCATAAATCAAAATTTTATACAATGAGATACTAATAAATTTTTAGTAGTTTAATTACAAATACACAAAGTAAAAGAGAAAAAGAAAGATCATCCAAAATGGAAATGAAATGAAAATAGATGGAAGGCACTTACAGATAAGAATGTCGATCTCTCAACTTAGTCACTCCTGGTCATACATCTTCAGTGGGAGTTCCAAGATACCTATTGTACAAAACACATCTCATGAATAGAGTAAGTTGAAATTTGAGATTCTCTTATAATGTCTACATCATAGCTACTCATGATAAGGTTAACTTCAAATGAATAACTTGAAATTCCCTCACCAAGCTTTTCACACAGTTTGGTAATGGGTTAAAATCATGATTGAGATTTGTCAATGTCATCAAAATAAGGATGTTACATTGCTTTTCTAGCTGATGTTCTCTTGGATGGCTCATAAATATGCATTTTTTTCAAGGGGACACCAATCAATTTGTAGTAGGTTACTTAAAAATAAGCAAAGTAAAAGAAGATGATAGCATTTCCATCAAACAAATTAATGTGCATACAAGTATAAATTAATAAGAATCGATGTCCATACTTACAAATTAATCCAACAAATCATCTGGGTCTACTCTACTCTTTATTGTGTCAAGTATTTCCTCATGGTCAGACTCATGAACCTTCCACAAGACCTTGTTCAAAGGTCTACCCCCATATTTGGTCAAACAAACATTGGATGCCACAACAAGGTTAGAGTAATAAGAATCTTACAATGTGTGTCAAAGTCCTGAAACAACCAATGTTTAACACTCTTATATGGGTACCTTCTAAGCCACATTCTAGTAATAACAACCGAGCCTATAGGGTATTCAATGTTTTCTCCATCTTTAACTAGGGCCTCCAATTTCTTTTTGGCCTTAACACAATGAGAAAATTAATAGTTTGTTCCCTCTTCATTTTATTCATATGCAATAACTACATAAAATTTCCCTACATTGATATGTGCAACAAATATATTGAAATTAGTCAACATTACAAATACACTACAAAGTAATATAACAATATGGAATTTCAGAAACTAAGGAAGAAAATATATTACCTGGTTGAACTAGACCTGATATGTGGTCAAAGTTGAACGATGATTCCATTTTTGTTAGTTCCAATGCCATCCGAGGGTGATACATCTGAAGTGGGCTAAGATAACTTTTCAACCCACTCCCATGACTCACAATCATTCCAGGCTTGCATTGTACATGAAGAACAAAATCATTCTATCTTCCATGTATTGATGCTCAATTAAATTGCATTTGAGCTAAGGAAAGAGTGCAGTTCACTCGATCATGTTAGTGTAAAACAATTCTCATATGGTGCAATGTTAGTATCATCCATCAACCAAAAATACCTATGAACTCAAGACGTACCTTCATTACCTGGACCCATTGAAGCATTACACCACTCGACGATTGATCTTGCATTTGTCAACTTTGCACTGTCTTTATACTTTAAATCTTCTCATGTTAATTCTCTTTTCATGTATGCTCCCCCTTTCCATGTATGGCCTCACAAAAGTTCCACATATGTTGTACACCTATAATGACATGGATCCTACTCAACTAGTAGAACATGCACGAGTTCTTGAACTGTGCTGCGCAGCTATTCGACCATATTATATGTCAACCGTATGCTATTCCCCTCTAATCCAAATCACTATAGAACATCTGGAAGAAACCTTTCACAAACCCTGGAGAATGTGTGTGATCATCACTAATATAAAAGTGATACTCCTTCAATACCTTCCCTTGGTCCTTTGTACTATCAATTGCATGAATGAATGATATTTGCACAAATATCGAAACCTATGTGGAGTTGTAATAATGTGACTGCACCTCACATTGTGGTTGTAGTGTGTAGTTCTCTGTAAATTCAACAACTAATACTATGCTACCAACTATGAAGGTGTCCTTGCATAGCTTGAATTGCATGTCTAGCCATCGGGCTCTATGGGTATTCCTTGCATACTCATACACTATATTGTCACAAAATATGAACATAAACTGATACAATGGAATCTTCTAAATAACCAAATCACACCTTTTTGCTTGAGAAACATCTTTTGTATTATATTCCATCGTTTTATACTTACCAAAATCTACTAGTTTCTGTCCCACCTCATCTATGCTTTCGATATGTTGACATATTGGCATATGCTGCAAGCCACTACAACATTTCCATGAACCATACAAGCATGCTATCTTGTAGAATATTTGGCCATCCTCTATTTCACATAATTTTTTTGATAAGAACCCTCTTGAATATTTTGGTGGGGCTTCTATGCCACAAGTTTGTAAAACATTGTTAGTATGCAAATAACAACATATAGAATGATATAAATCATAATGGTTAGAGAATTCAATATGTAGTCTACAACAACAAGTAGTGCATGTGTGATTTCTCTTGACATAAAAAGGTTTAATAATTTCAAAAAATCTTTGACAAATACTAATTTGAGGATAATCCATTTGAAATTTATGAAAAAATTGGGTATGAGTCATATCCAAAAAATGCTTTGGATGTGGCTCATGGTTATGACTACCAATTCTCCTTCTTACCACATCCCTTTTATTCAGAGATGGCCTTGTGTTATTGTTCCAATACTCTTCAATTAGTGTTCTCAATGCTTCAACAACTTTTTTATCTTTTTGTGGCAATCTCCCAGAGAATTCCCATAATTCATTTGAATCGGTGCCCTCAATTATTTTCCACATAATGTATTTTGATAAAGTTTTTCTACTAATTCTCATTTGTTCACTTGTCTTTCTAATGAGACTATCTCTCTTTGTTTGAATTCTTACCAAAGTTGATGTAATGACACGTGGTGTGACATTACTATCCTTTGAGCATGAGGTCTTACCCACACTCTCATATGTATCCATTAGATTCTTCACAATAGTGTTTTCACTAGATGCATTTGATGCTCTCAACCCAAGAGTCTTCATGATGTCTCTATACTTTATACCTTGCATCATTTCAACAAATAGTTGACATCTTGTGGTCTCATTTAGCCTTTCAAAGTAGAATTTCCAAATCTTATTAGCATATCTTCTACAAGTGTGTGCTAGAATCTTACCTTCCATGTGCTACAAAATATCCTCATCAATATTAATCAAATACTTTGGCTTTCTACGTAAAATTAAAGGTTGTGTTCTTCTAGGTACATACATCTCAACATTAGGAATTTCATCAATATTTAATTGAGGTGGGCTAGATTGCATACCTTTAATTGAGGGTGTAGTAGAAGAAATACCTTAAGGTTCTTGTGGGGATGATGGCATAATTTATTCATCAAATCTGAGTGATGATGTGCTCTCAACTTGAGATGCGTTGAACGGTGTCCAACCTTATTAACCTGTGATAGATGGTGTCCCTCCATATTCACTTGTAGTAGCTGGTATCCCTCCATATTCACTTGTGCTTAATGGTGCCCCTTTGTATTCAATTTTTTTAGAGGGCGTGTCTCCAACTATGGCATCTGAATCTTTCTTTGCATGATGCTTTCACATTCATGCCCTTTGTGCTACTAAATCATGTTCTCTTTTTGACGGTTGAGGTTCCTCTTCAGTTGGCTTGTTTTTGTCAATAGTACCCAATTTCTTCTTTTCATGATATGCCACCCCCTATTCTCTCTCTTTTTCTTTGAAGGTTTCATACTCTTTTTCTGTTAGTTTATTCCTTCTTCATTTCTTCGGCATGATAGATAATTTTACCTATAACATGGTAATGAGATAAATATTAGTTACTAAAGTATTTTTCCATTCAAATAAATGAAATATATGTCATTCAAGGCTTCATAAAGAATACTTACAATCATCTTGTACAAGACTATTTCTAGCATCTAGAAAAAGGTAGTGCAGGGGAATTCCATGATTACAAGATAGGAAGAAAATTATAATGTTTTCCTTGTGTAAATGGGGTGTTAAAGAAGGGTTTTGATGAAATGTTGAAGGAACCTTCCATGTAATGGTTGTTTGAGCTTTTTCTAGTCATTTTTGAAGTGTTGTTGGTATTGGTGAGGTTTGGTGAGCCTGGTTGTCAAGAATTTAAATAAACCCTAGGTTATTTTGCATGAAAGTTGAGGGTTTGGTGGTCCAACATTTTAGAGGTCAAGGCTCTATGAAATAATAGTTGAATTTGTTGTTTTGTGATACAATTAGTGAATATTATTTGAGATTTGGTGAAAAAAATGTGTTTTCAAGGTACCTCCTTTGCAAAAGAGGGCTATAATTTGGTGGCCTACAAGGTAGGGCAACCTATTGGTTTTGAATATTGTTGCAAAGAAAAATATTGAAACCTTATTGCATGCTATGTTAGGAGTTGAATTGTGTCTCAAATGATGTTTATTAGGCATTTTTATGACCTTCTCTAAAAGATATTGAGAAAAAGCAGTGTTGGAGGGCTACAAACTTTTAGGTGTGTGTTTGGGATAAGTTGAGTGTATAGTGTTTGAGGGGCTAGTTTGTTGTTTCAGTATGATCATTTTGAGTTGGTTGGGTCTTCACCACCAAGGTTGGTTTCATGTTGTCCCTACCTTCTAAACCCTACCCTATTGGAAAGCTAGTGGAGCATTGGAAAGCTAACTCACTAGCTTGCCAATGCGGTAGGGTTGACAAGGTAGGGGTAGTGTATGCCTCATAGAAATGGGGTGTCACTGTAATGTAGGGGAAGAATATGCCTCATAGAAATGGGGTTCCATGGTGATGTATATCACCGTGACACCCCATTTCTATGAGGCATATGCTACCCCTACCTTTTGAACCCTACCACATTGGCAAGCTAGTGAGTGAGCTAGTTTATCTCACTCACTAGCTTGCTAATGTGGTAGGGTTGAGAAGGTAGGGGCATCATATGCCTCATAAAAATGGGGTGTCATAGTGATGTAATCATCATGACACCCCATTTCTATGAGGCATATGCTGCCCCTACGATGTCAACCATTTCTGAGGCCAACCCGAAGACACATTTTTAAGGTTTGAAAGTTATTTAAAATGGTGTATTGACCCATTCCTCTCATTGTGGCCACTCTAACTCAAGGAATGGGTATGTAACATCACTAAAAAGGTGTGGGAATGTTGAGTGTGTACAAGGGAGGCCAAGAGTTGTAGTGTTGGGCATGATGCCCTATAGTGAAATTTAGTGTTTTCCATGTGAATTTGAGAGGCTTTGACATTCTAAAGTGAGTATTATGTTAGGGAAGCATTGTTTCTTATTGAATTGAGCTTTTTTAGGCCATTTTAGAACTTTTTGAGGTGGTGGCATGTTTTGATAAGGTTGGGAAGTGTGTTTTCCAATAAGCCCTAGGTTATTTGGATTAAAAAGAGGGTTTTTTGGTTTTGGCATCTTGGTGGATAATTTCTGAGAACTAATTTTGAATTATTTGGTTTGAATACATATAAATTGTTTCTCACATGTGTTTGGAGGTTTTGGTCAAGTTTCAAGATAATTTTCTTTGCTAAAGTTTCCTAATTTGAGGCCTAGTTGGCGCAGAAAGCCTGATTAGAGAAAGTTGTTACAAAGTAACCAATAGTGATTTTTGGAATGTGATTGTGTACCCTAAAGGGTCCTTGAAATGGTTTGAGTCTTTGTATGAAATAATCTTATTGAGAAGAAATTCTTGATTGAATGAGTTGGCAATGGTACAAGGAAGAGTGTTGATTTGTTAAAAAGTGAAGAGTTTTGAGAATTGTGACTTGTGAATTGTTGTTGTTGGTTAATTTTTTGTGTTCAACTGTGTTACAGGAGCTCCCCTAGTTGCATCACAATTCAAATTCTTTTTCCATACTTCCATTTTGAGCCATGATTGCATGATAGGCTGCACCTTTCCCTATGTTACTAACTTAGCCTTCAATATTTCCCCATGTTGCAAACTTAGCCTTCAATAAAGAGTCTTCTAATAGTGGAGAGAAGAGTTAGAATCCCTTGTAGGTAAACTAATCATAGAGACATTTAAAATATATCACAAATAAAAGTGATGAGGTAGGTTTAGTGATGAGGTAAATTTAGAAATAGAGATGAAAACGAAAATAGTTTCTAAGATCTATCAATGTGGGAGTACATATTCCAATTTTTTAGATATGTATGGAAAATTTGCTAGCATAGACAAGGAAATGAGCTGCTTGGTATAATTGTTTGACAAAATACCTTAATGAAAGCTTCAGAGAGTGGTATGTAGTTGCATAATAAAGGATTGAGAAATGATGTTTAATTTTACTTCCTTAAAACATATGTCATATATGTGTATACAAAATGTGGAAGCATACACAAGCTAAGTCAAATGTTAAATAACAAAATGCCTCAAAGAGATGTGGTTTAAAAATTTAATTGGCAAGTGTATAGAATTATGTAATTTAAATGTGCATTGACAACCTAATGTTATAATGACAAACAAACAATGATCAACATGGAATATGCAAAATAGAAAAAATGAAATAAAGCCATAATAAAATGAAAGAAAATGTGTAAAGACTTCACATACCTAAAAAAATAGAGTTTCAAATGGAGTTCAACCCAATTATCTAGCTTTAGCTTCTTCTTTCTTAAAACTACTCAATAATTTGACTCTTTCAAAAGATTGTTCCCCTCCAAAATTCAATTGCATATTAGTTTTCAATGGAATTCAAAATTGAATTGATATTATATGTCTTTGAATGTGAAAACTCTTCTATTTCATGAAAAGGTCAGAGAAATATCATGAAAAAGGTGGTGGAATGTGAAAAACATGCATGCACACTTCACATAATCAAAAAGCTACTTTTGTCGGAGCACATGCAAAACTAGGAGAATATGCAGAATGTGGGCCTCAAGATCATGAGCATCTTGATATTTTTTACCATTTTAAGTGTAACAAAAAATTTACTCACATTATAATGTGCTCACATTATAACATGAGCACGTTATTTTTTCCTAAAACGACCATATCTCAATTTCTTCAAAATGTGCTAGCATTATGAGAAAGTTGGTTTTTTAATAGATTTCTTTTCTCTCTCTTTGTATATACCCTATATACCCTAATTCTATCTCTCTTCCCTATATCCTTATACCCTAATTCTATCTCTCTCCCCTCTAACCTCTACCCTTAACCCTTATAACCTCTATCTTTCTCCCACTCCCTCCCTCTCTCTCTCTCAAGTCTCTCCCTCATCTCTCAATCCCTATACCCTCTCCCTCTCTCAACTATTTATCTCTCACTCACTTAATCCTTCTATCTCTCTCCCCTCTACCATCTACCCTTAATCCCTCTACCCTAAACCCTTAAACCCTAATTCTATCTCTCTTGCCATCTACCCTATACCCTTAACCCTTATACCCTCTATCCTCTACCCTCTATCTCTCTTTGAATCCCTCCCTCTCTCTCTCAAGTCTCTCCCTCATCTCTCAACCCATATACCATCTCCTTCTCTCAACTCCCTATCTCTCACTCACTCCTTCAATCTCTTTCCCTTCTACCCTCTACCCTTAACCCCTATACCCTCAACCCTTAAACCCTAATTCTATCTATATCCCATCTACCCTATACCCTTAACCCTTATACCCTATATCTCTCTCCCACTCCCTCCCTCCCTCTCTCTCTTGTCTCTCCCTCCTATCCACTCTCCCTCTCTCAAGTCCCTCTCTCTCACTGACTCACTCCTTATATATCTCTCCCCTCTACCCTCTACCC